>CM074719.1:624641173-625229715 GCA_037306005.1 Rhinophrynus dorsalis | reverse complement strand
TCGGCACATGGCGGTACTCGTCGAGTACCGCCATGTGCTCGCCCGCCATGTTCGGGTGGCGGGGATCTGTGCCGGAAGAGGCACAGATCTGAAGACGCTCCGCTGGACCACCAGGGACTGGAGGTACGGGGGCATTGCGGAGATGAAGGGGGCATTGCGGAGATGAAGGGGGACATTGTGGAAGAGGGGCATAGCGGAGATGAAGGGGGACATTGTGGAAGAGGGGCATAGACTCTATGCCCCTCTTCCACAATGTCCCCCTTCATCTCCGCTATGCCCCTCTTCCACAATGTCCCCCTTCATCTCCTCTATGCCCCTCTTCCACAATGTCCCCCTTCATCTCCGCTATGCCCCTCTTCCACAATGTCCCCCTTCATCTCCTCTATGCCATAGAGGAGATGAAGGGGGACATTGTGGAAGAGGGGCATAGCGGAGATGAAGGGGGACATTGTGGAAGAGGGGCATAGCGGAGATGAAGGGGGACATTGTGGAAGAGGGGCATAGCGGAGATGAAGGGGGCATAGCGGAGATGAAGGGGGACATTGCGGAGATGAAGGGGGCATTCGGAGATGAAGGGGGCATAGCGGAGATGAAGGGGGGCATTGACCAGGCACCCTCCCCTCATCAGAGCAGGGGGTGCCTGGTGTAATGCTCGTGTCGCCCCATTCAATTGAATGGGGCTCGGGTGCTCGGCCGAGCACTCGAGCCTCAGGGGGTGCTCGGTCAGAGCACCCGAGCATCGGGGTGCTCGCTCAACACTACAAGGCATCCCTCCTTGCTAGCCCCCTTCTTAAGGATCCATGTTTTGAACAAAGCTGAACCATCCACCTCAACTGTTACAAACTCATTACATGTGCAACACATAGGCCTCAACAGCAAACACAGTAGGGCCTCTGAACACATCAGTGCACCAGTGATGAGCAGTGAAAAAAAGAGTCCAAACAATGTCAGCAACACAAACAGGCACACACACAAACATGAACCGAGGAACACAGCAACACAAGCAGCTGGAGGACACATCGAACACACACAAGGAAAGCTACAAGCCAAACACACATCCAATATGGGGGTTATTCAGTGGAGATGACTTCTCCAGTTCCTATGTTATTCTATGGAGGCTATTCACTGACTTGGCTCCATAAAATAACATAATCATTGTAGAAGTGATATCACTGTAGAAGTCATCTCCACTATATCACCTCTTTAACACGCTTTAGCGAATATCTCCCTGTCATGATTGAGCTTTGGGAATCAGATATATCCTGCAGAGTGGTGATGGGTGAAGGGCTCCTTCCTGTCCACACTCGTCAGGCTACATATGATTATGAAAGCTGAACCTTGACTGTTCTACTGGGACAAACTGACTACATGTACAACACATAGGCCTGAAATGCAGAAACAATAGGACAAAAAAACACACCAATTCCCCTCCTTGCTATCCTCTGTTAACCCTTTGAGTATCAGAGGAATAGCCAATGCATTGTTGATCAATGCATTGGTCATCCCACTAGTACTCAAGGGGTTAGATGCTGACCTCGCTGTTGCTCTATGTATGACATTGTGGTACACATAACAATTATTTGCATCCAACATGATGGTGGACATACATTGATTTTGTGCTGTGTGTGATTGATGTAGACAGCATCAAGGGGTTAAACAGGGACTTGAACAGGATTTCTCCTGCTTGACCACTACCATATGTTCTGGGTTTGTCCAGTATTCTGTCCTTGTTTTAATCCTCTCAGAGCTGTGTAGATGAACTGGTGTGGAGGAATGCTGGCCATGTGTGCAGGTGTCACTGTGTTGGGCCATTGTAGGTATGAGGGTTTGTGGGGCGTGTATGTAGGGCTTGCTGCACTTACCGGTGGTCTTCTTCTCCAGTGTCACTCCCTCCTGGGATCCCCTCGACAGGTGTTGTTGCATCATCTCCTCCCAGGCATTGAATGTGATGTTGAGAGGGGGCCTACCTCTGGAGTACATGGACATATCGTCCATCTTGTTGTTGACAGACCATTTACAATCACCCCACCTCTTCTTGATGAACTCCAGGCAGCAGCTGTACCTGGAGACTGAGTTGACCCTGTTAAGGACTTGTCTCCAGATGGCCTTCTTCTTTGTCCCCATACCTCTGACTCCTTGGAGAACAGAATTTTCTCACTCTCCAGTATGGTGTGTCTAGGACCCTGTTCTCCTCAAATGTGTATTTGGGGTCCCTCTGCTTCTCTACATCACCAGCACACAGGGATGTGTCTGAACTGGCTGTATTGAGTGCTCCTCATACAATATCCCTCATCCCACTGGCAGTTCTGCCCCTGTTCTGTGTGTACCTGGTCTGGATCAGGTACCCCTCTGCCCAGTATTTCTGCCTCTCCCAGTCCTACTCCTACCCTGCCTGGGCATGCCCACCTGATCTTCCTCCTCTCCTGCCCCTCTCCCCATCATTCTCTCCTGCTCTCCTCTCCCTGCCATCTCTCATCTACTCACACCCAAGCACTCACTCAGGCCCTCACAGACATGCTCGCTCAGACTCACTCTCTGTCACTCCCTTGCACTCACTGACTCAAACTGTTAAAGAAAAAAAATAAATGTGTGTAATGTGTTAAAAATAGCTGTGTGTGTGTGTTTATGATTATATGCGTGTATGGGGAATGTGCAAAAGTGTAATATGTGTCTCTCGCTGTGTACCAGCTCTCTCTCTGCTCCAAGCTCCTATCTCAATTGTCAGCTCCTGTCTCTCCCGCTCTATCGCTGTCCTCTGCTCCTGCATCCTGTGCTCTAGCTCACAAAAACTCGAATCACAGACAAGGTATGTCAGTTATTTTAGGTATATAGGTGTACTTGATATTTTGGGGTGCTGTGATTGGCTGTGGGTTTGAACTTGACAAGATGACAACAATCAAGGTTGATAGATGACGTCGGACATTTACTTTTTCATCCCACATGGACATATTATACATTAATTATCATCTGTTTTGCCTCATGATGAGGTGAGAAGGCAAGGGTGACCAAGTTTTAGGTGTACGTGTATTTCTTAGGCCTACGCTCGTTAAACATTCTGGTAGATGTGTAACGGTTTTCTGACACTCAGACCAGGGTGTAACGTAAAAACACAGTTTATTGAATCAAAGAGTAATGCAATGCCCCTAGGGGCCAGCACAGGAATAACAGTAATAGCAAACACGAACAGAGTGAATGCAATACAGCAAAAGAATAATGGGCAATGAATAGATGGGGAATAACCCCAAAGGATTAACAAGTGCAAGAGGAGAAATTCAGTCCTAGTTTGGCCAACGCCCAGGATATATAGCAGTCTCTGGAACACAGTTCTTGAGTAACAAAGCTGGAGCAAAGTGTCTGCACTGAATTCACTCTCAAATAGGATAGGAAGGCACAAGTGCCAGAGCTGAGCTAATACCACCGCTGTGGGTTATTGCCAAGCTGAAGTACAAGAACCTGAATCGCCCTTAACTGAGAATGGAAGTTAACCCTGCGTGTGCCCAATGGATAGTGCCCTGACACCCCTTGGATGTCAATAATGATAGTGACTGCACAAGCACTGAGAGCCAAGCACTGGATAGTGCAAATGGATAGCGTAACCTCTGAACGTATGTAGGCCGGAGCCTGGACACCCCTCCGGTGCCGTACGGAACTTAAAAGATTCTCAAAGATGGCTCATTTCATGCCCCTCTCTGGCCTTCCCTCGGCCCAGGAATTGGCATCAATTTTTGCCAGAGAAGTATTCCGCTTGCACGGGAACCGTGATAGTAGATTCTCAAAGATGGCTCATTTCGTGCCCCTCTCTGGCCTTCCCTCAGCCCAGGAATTGGCATCAATTTTTGCCAGAGAAGTATTCCGCTTGCACGGGAACCGTGATAAGATGGAAAATTTAATTAGACGTAAATCAGTCTTGGCTAACGGTCTACTGCTTTTTTTTTGGCTTTCATGGACACAATTGAATTGAGGCCTAACTATCTTCAGAAATATCCTTGAGTGGGGTTACAGTGGTTATTGCAAGACAAAGTAGGTTCTTCATAGTGATACATATTGTGATCTTATGATTTATGGCTTTTTTTATGTTTTAGGTTTTTTGCACTGTATGTGTTTCATAACAGTTTTTGTACAAAAAATGAGATCCCCCAGAATGATGTCACTGATTATCTTTTTCCTAGTCCAGTCCTTGGCTGGAACCTGAAAGGCAGCTATAGACACTGCAACTGTTGGGGAGTACAATTCCCATATTCCTGACACCGGAGATAACGAGAACTGTAATCTCCAACAGCTGGGGTGCCAGAGTTTGCATATTCCTGCTCTAATGGATAGTGTTACAAAAATGTTTGAGTATTTGGGTATCACGGTGCCTGTGATCCTCCTCTGTCACTCTCGCTTGTGGTGTGCGCTGATTTGCTGTGCTGGTTTGGCCCGCCCCTGGTGACCTTTTTATGCCTGGCCGTGACACCTGTCAGGTGCCCTTTCGTGGTGTTTCAGAGCCAGTGTTGCTGTTGCTGTGTTCCTGTGTTCCGGATTCCTGTGTACCGATTTGGCCTGTTCTGACTATTCTCCTGTGTTCCTGCTTGTGATTGACCCGGCTTGTCTGAGAACCACCTCCGTGATCTGACCCGGCTTGGCTGACGTTCCTGTTCGTGATTGACCCGGATTGTCTGAGTACCACCTCCGTGATCCGACCCGGCTTGGCTGACTTCCTGCTACGTGACCAGTAACAGCCTGCTCCAGCGACCTGCTTGTTCCTGCTTTCCTATCCTGTTGTCGCTGCAGCGACATTCTGACTTCCGCTGCTGTTGCCTGCCAGGCTGCCAGTGTGACCGACTTCTGCCTTGTTGTGCTTTGATTCCCAGTGTTGAGTCTCCGTGCCTATTTGCAGAGCTGTGCTCCTGTTATTGAGCCTCCGAGATACTTGCAGAGCTATTCCACTTCTCTGAGCCTTCGATCCGTAAGCTGCATTTAACCCTAGCTGTGCCACATTATCCTTAGCTGAGCCTCCTCTCTTTGGTGCAGAGCCTAGCATATTGCACTACATCTGCTGAGTCGGCCACTTATGTTCTGGTTGGTCAGCGGCTCATTCTGTCTACAGAGTAGTCCCGTTCGGTAACGATTCCGGTAGGGCACCGTTGGCTCTTGCTTGTACGTACGCCAGTAGGGCTTAAAGGCTCAAGCTATTACAGCTAAGGGTAGGTTCCAGTGGAAGACTATTGGCTTCTCCACTTGCAGCATATTGTGCTGTCCGTTGTTACGCCCGTGGGGGCTACTGGCTCAAAGCTCTTGCAGTTTGCCTTAGATATACGCCCGTGGGGGCTATTGGCTCACTACCCCTGTTCCGTTGGTCTCCGTTAGTACGCCCGTGGGGGCTATTAGCCAGCTCTTGCAGTACAAGCCGGACCGTGGTGACGCCCGTGGGGGCTAACGACTCACGCACTTACAGATCCAGTTGTATCCTTGGTTACGCCCGAGGGGGCTATTCTGGGCAACTGTTCTGTTGATTCTACCTCTGTTCACACAAGGCCTAGCAGCATTCCTGCCTCAAGGACTCTAAGTGTTGTTCCATCTACACTTAATACTCCCAATCACCACCTTGGGCGTGCCAAACTCCACAACAGAGACTGACTGTTTATTGCATTTAACCCTTTAATGTACTTCTACTAAGTGCCTGTCCTGTGACAGTATATGTGATACTCTGATTCTGTATACTGGGCCTGTGGGGGCAGATCTGTCCATATTTTGCTATTATTTTGTGTTGCCTGTAGAGGGCGATCGTTTACCTTATTTTTCTTTTAAATAAAATTGTGTTTTAGTTCACTACTGGTCTGACTGTCTTAAAAAACCGTTACATTGGGTAAGTCGTGTAAGTAAGAAGGAGGGAAGGATTTCAACTGTAAACTCTTTCTGTGAGCAAACTAATGTTTATAAGTGATGTGCCTGGTGACTTAGCTTCTGATGGAGTTTGGTGTTGGCAGTAGCTATTCTTGATAGTGCCCAGTGATTTATTTAATACATTATAAAAACCAGGAACATACTATATGGTCTTATGTAAGATTTGAAGGCTATATTTGTGACTCAGTGGATGAATATTAAATATAACAAATATTTGGAAAAAAAAAGTATAAGTAGTTTTTGTCTGTAACAAAGAAATGAAGGAAAAATTACAAGAATATGTAGTTATTGTCTGTACAAATTTATGGAAAAAAGAAACAGCATATGTAGTTACCTGCCAGGGATGAAATTGGTGGAGTATTTGTTCTTTAGTGGACGCTGCTTCTTTTTTCCATATGTTAGATATCGCCTTATGTAATGCATGTGCCACTGCATAGACTGCAACATAAACGCTGTATGTGATCCGAAAATTATTAAGATAATATTGCACATTTTCCACAGTTCTAAAATCAAACTCAAAGCATGGCCCTCCAGGACAGTGTATAAATGTATTCGATATTTTCTTAAAAAATTCATTATTTGATGTACTGAATTTGGTCACATTCCACAGGGCATTTTTCAGGCCAGAAATGCCTCTTTTCTGCACTACAAACATCAAGGAGCCATTCAAATGATGATCAACAAATTCATTTGGGAGAACATCTAGAGCAAATGTTAGAGCAACAGAGAAAACAAAGACTTTCTTACGTCCTACTGTTGTCTTCCATCTATTACTGAACATCAAATACATGAAATATCCAGAATGACTGTACATAATTATCACAGTTGCAACTGATTTACTGATTGAAGTAACAATGGTATCTCTTTTATGTTTATCTGCCATTGGAACATCCATATAAAATGCCACACAAATTCCATTTTGGACCAACTGGTTCTTCAGAATCCCACCGGACTGTAGGCTGCTGTCATCATCTGAAGTAACAATGCCGACCCAAGTCCAACCAAAGTGTTTGAGCAGCTGTATAATGGCATAATGGTGGGTTAACTGGTTGGGAACTGTGCGGAAGAATGAGGGGAATAGGGCTCTGTCAGAGAAGACAGGATCCATTGCTCCGTAGCTGATCTGCAGAAAAAATGTTATATAATATAGTATCAATACTGTAATAAAAGTAATACAATATTTTGTTATCTCTGACTTGAACATAAAGCAACCATTACATTATGTTGTGTGGAACACATACACTTTATGAGTTGGATTTGTTAGTGACTCACTAGCTGCACATTCAGGGCTTGATACAAATGTTGGCTTTAAAAATGCCAGTAGGGCAAAATGCATACCGACTGACAAAAGAAAATGTCTTGGTTGGTATTCAAACGTCCTACCTGCATTAAGCACAACGCCGTTAGGCCACAAAAATGGTCTTCTGGCCAAACATCCGTTTTGTACATTAAATTCCCAAAACGTTATGCATTTATGCATAACATTTCTGCATGGTGTATATGTATGTTATTTCTATGGCATTTTTATGTATTCTGGCAATACATGGAGGCATTTACGTCATGGAATATTGATGGCACAATAATATTGTAACCCTTTGAGTGCCACTCAAAGGGCTAAACGATATCATTGTTAATGCTTTGTAATAATATTGTTGTTTTATTTTACAGGCAGAAGACAGATGGAAGAGAAGAAAGAAGATACAAGAAAGAAGAGAAGACTGAAGAGAAGAACAGAAGATGACCAGGAAGCTGAGGACTCCACTGGACATCAGGTGTAATGGTAAGTGTTACTTGTAATGCAACATTTTTTTTAACTTACCTCAATATAACTAACTTTGGATAGAGTGAAGACACAGACCTGATTTCTGTGGCTACACTCGTCCACTTAGGTATGCGCTACCAAAATCTTTTATGACACCAGTTAAAATATTTCACTCAGTCCCAGAATGTGGATCTCTAGGACCCTTGTTGTTGTTTCTGGGTTCCTCCCTCCTGCTCCGTCCTGCTGCTGTCTCCCGGTAACCCGATCACGTGACCCTTCGGTCCTTCAAGTGAAAATACTATAAAAAAGATAGACACAGCGCAACGGTACGGATCTAAGTGCAGATAGTGGAGTAAGCTTGATCAACCGTTATTGTACACACTTCCCCCCTTTCAGATGGGTACTCACTAGAAATAGAGGCTTCTTCCAGCCTCTTGGAATCTGCTCTTGTAAGCCCTTTTGTAGCTGGGCTTTCAGCTTCTTTAATTCTCTCCCACGTCTCTTCTGGATATCACCCAACTCTCAATCCAGACGCGTTGTTCAAATAAACTAGAGGAATACTACTTCATATGAGTGATGAAACACGTAAGGGAAGTGATCTGACTTGTTTTAAATATTTGTTTTAAAATATATGTTTTAAGTTTATTATACTACCAATAAATGGTGACAGCACAATAGCCCAGGTAGTATTCCTCTAGTTTATTTGAACAACGCGTCTGGATTGAGAGTTGGGTGATATCCAGAAGAGACGTGGGAGAGAATTAAAGAAGCTGAAAGCCCAGCTACAAAAGGGCTTACAAGAGCAGATTCCAAGAGGCTGGAAGAAGCCTCTATTTCTAGTGAGTACCCATCTGAAAGGGGGGAAGTGTGCACAATAACGGTTGATCAAGCTTACTCCACTATCTGCACTTAGATCCGTACCGTTCTGCTGTGTCTATCTTTTTTTATAGTTTCTTTTAACTTAGTCAGGGTAACCCTATGAATGCCAGTGGGGTAATTATACTCCACTGGCTCTCATAGGGTTAATTCTACTAACGTCTGACACATTTTTCATAGTTTGGATGTACTGATATGGGGCTTAGGGCCCCATATCAATACATCCACTGAGGTTTTTTTTTGCATTCAAGTTTCTGCATCGGCTGTTTAAACAGCCGATAAGGGACTCAAGTTAAAAAAAAGTAGGTCAACTTTCCTGTGATAACTTGAGTCCCTTATCGGGTTTTCATGGCTAACAGTGTTTTCATCGTATTATATGGATGAAAACACCTCTTAACCTTATCACACGATGGCTCTTTTTTTGCCGGTATTTTTTCACAGCGCAGGCATTTGAATAGCTTACTGCGCTGGAAAAAACGTCAGCAGAAAAAACAGCCGTCTCCAACATTTATCCCAGGAGTTGCTTTCTTGCCCCCCCACAACCACTGTCCATGAATATGTCAGAGGTGTCACAACTAGCAGCTACAGAAGCACTCCTAAAATTTCCCCGGGCTCGGGAGCAGATAATATAAGTAGAGATGTTGATTTGTCAGAGAGCGTGCCAAGAGTTTGTTCTTTCAAAATGATACCTATTGTTGCGGAGTATGATTCAGAGTTTGCTGTAGGAGAAGACAAGAGTCATAGACTGCCTGCGAATTCTGCAGCCGCCTCCACCACCTCCTCTAAAGCAATAATGTTACAAAGTTAATCTACCATGTACTATCAACCCACACTTAATGATTTTTTTGGGAAACTTCACAAAACTAATCCCAAATTAAGCTTGTGGCATGGAATGATGTTGGCAGTGGACACACTGTTATATTGGTTTGTTGAAAACTGGGGTTTCAGAGAGTAAGTCAGAAGATCCATTGTAAAAGATTTGGAGATGTCTGCAGGGATCCTGGTTTATAATCCATAGATGGAAACTGTTCTAGATGCCCTGACTCTACATGCGCTGCCTCTGGTAGAAAACTGGCAGATAATGTAACTGCATTCAAAAAAGCAATGGATGCCTATCTAGCACAGAACAATATTGACAGTTATGACAGATGGCTTCAAAGCAAATAGGATATTGAGCCGGGGAACTATTTGACACACACACACACACACACACACACACACACACACACACACACACACACACACACACACACACACACACACCTACACTGGAAATTGCTCCAGAGGGCTTTTTTGTTGCCTCCCTCTGGATCAACGGGGGTGTTATTGGCATGGGCTGGACTTGATGGACGCATGTCTTTTTTCAGCCTTATCTACTATGTTACTATGTAAAACATGTACCGTAAAATATCAGGTATAATACGCACCTGTGTATAATACTCAGGTGTATATTATACCTAAGATTTTAGGGGAAAACAAGAGTGCCTATGTGTAATACACACCCTTGTTTTCCCCCTTACTAATTTTTTTTTTACTGCTGGCAGATACCCTTCCTCCCTCCCGCGGCCCAATTCGCTCTCACAATAATGTTTACTTGCTCCCACTGACATCCCCACTGAAGTCCGCTCTGACAATGAGGCTTACGGTACTTCCTTCCACTGAGGTACCCATCTTCCCTGCGGGCGGCAAGCTTGCATTTGCCGCCCGCTTCCTTCATGGGCTTTCAGGACCTTCTGGTTCCATTACCATTGGCTGGAGGCAGGAAGGTCCTGAAAGCCCATGAAGGAAGCGGGCGGCAAATACAAGCTTACCGCCCGCAGGGAAGATGGGTACCTCAGTGGAAGGAAGTACCGTAAGCCTCATTGTCACGCGAACGTCAGTGGGGACGTCAGTGGGAGCAAGTAAGCATTATTGTGAGAGCGAATTGGGCCGCGGGAGGGAGGGAGGGTATCTGTCAGCACAATTTTTTTTTTTTAAATAACTCTCGTGTATAATATGCACCCCCACTTCATATAAGGTGAAGTGGGGTAAAATTGTGCGTATTATACCCAAGATTTTACGGTAGTTATTTTTGACTTACTCTTTCAATGCTGTAACTAAACTTACATTTTGATATGAATACCACCACCAATGGGTGGTGGATGCAACAAACACAATTTGGCACAACACTGGCCCTGCTCTGGGTCTCCATATCATCTGCGTTATGCAGCGCACATAGAGCCAAGGGACTTCTACCAGTATCACAGGTCTTGTATTTATGGACCCGACAGATGTAAGGTTAACATTCTCTATTGAGAGATTTGGGTGTGCAAATATGTACTAGGTCCTCTAGACCTTACACTGGGTGTGTATGTATCTTTATTTATATAGCGCCATACATGTACACAGCGCTTAACAGAAGTTGAAATAATACAATACAAAAAACGACAGAACTGGGGTTAAGAGCATTAAGGTTAAGTACAATCATTACATTATTTGTGAGGGAAAGTGCAGCAAGGGAATCATACACTAGGAAAGGGACCCTGCCCCAAGGAGCTTACAATCTAGGCTGAATTCATATTGACAAACAGAGACACTAGGAGGAGTATTATAAGTGCAGGTACAAGGTGTGGTGAAAGAAGTGCAGAAGGATTCTGATGTGACTGTCAGTGTGCAGGAGGACATCGCTATTGAGATGCCTCCCTGAGCAAGTGGGTTTTGAGGAGTTGCTTGAAAGTGGTGATTGTGGATGATTGGCGAACAGTGATGGGGAGGACATTCCAGAGTCGAGGAGCAGCCAGTGAGAAAGATTGTAGTCGAGAGATGGCTCGTGTTGTGTAGGGAGAGGACAGGAAGAACCCTTGAGAAGACCGTAGGGGTGTGCTCTTGAATGCTGGTTGCGCTGTGTGGCCTTACATATATTTGTATTTACACTTAGAATTGATCGTTACTAGCATTGTATCTTCTGTCTCCATTGACTGTCTTGCTACTTTGTATACATGTGTACACTGCTACAATGTATCTTTTATACACAAAGTTTTGCTTTAACGGGATAGTAATGTTTCATAATAAAAGCAGCTCTAATTAATCATCATAGTATTTGGACTTTGGAGAATGTTATTTCAATTCTGTCAGAGTTGTAGTTCAAGAGTAATTCAATGATAAAGTATCCCCCTCCCTCCCCTTTTACTGATATAACCCTGTTCAGCCAGAGCAGAAGGGAGGTGCCCAGGTAGACTGCAGAGAGGGACAATCTTCAATTAAGATGAGGGAAAAACCTGAAAAACTTGTCAAGGGGGGCAGGGCTTTCATTGTTCTCATAGGAAGAAGATTGCCCCCTGCTGTTATCTGTCTGGTCTATGGACTGGATTCCACATCTGAGAAGAGATGGCTTACACTAGGTAAAAGGGGCGGGAGGGGGAAACTTTACTTGTGAATATCTCTCAAACCATAAAGGTTTGAGAGATAAGACTTACATTGTTCTTCATGTTTTTTTAATGCCTACAAAATAAAATAAAGTTAAAACAAAGTATTACTATCCCTTTAACTTATCTGTACATTTCCTATGGAAATTGGAATGTGAGGGGTTACTCACTGGTTTGATTTCAATGCTGTGCATCACTTTACACATGGTAACGTCATGGATAGGGGTGTGCAAAAGCTCTAGAAATCACGCGAAAACCATGTTGTTGTCAGCTTTTTCATAGGAAAATCTGATTTAAAACCTGATTTAAAATCTGCGCATTTTTTTGTCCATTGGCCAAAATTCTTCGCCATTTTTTCAATGGCTAGAAAGTGTCCGCCCATTGATTTATGTGTTTTTTGCCTTTTCGCTATAAAAACTTGAGATATTTGCGAAAGTGGAACACAATAGAAGCAGCTACAGAGCGAGGTAGACGTGCTGTGCTGTTCTGCTGTGATCTTTTTGAAAAATTGAGGCAGAAGAGGCTCAAAGTGACAGCTATCACAATGAGAAAGTTTAAAAATAGTAAAAGGAGGAATTGAAAGGACCCTTATGTGTCCATTGAGTCTGAGGAGGAGGAAGTGAGCACTACAGAACCAATGCTGGCCATTCCCCCTAAATCACCCCTAGGGATCTTGGGGAATTTAACGAGAAGGGAGGAAGAAAAAAGGTTGGATCTGAGAGCAGGACAGGTCAGCTGCCTGTGCCTGCTGCCAGACATGCTTCTCCTGCTGCCACCACTGCTGTACCTGCTGCAAGACATGCTGCTCCTGCTGCCACTAGTGCTGTGCCTGCTGTCGGTTGTGCTGCCCCTGCTACTGCTACCACCATTGCTTCACTGAAGCAGCAGCACGTAGGGACTAATGGTTGTGGTGATGATGATTTTGGAGATGCTGCGGTGGAAGAAACATTGTTGGCCTTTTTAGCAGAAACTGAGAAGGAATGGGAGACAGGGATGAGGATGGGCATCACCACCACCACTAGCAGTGAGCTTCTGGAATTTGCAGCTGCTCTAATTCCTGCCGCTGCTGAGTTGTGCAGGCATCAGCTGGTGAGATAGCTCAGTGGTAAGTTCCCTGACTATGGAGCCTATTTAACCTCAGGGTTGCAGGTTCGAATCCCGGCAGGGCCAGCTCAGCCCTTCATCCTTCCGAGGTCGATAAATGAGTACCATTGATTGGGTAATAATAACATCTATTATTTCAGATGCCGATTTGGTTAATTCCGAGAGCGTGCGCTGACAGCGCTTTGAGTCCCACTGGGAGAAAGGCGCTATATAAATACTAGTTATTATTATTATTATCAGAATGCTGAGGAGCAGGCTAGTGTTCCACAGACCACCGAGGACACAGTGGGAATGGGGTCAACACGTGATGAGGGACTAGGACAGGTTCCACTTGCCAGCGGCAGCAATACTCCTGGTCCTAGTTGCAGTTCTGATTCTGAGGCAGTAGCAGCAACAGAATCAACATCATCCACTACCACACACAGTGAAGGGGAATGTGGAGGAAAAGAAGAAAGACACCATTCTTCTCCACCTGTTCCCTATCTCTATCCCCTGAAGTCATGGGTGTGGGACTATTTTTCTCTAACATATCATCCTCTAGAAAGTTCTGTATCAAGTCAAGTATCAGTCCACCCCAGTGGCAGCTTATGTCAGGGGGTTCCTGTCTCTACATAAAAATGGCTTATTTTATTTTATATATTTTTATACCTATGAATTGTACTTCAGTAGAGTGTATGATATTACATGAATTACTATGTACTGTATAAATTAAATGGTTTCAGCTTTGGAGATTGTTTTTGTGCATAGACAGAAAATTGGTTAAATTATAAAATGCAGGTATTGTAAATTTAACCTTTTCAATATGTTCTTAGTGGAGTGAGATAGGGTTTAATCCTGGATCAAATGGTTTTTTAATATGTTTATTATTAATCTTGATGTGAGTAATGTTTCAATCCCTGCTGATGACTAGGGATGGGCGAAAATTTTCACCTCAAACCAAAACCGTCAAAAAATGGCAGTTCCCATCTGGTGGAAATTTTCTCCTGAAAAGTGCAGTTTTTCTGATTGTTTCACCTTTTTTGCATAGAAATCAATGGGAAGACACACAACACAAAGAAAATTTGTCACGGTTCAGCTAGAAGACACAGGACAAGTACTAAAAGGTAACACCAACTTTAGTAGGCAGCAACAGAAACAGAAATAACACAATCTATATGTATAGATTGTAAGCTCCTTGGGGCAGGGTCCCTTTCCTAGTGTATGATTCCCTTGCTGCACTTTCCCTCACAAATAATGTAATGATTGTACTTAACCTTAATGCTCTTAACCCCAGTTCTGTCGTTTTTTGTATTGTATTATTTCAACTTCTGTTAAGCTCTGTGTACATGTATGGCGCTACATAAATAAAGATACATACATACAATACAGAGAAGCGCACTACGGAGCAAGCGTCAAGTACCAGAAATAGAAGACTGCTTCGGTGTGATTCTCTAGATAAAGGTCCCAGCAATGGGACGAGGGGAGTCTGCATTGCCACAGATCCACACCTGGGAGAAGCCAGACAGATAGGAGAACAACCAATGCCACAGGTCTGCATCTGGGACAAATGGGAAGGCAACCAGGAGTAGTCTGCCAGAGCCACAAGCCTGCACCAGATTGGATATCTAACTGAACGGAAGGCCACGCTAGAGGATAGTTAGATAGAGCCACAGGTCAGCACCAGATTGGGTGGTCAGACAAGCCAGGGGTCATGCACGGAGGTTGCAGTCAGCCAGAGCCACAGGTTTGCACCAGATAGGATGTCCACTGAAGCTTTGTATGCTGGATACACAGTGGACAGAGCCCCAGGTTAACACCAGAATTGGTAGTCAGACAAGCCAGAAGTCACATACGGAATGGGTAGTCAGCCAAAGCTATGAGTCACACATGGAACGGATAGTCACCCAGAGCCGCAGGTCTGCACCAGAATGATTGTCCAACAAAGCCAAGGGTCATACATGAAGAAGATAGTCAGACAGAGCCACAGGTCAGCACCAGATCGGTTAGTCAGAAAAGCCAAATCATACACAGAGCCCAAAGTATAGAACTGTACTGGACACCAATGAAAGGGCAACTGAACCCTGTGTCCATACAGTATAAATAGTAGGAAACAGGAAGAGGAGGAGAATTAATCAAGTGGTCTGTTACTTTAAATGGAGCGCACGTCCATTTAAAGTAACTGTTACTGTGTTGTGTTCCAGAGAGTCCTAGCCTTGGTACTTTCTTATATAATAAGTAGCAGTCTGCTTATTCTATGTGAAACATCTTCTCCACAGAGGTCAGATTCAGGTGGCTTACATTGGGCGCTCCAGCTTATAGTCCAGCAAATCAATTGTTCCTCAGGGCTTGGGCCTCTAACAAGTCTAAGTCCTACAAATCAATGTTCCCTCAGGGCATATGCTTAAAAAGTCTAAGTCCTACAAATTAATGTTTACTCAGGGCTTGTGCCTAACAAGTCTAAGTACTACAAATCAATTTCTTTTTAGGGCTTGTGTTTGGCTCGCCTGAGTCCTGCACAGTGCATACACACAAATATTATTCAGCTTTTTTTAAGCCTGCTACTATGCAGCCTAGCCAACAGCCATTGTTCATAAAGAGAAATAAAGAAATCATTAAAAAAATGGTTACTAATCTACAAGCTTAAAGGGATAGTAATGTTTCATAATAAAAACAGCTCTAATCATTATAGTATTTGGACTTTGGAGAGTGTTATTTCAATTCTGTCACAGTTGTAGTTCCAGAGTAATTCAATGACAAAGTATCCCCCTCCCACCCCTTTTACTGATGTAGCAATGCTCAATCAGATCAGAAGGGAGGTACCCAGGTAGACTGCAGAGAGGGACAATCTTCAATTAAGATAAGGGAAAAACCTGAAAAACTTGTCAAGGGGGCAGGGCTTTCATTGTTCTCAAAGGAAGAAGATTGTCCCCTGCTGTTATCTGTCTGTTCTATGGATTGGATTCCACATCTGAGAAGAGATTGATTACAGTAGGTAAAATGGGCGTGAGGGGGAAACTTTGCTTGTGAATATCTCATAAACCATGAGATTTGAGAGATAAGACTTATATCGTTCTTCATGTTTTTTTAATGCCTACAAAATAAAATAAAGATAAAACGAAGTATTACTATCCCTTTAAAGTGATAGTAATACTTAGATAAAAGTAATTTTAATGCTGTAGGTATTAAAAAGCTAAATCAATTGCACCCAGTCCTCACAATAGTTAGGCAGAAATACTTCATTTGAATGGTCTACGTGTGCTTGCAAACCACGCACACGTAGTAGACTGTTTGAATGAAGTATTTCTGCCTATCGTGATTACAAGTCTGCTGAAGAGGGCAGGACGGTCTGTTGAACGGGATCTCCTTCTCTGGCACAGAAAGCTGACGTCAGCACAAGGGGAGGGGGAACTTTGAAAGGTTATATCTCTCAAACCATAGAAGTTTGAGAGGTTGGACTGGTTGCAATTGATTTACATTTTTAATACCTACAGCATTAAAATTACTTTTATCTAAGTATTACTATCACTTTAAAATAGCACATGTGTATGGTGGTCTTGAAACTTTTGGAGGAACTTTGAGAAACTGTATCCTCCTCAGGAGAGGGGGGAGGAGAGGGATCAGTCGTGATAATGGCGGCACTCCAAACCAAAAACAATAGTCCACTTGTAAAATCGGAACAAACCTTTATTGATCTTCCATTAAAAACATATGTAAGATGTACAAGCGACATATAACATTTGCAGAGATGGCATGTAACAATGTTGCTAAAACTGCTCCATAGTTGTCTCACGCGTTTCGCGCTTTAAATGCACTTATTCATAGACAGGGGGAGGTCCCTGGTTCTGTCACGTTATATACCAATTTTTTTATTTTATATTTTTAATTGTATGTATTTATTTTTTCTAACTAACTGTTAACTAACTGTCCCCCCATACCAGATAACTAAAACAAGAAAAATTATCTGTTCAACTGACTGTGTCCCCAGACAGCCTAGGGTGCTGTTATCTAAAGGAGCTTGAAATGTAAATCCAACCCTGCACATCTGTGTGGTTCTGTATCAAATGCTTTTGCACAGCCTAGAAATTATAAATATATTGCTAGACCACTAGGTTCCAATTTACTTCATCATATAAGCTCAATAGATTTGTTTTACAATATCTCTTTCTTGGTCTAATTATCATATGTTTAGGGAAATGAGGCAGATTGGTCAACGGTCTAATCTACCACATGTAGCTGAAGATATGCTAATTACAGGACTCAAATTTCCACTCTCTACTAGCCAATGGCGAGTGAATCTTTAGCCCTGGCGAGTAGAAATTCAGCCCTGGTGGGTATGCTATGGCTTGCAGTGGTGAGTAACTTTTCAGGTCTGGCTAGTAGCAAAGGACTTAACATTATAAGTCCTGTGTGTGTATATATATATATATATATATATATATATATATATATATATATATATATATATATATATATATATGTATTGGTAGATGGGCACTCCGATATCTTTTATATATTGCCCAGGTGCTACTGCCATGTGAAGTAATTAAGAAATGTCGTACCATACAATACATAATAGATATTGGACTTCCCATCTACCAATACACATTATATATACAGGGCTCAAAATTTCCACTCGCCACTAGCCAATGGCGAGTGAATCTTTAGCCCTGGCGAGTAGAAATTCAGCCCTGGTGGGTATGTTATGGCTTGCAGTGGCAAGTAACTTTTCAGGTCTGGCTAGTAGCAAAGGACTTAAAATTTTAAGCCCTGCTAATTAGATAGATTAGGCAACTGCCTATATTGTAAAACTTCATGGGACACCTCTAAATGTCCCTAAACCAAACATCTGTGTCTATGTTAGGTGGTGACTTTATTTAGCAGTCTAAATAACAATTTACTGGCCATGATTTAACTGCTTAGTTGCAAAGCAATCCAATGTAGCATCTTTATTATACAAGGTTAATAGTTTTTTTGGGGGGTTTCTGTTTGTATGTTAGAAGAAAACATAATTTTCTATGATATTCAGCAATGGATAAGTCTGTGAACAGGTTCATGTAAGGAGTAGCGTGTGGTTACATGAGGTTCGTAGGGTGCTGTTATCGAGAGGAGCCTGAAATGTAAATCCAACCCTGCACATCTGCAGAATATTCCACTTGTGACTGTATTAACATAAATGTGTAGTATGCTGCAAATTCTAACTTTAAATCTAAATACGTAATAGGTGTTTACCTGTGGGAAACTGTATTGACTAATCATATTATAAATATGATAAGAAGGAGATGACAAAAGGTGTCCAATAATTGCAGACGACACTCCCTTGTTCTTGCATCTATAATTCGGAGTAGCCTTTTTCTGTCCTGATAGAATTCTTAGTGAACTCTCCACGGCCAGGCTCTCAATATAACAAGTATCGTAGAACTCGTACCCCAAGGTGATGTTTGGTAAGATGTCAGGATCTTTGTTGATCTCTTCTATAGCAAATAAAAAGGCTATCATGTGACGTATAAATCGTAGCGATACCCTGCAATAACATTATTGCAATCTTTAAAACACCTTCTGCTCATATATTTCTTGAAATAGGGTAATCTTGGCACCCACAACACCAGAATTCTTTGACACCGGCTATTTATCTATTTATAACCTTGACATTGAGTGTATGACTGCTATATATTTTACAAAACAGTACATTGCAAACCTTTATACTCCACACCTTATCCCCCATTCTTTTTTTGCTCTGCACACTTCTTTTGCCCCTTTGTTTTTTTTATAAAGTTTTTTTTTTTTTTTTTTTTAAAGCCCCATCAAATCATTGAGAATGTGGTGACTTTTTCCTGCTCACCTATGGTTCAGCTGGTTTGTTCCAGAATTGTCCCTTTTCTCCTTCCTTAATATTGACATTTGTTCCCTAACACCATGTTTTCAACTACGTTTAAGTAACACCAACAGTGTGGACTTTAAAGATATCTCTGTCCAGAGCAGCTCTCAGCCTGAACACATTGAATTAATCAGAATGAGAGATACACTAATTAGACATTCACACTCATGCAGAGAAATCCTTACATGACTACACTATTGGTGGTACTTACCAACTAGGGAGAGAAACATCTATGATTAATTTCATACACAGATTCTGAGGAACAGGGGTAAAACTCCAGATCTGTCTGAAATGAATAGCAAAAGGATGGAGAGATGGGTTCAAAAGGGTGAGGGGTGACATGGAAGAACAGATAAAGGAACACTGGTGGGACCAATTAGAGGTCAAGGGGCAGGTCACAGAGAGCAGGAAAAGAAGCACACCAAAGACAAAGATTTTCTACTAGCTTCCCACATATTATAAAAGATAGATAATATTAAACAATCTAATAGTTAAGTTTCTTTAATATTACACATGCAACATTTCACGAGTATGTCTCCTCTTCCATGCCTCGCTCCAACCTAAGGTAATTGGGCATATAATAGCCCTATTGATGGGTCTGCTCCTCTGATATCAGACCTGCCAGTGAAACGGTGGCCGTACTATGATACCCAGTGTCTTAGTGGAAGAGCCGAATGAGGATCTGAGTGTCCTCTAGTCTTCTTCACACATGGGGCTATGACTGTAATTCCCATAGACTGTCTAAAATGACCTTAGCGGTTTATGGGTTTGCACAACAACACAGCAAATCCTGTGCCACCGAGCAAAGACTTCTGTTTTGTGCCCAGATCCCCTTCCAGACAAGGGTTTTCATCTATAAGTTTAAAATGTTATTCCATAAACAGATATCTAAAAACAACAGGTTCATAGACCACATTTTGGGTTGTAGAGTTAAAAAATATGTCAGAATGTTAGCCCTGATAACTTGGCATGGGGAAAGCAACATTTAAGCTTTGCTTAAACCTTGTAGGACTAGAAGAGGGGGTTTTGACCACAATTCGGTTCCACAGGGGATTAAAAATGACACAAATATATATGATACATTAGTTTCTTCCAGGAAAGTTTCCGAAAAGGATATCACCACAGGATTAGAGTATAATGCAGCAGTGGATTTGCTTAATTGTAACAAAAGAGCTAAAATGAATAATTAGTAGAGAACACAAACAACCCCCCAAACATCTGTAGTCCTTCAGACCATAAACAGAAGCACAGATGTAGTCACACATATGGTTGCCATATCAAAAAGGGGACACATCAGAAAAATTCATTGCATTTTACTTATAATCACAGCAGCCCTGTAGAATGATCTGGAAACCATAGTCACACAGCATCCCAAACAGTAAATAGGAAACAAAAAATAGTTTATAATAATTGCAGAAAAAAATTAAAATGCTTATTGGATTGTCGGACACTAACACAGAGCACCAAGGGGGGGATTCAACACCAGCATAATTGATCTCAAACACTCACTAAATTTATGACCTCAAAATTGTACAAAAAATATACATATATATAACTAACAAGAAGGGCAAGCACTCACAGGACTTATACATCAAAATATTTTTATTAGTTCAATGTTTCAGTCTGGTAGGGACTTCTGTCAAGAACATAATATATACCTTATTACAACTACAAGAATTCCAGGATCAGGATAAAGTCAGAGTAAAAGGAACTTGAGGATAAATACTACTATATGAAGAATGATAATTGACACGTCCATATATCTTGTCATCCAAACCCTTCAAATGACTCCAATATATAATGTCTGTCAAAGGACATGTTCCTCCAATGCATCTCCTATAGAGCCTACTGAAAACTTTTCCACTTTCTCTTCCACTTATTGTTTTTGTTGTCCGAATTGATGAAAATGCGAACGATACTCGGCGTCCTGGACCCGGGAGCTCAACAAAGCGCGTATGTTGTCCCCTTTTTTATAATATGGATATATTATTCATTTTTTATTGATGGTCCTTTCTCTGTTAGTGATTGTAAATTTCTTTCTTATTGTTTTATAATGATGTATCGTAGTTTAAGTATTGTGATTGTCTATATATAGGAGTGACCAGTAGAGGGCTCCAAGTTTTACACTTGAGAAATCATGCAGACTAGCCCGCAATATGCATCGGGTTAGCATAAGTAAGTCAGCCTGCAGATGCTGCTTTTGACTTTCTGTTTTGGGTACACCCTTTGTTGAGGTCTCGAATCGTGGACGCCAGGTATTATTTTCCTCTCTATCTACATAGAGTCTGTAAGTGCAATTGCTATGTGTTTTTTATTTGTATTGACTAAAACACCACTTTTAGATATTTTTTTGTATTGCACTCTTGTTTGCAGAGTTTTTTATTGGATTATATTTTGAAAATGTTAGCAGATCTATAGATCTATTACAATGAGTAAATGAATAACCGTACATTTACTTACACTTCACAAAAAATATGTCCAGTTGGGTTTGTGAAAAGAACATCAGTTAGACTGCTTACTAGCGTCATCTGGAAGATGCCACCAACAATTATATCTCCTTCCCTTGAAAATGATTTTGGGTGTTGATTTGCATTTAGTTTGCATCTTTCTTCAGTTAAAACTATTGTCAGTGAAAAAACTGCGAGCAGGATAATAATCTGTGAAAATGTATATTGTTATTATAAAAATATTCAATCACAAACAAGAAAAAGGACCCAAACCGGCATAAGTAATAGAAAATAAATACTAATATAATAAACACTGAAATAGTGCGGTGTACTCAAGGGTAATGTCATTTACAAAAAACAAAGATCAGCTAGAGGCAACCTAAAAACAGGACTGCCCTACAAGCCAAAGAAAAGAAACCAATTTGGAGGGGCACTCAAAGGAAAAAATATTGTACAAAAGATGTACTTAATATATTAATTACAATAACAATTAAAATATACCACTCTGTAATAACAATGTTTAAAACACACCTAAAAATATACCACTCAAAAATCAAAATATACCACTCTGTAATAACAACGTTAAAAACACTTAAAAATATACTACTCAAAAATCAAAATATACCACTCTATATTGGCAAAGTTAAAAACACTTAAAACCATTGGAAAACAAGTGAAAGAGAGACATATCCCAATGTAATATGTTACCAAGATCATAATCAATGAATAGTAAAAAGATATTTAACATAATAAGTTTGGAAATTAAAGATAAATATGAATCAAAATGTTCCCTCTAGTCATCAAAAAGCATAGTAATGGGATATATAGAATATGAAATACGACATATCTATCCATAAAGTGCAAGTGAAATAAAATAAAAAAAAAAAAAAAAATAAGTGAAAAAAATCTTAAAAATACATAAACACTAAAACAGAGGTGTGGCAAATACTTATCCATAAACGTCCCAATATATTAAAGGCAGAGTACGATGAGGAGACCAAGGGAAACAGTCTCTCAACAATACCCGAAGTCTATCGCCTACAAGAGGGGTTTTCAGGTTGATACTAGATGACCTTTGTTTTTTTTATAAACAATATTCAAGACATTGAGGTCCAGACCAGTATGTATAAAAACATGTCAGTGAAACAACTGTGAGCAGGATAAAAGTGTGTGTGTGTGTGTGTGTGTGTGTGTGTGTGTGTGTGTGTGTGTGTGTGTGTGTGAAAATATGTTATTGCCAAAACAAGAATATTCAATACATTGAGGTCAGGGCCCAAAGAGAGTAGGAGAAACATCTGTGAAAATGTAATATTATAATTCATAGAATATTCAACCAAATGAAGTCCAGGACAGTAAGTTTAAAAAAGCTATCAGTGAAACAACTGTGAGCAGGATAGAGAAATCTGTATGTATAAAATGTGTCACTAAAACAACAGTAAGTTGGATAAAAATCTTTGAAAATATATTGCCTTTTGAAAAATACTTAAAGGAGCAGTAAACTTTTTTTATGAAAATATATATTGTATGGATTTTCCTACTGAGTAAAATAAGGGTACTTATTTTACAGTTTAAACCCATGTTTTTTTTACATTAGCAGTGCCCTCTAGTGGTCAAATTCTAATTAGATTTCTTGTTAGATTTTAATGGGGAGGAAAGTCAGAAAAGTCAGTGATTATACAGTTCTCCATAGAATGTGATAGAAACTGCCTGTCACTTCCTGTCAGTTAGAACTATCAGGAAGTAAACACAGTAAATTCACTTCCTGTCAGTTAGAACTATCAGGAAGTAATCACACAGTAAATTCACTTCCTGTCAGTTAGAACTATCAGGAAATAAACACACAGTAAATTAACTTCCTGTCAGTTAGAACTATCAGGAAGTAAACACATTAAATTCACTTCCTGGTTATTTGAACTTTTGCAACTTATGAATAAAACATCTGACAGCGATGGGAGTGACCTTGTTTTATTCAGCAGGAAATGCTCTATAAAATATGTGTTTTCATAAAAAAAAGTTTACTGCTCCTTTAAAAATTGAGGTCCAGAACAATGGGGATAAAATGGTACCAGTGAAACATTTGTGAGAAGGATAAAATATGTGAATATATATTATTGTCATTATAAAATATATTCAAAAGATTGAAATTAGAGATGCGTGAAAGGTCCAACTTTGTTCTCGTGAAATATTCCACGAAAACCAAGTGGTTCCCCGTTTTTTTTGTGAGAAATTTTACCCATAACAAAACCATTAAAAACTTTACACCAAAAACTATTTCACAACAACGTTTTCATGTTTCACCTATGCCTTTCAATGGAAAAAAACTTCCCACCCACAAACAATTAATATCTTGCATTTTCACTGCAAAAACAGGAAGTGAAATAGAGAGAAAGCAGCTAGAGAGATAGAGAGGGCAAAATGTGATTTTGAAGCTATTTACTAAGACTGTGATGAATCCAGTGACACAGAGTAGGAGGATTCACCACCACCAACATGGAAGGGACGGAGCCCACAATCCCAAGACACAATGATGCTCAACCCCCCAACAAATTGTGATAAAGGCAGAAGCAGAACTGGGAAGCAGTGCGAACAGCACAGGTCAGTTGCCTGTGCCTGGTTCTACTACTGCCAATGTATCTTGTAATTTTGAGGAGGAGGAGGAGATGATGGAATGTGTGACAGCAGGGGACCCTAAATCACACATGTCATCCCCAAGCAGTGCCAATACAACACAGCAGCTAGAGACTGGTGGGGGTGAGGGTGGTGGTGGTGGTGGTGCAGCAGCTGCCGGGACTAACTGGATGGGCCCTAATGCTGAGGTTGAAGTGGAAGTCAGGAGCCCGACTAGCAGTCAAGGGAGCCCACATACCCTGAGCATGTGGTTCCCATTCCCCTGCATTGTCCCACTGGGGGATTATGCTGAAGAACCAGCATCGCCTGTCTCATATCACTACTGTTGATTCCAGTCCCTTGGAGCTGTCTAATAGTCCTGCTGCTTAGACAACTCAGCGGCAGCAATTACAGTAGCAGCAAATGCTGCAGTGTCACCATGGCATCACTAAACAAAGCATACAATGAACTGCTGGCACTAGACCAGCAGGGCATATTTTTTGGTCTCATGGCTTCTTTGTTTTGGCAAGCCCAAGGACTACAAATAATTTTTTCTCAGGGCTTGTGTTAACAAGCCTAAGTTCTACAAATCAGTTTTTTAGATCATGTACTTAACAAGTCTAAGTCCTACAAATACATTTTTCTCAGGGCTTGTGCTTAACAAGTCTAAGTGTCACGGTAATCAGGCAAATAAGGACAGACATGAATATAAAATATAGATCCACCTTTATTAATAAGTACAGTAATAATAGTATAGCCCACACAGCCCCAGAACACAGGATGATAGGACCAAGACTCCTACCCGGAGCTGCACACTGTGCTGCACACTGCATTACTGCGAGATATCACAGACTAGGACTGTGGTGGGGGTGGAACACCAGAGGAAAAGGTAACTGAGGCACAAGTCTCCACCCTGGGTCACATGACCAGAGGCAACATGGAGCGAGAGCAGACCTGAACCATGAAACACTGAGACTGATGGTCAGACAAGTTCAGAGAGTATAGAGCCAGTAGTCAGCCAGTGCCACAGGTCAGACAAGCCGGGGACTATATGGAGTGATAGGCAGCAAGAGCCAGTGGTCAGACATAGCGGGGACAACACAAAGTAAGTCAGCCAGAGTAACAGGTCAGAACCAATGTGGGTAGTCAGACAAGCCGGGATCATACACGGAGCGAGTTAGTCAGCCAGAGCCACAGGTCAGAACTGATGTGGGTAGTCAGACAAGCTGGGGTCATACAGGGAGAGAGTTAGTTAGCCAGAGTCACAGGTCAGAACCAATGTGGGTAGTCAGACAAGCCAGGGTCATACACGGAGCGAGTTAGCCAGAGTCACAGGTCAGAACCGGAATGGATAGTCAGACAAGCTGGGGTCATACACAGAGCAGATTCTCAGGAGAGCACAGGTCACAACGGAGTGCAAGAGACAATATCAGAAACACCTCATAAGGGCAATGACTCCCAGGCCTAGGGAGGTTTCTAAAGGAGCCCATAAACAGGTGTCCTAGCCAGTGCCTGCTTCATGATGTCAACAATGCAGAGGTGGCCGCAACTATGCCGGCCAACATACCACAGAGGAAGGAAGCACAGGATAACTAGGCCTCTATGGTAGACTGTGATAGTACCCCCCATTAATGACCTCTCCCCCATGGGGGGTTAGGTGGGGCAATATTGGGGCTTTCGCAAAGGAGGACTTCAAGTCTTCAAAAGCCTGAAGTGCTTCAGGTGCCCAGTCTGAAGGATTAGCACCCTTCTGAGTCATGTCAGTGAGTGGTTTCATGACTGAGGAAAAGTTTCCTATAAACTTCCTGTAATAATTAGTTTAGCCCAGGAACCTCTGTATGGATCTTAGCCCCATGGGAAGCAGCCACTGTAAGACAGCAGACAGTTTTTGTGGATCCATGGCTAGATCAGTGGATGAAATCACGTATGCTATGAAGGTCACCTTGAATTGTGGAATTCACACTTTTCTAATTTGCAGAACAACTTGTTCTCTCTTTGCAGTTGTAGAACCCGGGCTACATCTGCTCTATGTGTCTCCAAGGTAGGAGAATGGATGAGTATATCATCCAAATATACTACAACACAGCTCTGGAGTAGTTCTCTTAAAACATCATTAATGAACTCCTGGAAGACAGCGGGAGCATTGCGCAATCTGAAAGGCATAACCAAATACTCATAGTGCCTGCTCTGGGTGTTAAATGCTGTCTTCCATTCATCTCCCTCTCTAGTTCATGCCAAGTTGTATGCGGCCCTCAAGTCAAGTTTTGTGAAATTTGTCAAGATTTTGATACAATCAAATAGCTACGTGATCAATGGTATAGGATAAGCATTCTTTACTATTAGCTTATTTAGGCCGCTGAAATCAATGCATGGTCTGAGTGCCCAGGGGAAGAAGACTTCCGAATAATGCCCCTAGCTAGGGCCTCCTCCACATAATCCTCCATGGCCTTGTTCTACTCCATCGACAAGGGATAAATTCGGCCCCTAGGACGTCTGGTCCCTGGTACCAGATCAACAGTACAATCGTGGGGCCTGTGTGGCGGCAATGTACTGGCCTCTACCTTATTAAATACCTCTTTGTAGGCCTGATACTCAGGAGGTAACAAGGTAGCGGTACACAATATTCTCATAGGCTGCTGGAGGCAAGACCTCGTACATAGACCATGACAGGATGTCACAGGTTTGCCAATTAATTCTAGGGTTGTGAGTCTACAGCCAGAGAAACCCCAGAATGATGGGAGGAATTTATCACCTGAACTCTTGTGTCTCCACATGAAGTGCCCCTACCCTCAGATACAAGGGATGAGTCTCATGAGTAACGTGTGCCGGCTGTAGAGGCCTGCATCAATAGCCTTAATGCCCAACGGAGTGGAGCGAGGCAACAACAGAATAGCGTGTTTGGCCACAAAGTCTGCATCAATGAAAAATCCCGTGGCCCCTGAGTCCAGTAGTGCAGGAGCCACCACCGAAGACTCGGCCCAAGATAGTATATGACTTCAAAAATAGGCTTGTCCATTACTCTGTCTGGGGACTGTGGAATTCCACCCAGGGTCTGTCCCCTACTTGACCTTAGATGCGGGCGTTTTCCCGGTCAAATAGGGCAAGCATGCAACAAATGGCCAGGTTTCCCACAGTATAAGCAAAGGCCCCTCCTCCTGCACCGAGCCATCTCCTCCTCAGAAAGGCGTGTGAAGCCTAGTTGCATAGGTTCCCCCCTGGCGTGGTCAGAATTAGGAGGTGTGGGAGGTGAGGGAGGACAGAGTGAGCGTGAGAAACTAGGTGCCAAACAGGGTAAAGTTTTACGCCCTTTCTCTGTGAATGAAAGTCTTTCACAGATTATTGTATCTAACAGGATGGTGACTGAGATCAACTCCTCCAGATCACCAGGCAGCTCCTGGGTTGCTGGTTTGTCCTTAATTGTGTCACACAAGCCCTGGGAGAATGCGGCAACTAGGGCTTCATTGTTCCAACCAACCTCCACCGCCAGAGTGCGGAACTCAATACCATAGTCCTCTACAGTACGTGCGCCCTACTGTATTGTCATCAGACGTTTGGCAGCAAAGGTAGCACACCCAGGAATGTCAAAGACTCTCCAAAACAAAGCTACAAATTCTGTGAAATTGTGGCTTATGGGCTTCTCCGTCTCCCATAGTGGATTCACCCAGGCCAATACCCTGCTGGATAGAAGGGAGATCATGAGTCCCACCTTACTTCGACCAGGAGGGAATGCTTGGGGTACCATCTCTAAAAAAAATTCCCAGCTGATTAAGGAACCCCAACACATAGCAAGATCCCCATCATGTCTTTGGGGTAGAGGAGAGGAGCCAGACAATACTCTACTTATGCCCGCCTCAGGGGAAGTGAGAGCAGTACAGAGAGGGCAGCACAGAGAGCGTTAGTCAGCCAATGCCTGGATCAGTATCAGAGAGCGGTAGTCAGCCAAAGCCTGGGTCGGTACACAGGGAGCGGTAGTCAGTGCACAGTGTGTGTGTAGTAAATAACATCTGGGGGCACAACTGTATCCAAACATCATGACACCCGAAACCAAGTACTGCCGCTATCACTGTACCCCTTGTCCAGACCCCGCTAAGGACAAATGACAACTTGCTGACAGTTTAATAGTAATGATGAACCCTCCCTGCCAGAATCCTAGCATATTCTGGGGGATGGAATCTCCTCAGATGCTGCTTGATGACCTGGTATCGATTCTGCTCCACCACACTGGCATGTGTGGTTAGTGCACCACACAGTGTGCAATGGGTAGAGATAAATTGCCATATCCTAACATTAACAGAGTGGCTATCATTTGGCGTGGAGGTATTGATGAATGAGGTGGATTGGCGGAAGATGTACTTGTTACCCTACAGGAAGAAGGTGATGGTGATGGTGAGCTAGATGTTTCACTCGTCATGGAACTTCCAGTCTCTGTCTGGGTTTCTCTATTCTTCCTCCTCTTTGATCTCCTCCTCACCTCTTGTTGCCTTTCTGTAGAGTCAGGGGGTACAGTAACACCCATGCTTGATTTCTGTGATGGGTGTTTGGCTTTAACATGATTGACATAAATGTCATGGTGTCTGTGTTTCATGTGTGATATCAGGGAGGTTGTGCCAAGGTGTGTTCCCTCTTTTCCCCTTCTCACTAACTTGTCACAAATTTTTCACTGTACCATTGTTGATTATGACTGCACTGTGCCTGCCAGAAGAGAAAAATAGTCGCACACCCATTCCCCTGGCAGCGGATAATGTTGTTGCTGTTGCTGCTACTGCCTCAGATTTAGCACTGCAACTAGGACCAGAAGTATTGCTGCTGCTGGCAAGCGGAACCTGTCCTGGTCCCACATCACTTGTTGACCCCATTCCCACTGTGTCCATGCTGATCTGTGGCACGCTAGCTTGCACTTCAGCACCCTGCTGCCCTTTCATCTCAGCAGCAGCAGAAATTAGATCAGTTGCAATTTCTGAAAATCCCAAAAGCTAACTACTAGTGGTGGTGGTGGTGATGCCCATCCACATCCCTGTCTCCCATTTCTGCTAAAAAGGCCATCAATGTCTCTTCCATACCAGCTTCTCCAACACCACCACCACCACTAGTCCCTACATGCTGCTGCTCTATGCCAGACATCTCACTGCTGCTTGGAGGAGGTGACGAACAATGTGACAGAGTGTCCCCTAATGTCACACATGGCATAATTTTCTCCTTCCCTCCCTGAGTACTACAAGAAACATTAGCAACAGGCAAAGTATTGGTGGCAGCAGGTTCAGCACTTGTAGCAGGTTCAGCACTGGCAGCAAGTTCAGCACTGGCAGCAGAGTACAACACTAGTGGCAGCACATCTGGCAGCAGGTACAACACTAGTGGCTGCGTGTACAGAAATGGTGGCACTGGCAGTAGGGGCAGCACGTCTTGCAGGCACAGGCAGCTGACCTCTGCTGCTCTCACTAGTACTACCCTTTTCTCCCTCCCTTCCCATTCCCTTATCTCCCTTCCTTCCCATTTCCTTTTCTCCCTCACTTCTCATTAAATTCCCCAAGATCCCTTGGGGTGATTTAGGGGCACTGGACAGCATTGGTTCAGTAGTGGTCCCTTCCTCCTCAGACTCAGTGGACACATAAGGGTCCTTCCAGCTGCTCAATTGATTATTTTTCACCCTGCTCACAGTGATATCAGTGACTATGAGCCTTTCCTGCCTCAATTTTCGCAAAATATCACAGCAGAACAGCACAGCACGTCTATCTCGCTCTGTAGCTGCTTCTATTGTGTCTGCCTTCAGAGAAAAAGTAAAAAAATTGAAAAGTTGAAAAATGGGCGAAAGATTTTGGCCAGTTGGCGAAAGATGCAAAAACCAATAGTTTTAAAGCAGATTTTCCCACGAGAAAAGGATAACAACGTGGTTTTCGCAAAATTTGATTTGGGAACACAGAGGCAACTTTCGCCCATCCCTAATGGCAAGAGATTTCGTCCATCCCTACTTATATCAAACAACTGGCACAACTGCAAGCAAAAACCTTGATGCTTAAGTCCACAATATCAAATCATGCCAAACCAAGTTCTACTGTCACTGTGCCCATTGTCCGCTCCATTAAGGACACATGACAACAAGATGTCTTAGTAATAATGATGAATCCTCCCTGCCACCAGTTTAGCATATTCTGTGGTATGGAATCTCCTCAGATGCTCCTTGATTCCCTGCTTGTGATTCGTAGCAACCTAACTGCCATGAGTGGTCGGCGCACCACATAATGTGCAATGGGTGGACATGAACTACCACATCTAGTAGGGAGGTTACATTGACATTGAGGTGGTGCAACAGAAGAGGAGAAGGTAAAGGATCCTGAGGGTGCTGGAGCATGGACAGTTGCTATATCTTAACCATGCCCAGACCCTAACGAAAGATGAGGCAGGTGTTTCACTTGCCATCAAACTTTCAGGCTTCGGCTGGGTTTCTCTGCTCTTCTTCTTTGATTTCCACCAAAGTAGGTAGCCACCATCACGGTTACTACAAAGGTCCGAGTCAAAGATGGAAGCACAGGTTAAAAAAAAAAAGTAAACAAGCCAAGGTGAGGTAACAGAATCAGGAACAGGAACTGCAACAGGCAAGGATTAATCTCTGGTGAAGCCAAACAACTGTGCCATGATAGCCCTGGGAAGCTGCTTTAAATACATTCTCTGCCTTCCCAGAATGCAACTGATGGATGGGGATAATTTCAGAATGCAGATGGAATCAACAGACTCTAGGAATAAGGAAGAATGCTGATGCTACAGCAATACCCCTGATAGTCACTGAGCTAGAAGCTAGAGAGTAACTGTGTGGCCAGAAGAGGTGGCTATAGTTTTCAGTTTGCCATCCTTTGACGTAGTTGTCATGCATAAAATAATAAATCCACTTGAAATTTGGTGGGCATCATCAGAGAACTAAAAAATATGAAATCTACTCCAAAAATTTGTTTATTGTCTATTTTCCCTGATGAGATTGAGGATGCAGCTGACAGATCCCTGCTGAGAGAACTCTTGGTGTTGGCGAGAAAGGTGGTGGCCTTGAACTGGATGTCAAACGGAGGTCCCAATTGCAGAGCGTGGATTAATTTAGTTTTACAGTGCATCCCACACTATAGATTGGTCTACTTACATCGGGGCACCCCAAACAAGTTTGATAAGATCTGGGGAAGATGGCTGAACTGGTGGACACATAGAGCTGCTGCTAATGTGGCACTTGATGATGTGCAACTTGACGGCGTTGGTTGATTTGAGTCACGCTTGCTGGTTGTGTGGATGGTGGTGAGGCATGGTTGATGCGTGGCGTTGTGTTTGAACCCTGTACTTATTGAGATCTTGTGGTTTTACTGGCTGGTGGGCGGGTTCGGGAGAGAGAGGAATTGGAACTGGGGTAGGGGAGTTTACATGTATTTTTCTGTATTTGTGATATGTATGGAGCGATCTGATAATAAAATATATTTAAAAAAAAATATATATATATATATGAAATCTAAAAAACCTCCCAGTAATGGGAGAATTCCAATCTAGGGACCCTATATTAGCCTAATGTGCACAAGGGAGTGATCCGTTGATCACCCCCTCTATTTCTCACCAATCCCAAATGATGATACCTTAAACGGGGTCTATTGACCTAAATACTGATCCTTAGATCAGCTGCCAATTGTGAAAAATCCCTCTTTTTTATTCATGTGAAATTAATTCAACACAATAAGAATATGCAACATGACCTACTTTAATAACTTGCCATCTGAGTGTTTATTGCACTGTTATTCATGTTTTAAAAAATATGTGATCCATTGTCAATGTGACTTCCAAAAATCATCAGGTTCCTCTTCAGTGTATAAATAAATGCAGAGATTTTACAATAAGTAAATCATCTACTCAGCTACAGCAATGATGCCCAATAACTTCCATCATATTGGGAGTACCCAGGTTTATGATTTATTACATGTTTAGAGAGAACAATAATTATATTACATGTTTTTCTTACATACCTTATTCTTAACTTTGGAAAGACTTATCAGTATAAAGACCACGTCCATAAGTGAGAGAATTTTCCAAATGATGTTAGACATAAATTCCAAGGACATTTGACTCTTTTGCTTGTGTCCATAGTGATCGTTGATAACTGACTGCGTAATGGTTCTAGCATCAGGAGGCTTTTTGTTCAAGAGCAATGCGTGGGGTCTAAAATAAGATAAAGGACGGAATAATCTATGAAATGATGAATATTTATTAACCTCCTTAATTCTAGCAAGGTGCTCAGTACATTGTAAATCCATTCGATTGAGACATCAAAACAGGAATAGCTCAAGCTTTTTCTACTTGACATTGTTCTCAACCATCAATGCTAACGCAAACCCATGCAGGACATTGCTGCCAGAGAAGTTTATCTTTATCACGGTAACACCTGCAAACATCTATGAACATTTAGGCAGTTCTAATTACAACACATTTTTGTTGGTGTCAAAGAATCGAAGGTGACACTAACCTTCTTAATCATTAATAAAAACCCAAAGTGATGGGAAAGTTCAATGCTTTATGTTCTTCTCTAACCAAGTGGGTCACCACATATAAGATACTGATTAGGGCTCTTGTATAATCTATTGTATCAGATCAGGGTCACCAAACCATGAGTATATTTTTTACTGTGGTTACTAAAAAAATAATTTTGCCTTTCAAAAACAAAAACAGGTGTTGCAACAACACCTGAAGAATTATCTGCTGCACAGACCATAGTATGCATACTGGGTGGGCACTGGGCACATACATCTTACTGGTTTTAGTATGGAAATCTGCATCCTGTTCCTGTGACCACATCACTGTGCAGCCAGACAAACAGTGCTGAATCATTATGGAATATGCAATGGGGAGATGCACTAAGGTGTGATATAGAAGTGATAATGTTGAGATGAATTCTTTAGTGATATCACTTCTTCAGTTCCTGTGTTATTCTATGGAACTCATGCACTCATGGGAGTGTATGGGCTTCATAGACCAACATAGGAATTAGAGAAGTGATATCACTAGAGAAGTTATCTCTGTTCACCTCTTTATCACACCTTACTGCATCTACCCCAATGTTCAGTGCTGATTGTTGGATGGCAGGGGAAGAAGTCTCCATTGAGATCCACATTTCCATTTGTTCACCTGGTTGTATCTGTGATGAGGGAATGGGGTGTCATAAACGACAAGAGGTATCTGGAGTGAAGAGATGTTTCTGTTTGTGTTGAAAGATGCTTTCTGTCTTTGTGAATGTCCTTCTTTGATAATCTGCATTGGTGACTAGTCTACTTACATAACAAAGTAGCCAAAGGAAAAATTGAGGCTGATGTGCCACCATGAATAGGAATGGGCACAATTTTTTATCTCAAAAGAAACAGGCAAAAAAATGTCAATTCCTGATGAGCTGGAAATTTTTTTTGTCCCTCGAGAAAGTTCCCCCATCCCTCCCCTTCCTCTTTGATGAGCTGTAAAGCTGTCAGATGGAGATTCTGACCAGACCAGACAGAGGCTCTTCAGCAGAGCCGAAATAGTGCAATCTAAAAGCAAATACTTAATTGGATCGGTCTACAAAGTGTGCCTGGTTTGCAGGCACACATTTGTAGACTGTTCCAGTGAAGTATTTGTTTCTAGATCCAGCTATTTCGGCTTTCTTGAAGAGCTTCCGTCTGGTCGCATGACCGGAATCTCTGTCTGACAGCTTCTCAGCTCATCACAAAAAAAAAGGGGATGGACGGGGGAATTTTATCTTCCTATAGCTCTCAAAACCATAAAGGTTTGAGAGACGGGACTTATATCTCTTAGATTATTATTTTAATAACTACAATATCAGATGGTCATAAAATCCCTTTAAGTTCCTCAAGAATCAAGTGGGAAAGCTGCATACACCTTGCATATGGACATTGCGTGCACCATCGAGATCACCTTTTATTTTGATTTGAGCTTTGAACTGGGTCTAAGTTCTTTTGTACTAGATTGTTTCCGTAGAGGTGCGACTGCAGACACTAAGAAGAAGCGGTAGCCTTGAGTGATTACTCTAAAATCTCTTTCAATCCTTTGAGATGATATTCATATGATATTCTTATTTTTAGGTGTGGGCAAAAGGTTGCGTTGTATTCCATAAAAAAAAAAAAATCAGCGAAAAACACATGGTTTTCCTCTTTTTCGCGATTAAAATCAGCTCCATTTTTGCCCATTGGCAAAAGTTTTCTCTGCTTTTTCAGGTGCTAGAAAGATTTTGCACCTTTAATCATGTACTTTACACCTTTTCTCTATAAAACCATGCCATTTTCCAGGAAGTGAAACACAATACAAGCAGCCACGGAGCAAGAGAGATGTGCTAGGTTGTTGTGTAATTAAAGCGGAACTACCACCGCTAAACAACTTGACCTCAAATACTGCAGAAACAAAAAAGGAGACAAACCAGGGAGCGCCCCTGTACAGATCAACAGGATACAAATGTATGGACCTCCACCGACACCCAAACAGTGCCTACTCACAAAATGAGTTGCTGAATCTGGGTATATACCACAGGATCAGCTGTTAATGCTTTCTGGGATATTCAACTGTCCCAGTACCAGTATCCTCTCTCATAGAATTACGGCTGCCGTCCTCTCACACACTCTCCTCAGCGGTGACCAAATCGTATAGAAAACAAAAACACAAAAGGAGGCGCCCAGTAGTGTAAAACAATTACAACTTATATAAATATTAAAAAATATATAGCTGTACTCACATTCTATATATATATCAGTCGATCATAACTGACTTTAAGCACAATCGGAGATAATTAATCCCGTTCGGGTTTCTCGATCTACTCTCCCACATACGATCCTGGTTCAGACGGGTGGATAAATGTAACAGCAAATGTAGCAAAAAGGTAGCGATAAAGATTCAACCAAATTTAAAAGTCCTTCATATATAAATAAAATCTTGTTTATTTGCAAAGCAAGATAAAATATAATATAAAATATATAATATAAATAAAATCTTGTTTATTTGCAAAGCAAGATAAAATATAATATAAAATATATAATATACATCAATATACTGTATATTGATATATTTTATATTATATTTTATCTTGCTTTGCAAATAAACAAGATTTTATTTATATATGAAGGACCTTTACCTTACCTTTTTGCTACATTTGCTGTTACATTTATCCACCCGTCTGAACCAGGATCGTATGTGGGAGAATAGATCGAGAAACCCGAACGGAGACGGGATTAATTATCTCCGATTGCGCTTAAAGTCAGTTATGATCGACTGACATATATAGAATGTCAGTACAGCTATATATTTTTTAATATTTATATAAGTTGTAATTGTTTTACACTATTGGGTGCCTCCTTTTGTGTTTTTGTTTTCTATACGATTTGACCTCAAATAATTCCCCATCTGGTGACTAGCTGCTTAGTAGCGCTAGTTGCCAAAATTATTACCTTGTTAAATAGAATTATCCATTCTTCTTGGGCCGACAGGCAGGACAGAACGAAGACATCTTTCCCTAGTGATGTCTGCACGCCTGCGCCATTCTTCTCCATCTGTTCCCTGCCCCCCTGAAGTCATGGGTGTGGGTCTATTTTTCTCTTGTGGCAGGCACAGTGCTGTCATTAGAGATGGCACTGTGAACTGTCACGGAAACCTCTATGCCCTGGTCTACTGCAGCCTATGGCCTCCACTCATGGGGAAGCTCCTTTCCCGGCTTTCTATTTTCCTCATGGGTCTAAGACACCGTGTGCTTCATGGGGGCAAAGGATGTCATGGTAACAGGACTGCCCTTGGACTGGTTGGGTGAAAAACTCTGAACTGTGCTTCATATGTGCCATGGATTTACCCCTGAGTCCCTACCCCTGCCAAGGGGGGTGGTTTATTGTGCCCTTTTACCTGGTTCCCTTATCACCGCAGTGGACACTTCTCCCAGCCTTATCAGGCCTGGAGACACTGGACTTCCAAAAGGCTGATAATTCACCTAGAAGGGGCTGGTGACTGGACTAAAGGATATTGTCGCCTTCCCCTTTGTGACCAGGTGGAGTGATTTAGGACATCTGCAGGGGGAATCAGCACAGGGACATGTGGTGACATTCGCCTCCAGGACAATAACATTTAATATTGCTCATTGTATTGTTTATTGTGTGGTATAATGTAATAGTGTATGTGTGGCGTTATAGTTGGGAGCCAGAGTGCAGAGAAAACAAAGGTTAAGCCCTGCACTCTGGCTTGCTTACAGTATACTCCATGTCTGTGTAACATGTGCTGGGGAATGATTGGAATGTTGATTGATCCCTGCTGTGCTTCCTTGACCAATCAGGGGAGGTTATTTATGATCCAGTTAGAATGTACCTTTTTTAAGACCTAATTTGAATTCTTATCTTGATAAGTGTGTCTGCAAATGTAGGCCATTTCCTGACTGATCAAGCGTCCCAAGCCCTAGTTTACATTCTAATCTTGATGAGAGTCTCTGGAAGTGCATATAAGCAATGTGTTTCACCAATAAAGCTGTTCTTTTTCTAACCCCTACACTGGTCTTGCCTGGTAAATTGAGGTATTCAAGCAGAGCAGCCTTGCTCAGGATTGAAGGAAGCAGCGACTGATGGGGACACCCAGACGGGATGTCCACTGGCACCATCCCATGCAAAATTTGTGACAAGTCAGTGAAAAGGGTAAAGGAGGGAGCGCACCTTGACACAACCACCCTGATAACACAAATGAAACACAGACACCATCCCTGACATTTATGTGAAACATGTTAAAGCCAAACACTCACCATAGATGAGGCGATGCAGAGATCAAAGAGAAGGAAGACTAGAGGAACTCAACCAGAGGCTGAAGATTCGATGGTGAGTGAAACACCTGGCTCACCATCACCTTGTTGCTCTGCAGTAACTACATCTGGCAATCCATCTCGTTCAACTTTACCGCTCCCACCTCTGGATAGCCATTCAGTAGATGTCAGGATGTGGCAGTTCGTGTCCACCCATTGCACACTCTGTGGTGCACTGACCACACATGGCAGTGTGAGGGAGGAGAATCGCAAGCAGGGCATCAAGTGGCATCTGATGAGATTACATCCAGCAGAATATGCTAAGATGGTGGCAGGGACGGTTCATCATTTCTATAAAACTGTCAGCAAGTTGTCATGTGTCCTTAGCGGGGAGTGGACAAGGAGCAAAGTGACAGCAGCAGTAGATGGTGTCTTGTCGGGGGTTTTCACATTGGGGACCATAAGTGTCATGGTGTTTGGATAGAGTTGTGCCAGGTGTTTGATGTGAGTGCAGATGTACCCATCGTTCCCAGTCCTTCCCTTATTTACCACACACACTGTGCACATTGCAGTTGCTGATGAGAGGCACAGTTCCTGCTCTCAAGTGAAAAATGGATATTCTAGTAACACACACCCATGATTTTGGAGGAGGGGCAGGTGGAGAAGAATTATTAACAAACTTCTTCTTTTCTCCACATATACCTAAAGTGGTGGGGGCTAGTTGTAGTGCTGCTACTGCCTCAGGCACATCACTGGAGCTAGTTATGGCAAGTGGAACCTTCATAATCCATCACACATGTTACTGCTGTTGTTGATCCCATTCCCTTTGAACTGTCTAATAAACCTGCTGTTTAAACAATTCAGTAGCAGCAGCAAGAACAGCAGCCAAAAATTCCGCCAACATGACATGACCTGCTGGCACTAGGCCAGAAGAGCATTTTATTTTCTCAGGGCTTGTTCTTTTAAAAAAAGAAAGGAAAAAAAAAGTCCAACAAAAAAAAAAACAATTTTGGCAGGGCTTGTTTCTAACAAGCCTAAGTCTTACAAATCAATGTTGCCTTAGGGCTTGTACCAAGCAAGTCTAAGTCCTACAAATTAGTGTTTCCTTAGGACTTGGGCCTTACACAAGTCTAATTTCCTACAATCAATCAATGTTTCCTCAGGGCTTGTGCCTTTAATAAGTCTAGGTCCAAGAAATCAATGTTTTCTCAGGTCTTGGACCTACAAATTCTCTACTTTCTGCTCCCTGTCTCTGTCATGTTACATACCAATTTCATATTTTACTTTATTTTAATTGTATTTATTTATTAAGTGCCCCCCAATACCAACCAACAAAACCCCCCTCCAGAAAAAAATTCCCTGTTCAAATTCCCTGATTATTTCCCCCAGACTCCACCCACCAACATAGGCAACCTCCTCAGACTCTTTTTATACCATGTCTTATGGGGGGTTTATTATATTTATTTGTTTTCTTAACTGTCCCCCCAATCTCAGTCAACATACCTCCCCAAAAATTCCTTGTTCAACTGATTGTTTCCCCACACTCCACCAACACAGGCACCCTCATACCCCTTTTATACTGTGGCTTTGGGAAATAAAATAACATATGCTATGTGTTGTGTGTAAATGCAATATTTCCATTGATTTCAATGGAATAAGCTAGGTGAAAAAGTGGGAAAACTGCACTTTCCACAGGAAATTATTCACTAAGAGGGACATGCCATTATTCAATGATTTTGGTTTGAGGTAAGCATGTTTGCCCATGCCTACTTTTTAGCTCAAAGTGAGAGGAAATAGGAGACATGCAAATGGGGATGAGCATCACCACCACTACCAGATGTAAGATTGAAGAGTTTGCTGTAATTCTTGCTGCTGCTGAGTTGCAAGGTCAACGGGCTGAAGAAAAACAGGATAGTGTGCCACAGACCACCGTGACCACTGTTGAAACGGGGTCCAGTAGTAGTTGATGCGGGACTAGGACATGTTTCACTTGCCAGCAATACTCCTGGTACTAATTGTAGTGCTGATTTTGAGGTAGCAGCATCCTCTGCCCCAGCCAGTGAAGGGGATTGTGGAGAAGAAGAAAGAGGCCATTCTTCTCCAACTTCCACCTCCCCCCTGAGGTCAAGGGTGTAGGATAATTTTTCTCTTGAGGCAGGCACAGTGCAGTCATCAGCTATGGTACTATGCATTTTATGTGACAAATCAATGAAAAGGGCATGGAAGTAACACACCTTGGTAAACCGCCCTGATAACACACATGAAATATAGACACTATTACACTGATATGAGACAAAGTTAAACACCACCAAAGAAAAATGGGAGTGGCTGTTACTGGACCCCCTGTCTCTCCCCAAGGGCACCAATAGTGGAGGCAGAAATCTAATATGAAGAAGAATAGAGAAATCCAGCCTGATCCTAAAAGTTCAATAGCAAACAAAACACCCGGATCGCCATCAGCTTCTGACGCTAGGGTCCAGCATGGGAAGATATAGCAAATTCTTTTGATGATCCACATCTGTCATCATTATCTTCCCCACCAGCTGATAGCGATTCTGTAGATGCGAGGAGGTGGTAGTTCATTTGTGTCTACCCAATGCATTGTGTAGTGGCCTGACCACACATGGCAATGTGGTGGAGGATAATCGCAGGTAGGGAATCAAGCAGCTTCTGAGGAGATTCCATCCCACAAAATACGCTAAGCTGGTGGCATGGAGGATCATTATGATTAAGAATGCAAGTTATCACATGTCCTTAGTGGGGAGCGGACAAGGGGTTGGTGACTTAGGTTGGACATGGGAAGATATAGCAAATTCTTTTGATGATCCACCTCTGTCATCATTATCTTCCCCACCAGCTGATAGCGATTCTGTAGATGCGAGGATATGGCAATTCAATTGTGTCTACCTGCAGCACATTGTGTGGTGACCTGACCACAAATGGCAATGTAGTGGAGTATAATCTCAGGCAGGGAATCAAGCAGCTTCTGAGGAGATTCCATCCCACAAAATACGCTAAGCTGGTGGCATGGAGGATCATTATGATTAAGAATGCAAGTTATCACATGTCCTTAGTGGGGAACGGACAAGGGGTTGGTGACTAGGATTGGGCATGGGAAGATAAAGCAAATTCTTCTGATGATCCACCCCTGTCATCATTATTTCCCCCACCAGGTGATAGCGATTCTGTAGATGCGAGGAGGTGGTAGTTCATTTGTGTCTATCCGTTGCATTGTGTAGTGACCTGACCACACATGGCAATGTGGTGGAGTATAATCTCAGGCAGGGAATCAAGCAGCTTCTGAGGAGAGTCCATCCAGCAGAATATGCTAAGCTGGTGGCATGGAGGATCATTATGATTAAGAATGCAAGTTGTCACATGTCCTTAGTGGGGAGCGGACAAGGGGTTGGTGACTAGGGTTGGGCATGGGAAGATATAGCAAATTCTTCTGATGATCCACCCCTGTTATCATTATCTCCCCCACCAGCTGATAGCAATTCTGTAGATGCGAGGATGTGGTAGTTCATTTGTGTCTACCTGCTGCGCATTGTGTGGTGACCTGACCACACATGGCAATGTGGTGGAGTATAATCTCAGGTAAGGAATCAAGCAGCTTCTGTGGAGATTCCATCCCGCAAAATACGCTAAGCTGGTGGCATGGAGGATCATTATGATTAAGAATGCAAGTTGTCATATGTCCTTATTGGGTAGCAGACAATTGGTTGGTGACTAGGGTTGGGCATGGGAAGATATAGCAAATTCTTCTTACGATCCACCCCTGTTATCATTATCTTCCCCACCAGATGATAGTGGTTCTCTAGATGCTAGGATGTGGCAGTTCATTTGTGTCTACCCGCTGCACATTGTGTGGTGCCCTGACCACACATAGCAATGTGGTGGAGTATGATCTCAGGCAGGGAATCAAGTAGCTTCTGAGGAGATTCCATCCTGCAAAATATGCTAAGCTGGTAGCATGGAGGATCATTATGATTAAGAATGCAAGTTGTCACATGTCCTTATTGGGTAGCAATCAATTGGTTGGTGACTAGGGTTGGGCACGAGAAGATATAGCAAATTCTTCTGATGATCCACCCCTGTTATCATTATCTCCCCCACCAGCTGATAACGGTTCTGTAGATGCGACAATGTGGCAGTTCATTTGTGTCTACCCATTGTATTGTGTAGTGGCCTGACCACACATGGCAATGTGGTGGAGTATAATCTCAGGCAGGAAATCAAGTAGCTTCTGAGGAGATTCCATCCCACAGAATACGCTAAGCTGGTGGCAGGGAGGATCATTATGATTAAGAATGCAAGTTATCACATGTCCTTAGTGGGGAACGGACAAGGGGTTGGTGACTAGGGTTGGGCATAGTGACAAGGGGCATTGTTACTAGGGGTAGGCATAGTGACAACAGCAGTACTTGGTTTTGTGAGGAATAATTGATTTGACATTTTGGACCTAAGCATCAAGGTGTTGCTTTCAACTATGCCAGATGTTTGATGTGAGTCTAATGTGTCCATTTTCCTAATCCTTCCACTAATTCTTACACACTCTGCACACATTGAAGTTGCTGATGAAAGGCACAGTTCCTTCCTGCTGTAGTGTCAATGGAAAAAATAGTAATCCAGCACATGCATGATTCTGGAGGAAATGCAGGAGGAGTAACACTATTGGATAAGTTCTTTTCTCCACACATACCTGAAGTGGTGGGGGCTAGTTGTGGTGCTGCTACTGTCTCAGGCACATCACCGGACCTAGATAGGGATGGGCGAAAAGTGTGAAAAATTTTCTGCATAACTTTTCGCAAAAACTTACTGATTTTTTGTTATTACCATGAAAAATGTTGCCTCTCCGCTGATGCAAAAATATCCTTCGTTTTGCCTATTTTAACACGTTTCACCTATATTTCCTATGGTACTGTATGTGAGTCCTACAGCAACATGTGACTTGAAAAATGTGTTAGCATGCAGAATGCATTTGTCCTTTGCCCACAACACTAAGTTCCTGCTTAAGTGACGCTGGCACATATTCATGATGATGTCAAGTAATAAAAAAAAATAAAGTACAACCTACAATGTGGCAGATGTGTATGGTAGTGGTAGTGGTGGGGGACTTGAATGGTGTGATCTGTGTACGTATTTTTACCATTATCTTATGCTGTCCTCTTCAGATTATTGACACACATTACTTATCGGTCATAGCAGTGGTCCCAAGTGGGGTAGATGTTGGAAACCCTTCTTCACAGCCTTCCTCCACCTCCTCATCTGCTGCTGTTAATATATTTGTCCTGGCTTTGTCTGTCATGTGTGGTTTCTGCAACCTGACACTCAGATGATATGAGATGTTGGTTCATATTTAAGAATGTTAGTCTCCCAACATTGCTGCTTGATGACTGATAGGGTGACTGTGCGCTTTTTGACTTCTGTTCCTGTCCAGGGTCAGACTTTCCAATACTTTCTCAAACAGTTTATAGACAAGCTCAGTGCTCCTGAAAAGTGGTGGAAGATTCAACCTTTGACTTTCTGCCAACCTTATAGCCCTGTCACCATCCTCATTCTCAACTTCATCTGTATCTGAACAAGAGAAGGATGCTGGAGGGATATATTTTAGATCTGCATCATCATCGGTCATCATTAGGTCATCCTCAGTAGCATCAGCATCACCTGACAGTTCTTGCCCACTACTACCCTTATATTCCTCTAAGCTTTTGGAAGTCTCAAACAATTTCTTTTTACTTTTACTGTAACAAAGTTCCCTACTACTTTGAGGATGGGTGTTTTCGTGCTTGTTTGTCTCACTATCTGATGCAGCAGGAGGTTCAGCTGCTACACCTTCCTCTATTATGCTGTTGCCAGCATCATCAACACTTGAATGTGACTTGTTGTCTTCTTCAGTGTTCTTCTTATTTGCTTCTTTATTTCTACTGGCACTGGTGGTGCTGGACATTTTGATGGGACCTTGACAAACTGCATCCTCCATTGTAGGAGATGGATCATCATCATTGATTGCACGCGCTGCAGCAACCATTGCTGCAGTCAGTTTTTGAACTACTACTTTACTCTCATGTCCCTGCACTGCTCCACCCCTCCACCTTCCCCTTGTGCATTTGTTGGACATTCTGCAACTACACTGTGTTTTTTTTTTACTGTACAGTGCACAACACAACTGATGGAGCTGTACGATGCTTTTCCTATGCCCAGCCAGCTGTCTGTCACTGTCGCCTAATATATTTAGTTCTTTATTATTTTTTATTTTTTTTAAGTTGTCCACCCTGTTGTCTTATCACAGTCTGTCCAAAAAAAAACTTATAACTGAAAAACAAAATCAACAACAACTTTTCCCAGACTTTCCCACCAGCACAGGGACAATAACAGCAAGATCAGCAAGCAAGTAGGTCCCTAGCTGCCTGTGTCTTGCCAGTCAGTCACATGGAATTTTGGAGTATTTGGGGTCAACCTCCTTCCTCCCTTCTTCTCCCCCAGAGTGTCCCCAGACTCCCCTAATACAGAGAACAAATGTCCTACCTAAATGACCCCCTAAACTAATCTTCAATTCCCCTCTATTTGCCTATCTCCTCTAGCTCAAAAACACGCTGCTCTCTCCTCTCACAAACACAAAATGGCTGCCGTGAGAGCCTGACAGACTTTTATATGGCTGTAGAAAACTTCAATGTGGTGGAGAAATATTTTTCTTCCCATTGATTTTAGTGGGCGGAAAGGTGGGAAAAAGCAGGAAAACTGCACTTTTCACAGGAAATTATTCACCAAGCAGAAAGTGTCATTATTCACCGTTTTCAATTTGAGGTGAAAATTTTTGCCCATCCCTAGAGCTAGTGGCAAGTGGAACTAAGATCATCATCACCCATATCACTGCTGTTGCTGATCCCATTCTCTTGGAGCTGCCTAATTGTCCTGCTGCTTTAAAGGGATAGTAATACTTAAAATGTAAAAAAAAATATGTTGTAGGGTTTATCCCCCTGAGTAAAACAAGGGCACTCCCACTGCTGAAAGGTGTTTCATTCAAAAGTTTTTAATTTTCAAAGTTGAATATTTTAGATGCAATATCCCAGTGGCCTGAAATTGTACAGTGGCGCTGTTGCTACACCATCCTATGGAGATTTATTGTCCTGGGACCAGAGCTGTCCATAGGATGGTGTAGCAACAGCGCCACTTTACAATTTCAGGCCACTGTGATATTGCACCTAAAAAATTCAACTTTGAAAATTAATAACTTTTGAGTGAAACACCTTTCAGCAGTGGGAGTACTCTTCTTTTACTCAGGGGGATAAACCCTACAACACATTTGTATTTACATTTTAAGTATTACTATCCCTTTAAACAAATCAGCAGGAGCAGCAAGAACAGCAGTCCAAAATGCTGCAATGATACAGTGGCATTTACCAATTTGCCACTATAACATGACCTGCTTTCATTAGGCCAGTAGGGCATTTTTTTTCTCTGGGCTTTCTCTTTATATATACCCCAGATGCCTGTAAAAAATTATTGTAGGGGGCTTGTTTCTAACAAGTCTGAGTCCAAGAAAATCACTGATTGCTCAGAGCTTGGTGGACACCTTATATAAAATAAATAAAAATAAATAAAATGAAAATTAAAAATAAAAAAAATGAATAAATAAATAATTAAACAAATAAATGTATTAGGTTACAGGCAGCTGACTTTGGAGCCTGATGTGAGCTCTGTGACTGAGGCAGACTTGATAGACAGCAATCGACATTGAGACTTTTGTTGAGGGCCAAGGAAAGACATCACCCGCTATCAGTTATGTAACATAGTAACATAGTAAATTAGGTTGAAAAAAGACACAAGTCCATCAAGTTCAACCTTCGCTTCATACCTCAGTAACTGAGAATTTTATAGCTTTCCTGCTACCAATTAAATTAGTCTTTATCAGATCTTCCTGATCAGCCTACTAATAAACAGTATAACTCTGTATGTTCCCTTTTGAAAGAAATGTATCTAATCTTCTCTTAAATGTATCCATTGTATCTGCCATAACTACCTCCCTGGGCAATGAATTCCACAATTTAACAGACCTTACTGTAAAAAATCCCTTCCTCTGCTGAAGTTTAAACCTCCTTTCCTCTAATCTCAAGGGGTGTCCCCTGGTCACCTGATCAGGCCTTGGAATAAATAGCTCACCACAGAGATCCTTGTATTGACCTCTCATATACTTGTAAATGTGATAAGGTCTCCTCTTAGTCGTCTTTTCTCTAGAGTAAATAAACAAAGTTTGTTTAGTCGTTCCTCATATGTCAAGTCCTCCATTCCCTTAATTCATTTTGTTGCTCTCCGCTGTACCCTCTCTAGTTCTAGTGTATCCTTTTTCAGAACCGGTGCCCAAAATTGCACTGCATACTCAAGGTGAGGTCTTACCAATGATTTGTATAATGGCAAAATAATGTTATCCACTCTTGCTTCAATATGTACTGTAGAGCGTAAAAACACATACAGTAATGTCCAGCAAAAGCACCTGGTAAATTCATATATTAATATATTAATATATATATATATATATATATATATATATATATATATATATATATAGTACTGTGCAAAAGTGTTAGGCAGGTGTGAAAAAATGATGTAAAGTAAAAATGCTTTCAAAAATAGATGTTATTAATATATAGAAAACAATATGCCAAATGCTATACACAGTTCACCAAATGCAATATGCCACATGCAGTTTGCCAACCGCTACATGCAGCTAGCCAAACTAAGCTAGCTGTTGCTACACCATCCTATGGAGATTTATGGTCCCGGGACCAAAGCTGTCCATAGGATTGTGTAGCAACACCGCCACTGTACAATTTCAGGCCACTGTGATATTGCACCTAAAAAATTCAACTTTGAAAATTAATAACTTTTGAATGAAACACCTTTCAGCAGTGGGAGTACTCTTGTTTTACTCAGGGGGATAAACCCTACAACATATATATTTTTTTTTACATTTTAAGTATTACTATCCCTTTAAGGTGATCTATTCCAATTTATCCAGAATATTTTCTGAAAATTAGATTTTAATGGTCTCTTTTTCTTTGTTAATTCCTCTTGGGCTTCCATGTATTAATACTAACATTTGACTTAGTCATGTTGCTTCATACTATTTTGTAATCTTTGGAAATGAGTGTCCTCCATTAATTCTTTTAAGATACCTATATACATTTTTTTTTCTTCTTATTTCACCTAAATTTAAAAGAGGTTGATGTTAATCTAAGTCAGTGGTTCTCAATCTTTTTTCACTCAAAGCACCTATAACAGATATTGTTGAATTTCTGGGACATCCCTAACACACACTGTGGAATTTTCAGGGCACGCCTTCTATCTTATATAGCTGTTGAGATAGCTCAGTGGTAAATTCCCTGACTATAGAGCCTGTTCAAAGCTCAAGATTGCAGGTTCAAATCCCAGCAGGGTCAACTCAGCCCTTCATCCTTCCGAGGTTGATAAAATGAGTGTCATTGATTGGGTAATAATAACATCTATTGCTTCAGCTGCCAGTTTGGTTAAGTCCGAGAGCGTGCTCTGAAAGCATTTGAGACCCACTGGGAGAAAGGTGCTATATAAATACGAGTTATTGTTATTATATTGTCAAGGACTTATTGAAGGTAAAAAGTTGTGTTTTTACCTAACTTTGTGTCTGAGAGTCTTAACAAACCGTGACACCTGTGTTGGCAACCCTGGATTATTGACCTGGTGAGCACCACGCTTCACCAGCTACTGAGGACCATTATGCTGGCAGAAAAAAACCTATGTTTTCCCCTTGCCATGGAGGATCCTGTAATAGATCATCGTCTGTTACTGGAGCCCTTGTTTGGGCCTGGAACTGTTATCCCAAGAACCCCAGAGACTGTGGACATTTCTGGGCCCAAAGAGACTGACAACCATGGACTACTGGCTTGCTTCCAAGTAAATGGGCAGTAAGGGTTAATTATTTGAGTTTGGCCAAAGTTACCTCCAATGTGTATTCTAGCCACTCAAGCCAGTGTATTGTGAACTGTATTAAGACCCCCTGCCGTGTGTTAATTCATTCAAGCCCCTCAAGTCTTTGTGTCCATTGTCTGAGTTCAGCAACCCTTCTGTGTGTGAAATATAATCATGTCTGAGTCATTGTATTTGCTAGACCATCTGCTACTGGTCCTTTGTCTTACATGTTGTGATTGAATTATGTCCCTATTGTATCTGGTTGGCCCATGTATTTCAATGTAAGGTTTGAGTATAAATATGTGTGTTTATTTGTTCCAATAAAGTAAGTTCTTGTCTTAACCTACACTGGTGTTGTCTGGTGAGGTAAAGCTTGCTGTATGCAGAGTGTGTGCTGGTTACCCTGATACTAGTCTTGCCTAGTTCGGGGTATATTGCTGTCTGCTGTTGGATGCCCATCTGGCTCATAGCGGAAGAAGTGACCATTGACGGGGACACCAAGGCTGGGTGTCTGCTGGTACTGTCACAACACCATTTTGTGCTCCTGGTAATTAGGGCTCTGCACTGGTCATGGACGTAGGTAAAACTAAACAAATTTGGTATTTTTGTATTTGAGGGACTCAGAACTCTTTCAAATAATTGAAATGTTCACAATCGAGGTTAATGTTTTTATATATAGTGTGTGATTTTAGTAAAATAAGTAATTTTTCACTTATGATATCATAGCTTTTTGCAGGATGCAGCATTCACTTTATGCAAGGTACCATGCAAAAGCTCAATTTGTTCTGGAAAAAAAGAAATATATAGTTTTCCATATGTAACTAGACATTTACCATTGGAAACATGATAAAAATGTGTCTGGCCTACAGGGTACACAAAATGGCCCAAGCCCCCGTCACTGCAAGTGTTAAGATCCCACCATCATGTCTAAAGACATTTTACCGAAATTAGAATATCATGTTTCAAACAAATTTGTAGATATTGCCATACACAACATACTAGTTTTTGTCATTCTGATTGTGAGACCTAAGAAGAACTTTATATTATTGAAAAGTTTAAGACAATCCCATAGGATCTCATACACATACATATACTTAGAAATGACAGGAAAAGCAGTAATAATAGCGAATTAGGCTCTACCGGCCTTGCCAATATACCGGGCAAGGCAGCCTGGACAGGCAAACAAGGAATAGGTGGCTCTACCGGCCCTGCCAATATACCGGGCAAGGCAGCCAGGACTGGTACACTCAGGATAGTTGGCTCTACCGGCCCTGCCAATATACCGGGCAAGGCAGCCTAGCGGAACATATGAAATATACAGGCTCTACCGGCCCTGCCAATATACCGGGCAAGGCAGCCTAATGGAATACCAGAAGTATACAGGCTCTACCGGCCCTGCCAATATACCGGGCAAGGCAGCCTAACGGAATACATCTAAATACAGGCTCTACCGGCCCTGCCAATACCGGGTAAGGCAACCCAAGATGTTAAATGAAGGAAGGGTTCTACCGGCCTTACCAATATTGGGCAAGGCAGCCTTAACGGAAAGGGTGGCAAACACTGAGGCCTCAGTGACTGTCAGATGACAACAACAGTCACATGAGTGACATGCAGAGGCTAAATAAGCATAAGTGGCAAGCCAAGGAATAACAGGGAACCACCAGTACCCTCGTACTGGGGAGCCAATGTAGCTGCCTAGGACTGGACAGCATAAACCAGCATGGAGTAAACCAGTACATGCGTACTGGGGAACACAGTACTACAGGCAGTATTACCCGGGAGGCTATGGAGCGAACCAGTACCCACGTACTGGGAGACAATCACATGGATACAACAGCAGCCAGGTGGCTGTGGAGCAAACCAGTACCCGTGTACTGGGAACCCAATATAGTATTGAGGCAACGGTAGCCGTGAGGCTGTGGAACGAACCAGTACCCGCGTACCGTGAAACAATCAAATAGATGCAACGGCAGCCGGGTGGCTGTGGAGCGAACCAGTACCCGCGTACTGGGAATTAATAGTATCGAGGCAGCAATAGCCATGAGGCTGTGGAGCGGACCAGTACCCTCGTACTGGGAACCCAATATAGTATCGAGGCAACGGTAGCCGTGAGGCAGTGGAGCGAACCAGTACCCGTGTACTGGGAACCCAATTCAGTATCGAGGCAACAGTAGCCGCGAGGCAGTGGAGCGAACCAGTACCCGCGTACTGGGAACCCAATATAGTATCTAGGCAACGGTAGCCATGAGGCTGTGGAGCTAACCAGCACCCACGTACTGGGAACCCAATAGTGTATCGAGGCAACAATAGCCGTGAGGCTGTGGAGCGAACCAGTACCCGCGTACGGGGTAAACCAGCAAAGATGGAAATGTCACCTAGGCGACCAGGGAGCAATCGCTGACACAGGTGAACTGGAAAACGAGCGCTGCAGGCAACACAGGAACCAGCATACTCCGACGGTCAACCGGATCAGGAATGGCAGCGGGGACTGGCAGCAGGAAGCAGTGACACAGGACGACTCCAACCGGATCAGGAACGGAAACAGGAACCGCTGAACAGGAGACTCAGGAACTAGATGATCTCAGGATAGCAGGAACACAGCAATGGCCCAATAAGCTCAGGAACATGATGAAAATGCGAGCAGCATAGAGACAACATGAAAGGGCAACCAGTCTAAATAGGCAATGCAGGGCGGGCTGAAGGCAGACAGCCAATGGGGAACCCCCTACAGGTAACTGACACAAAAAGGCAGCAATCACGGGCACAGTGATAGTACCCCCTTCTCAAAGACCCCCTCTCCTAGAAGAGGGTCTGGATTTCTGAGGGTATTTAGAATTAAAAATTTGCAGTAGCTTGGGTGCATGAAGGTCCTTACTATCCACCCAGGATCGTTCTTCAGGACCATAACCTTTCCAATGCACCAAATACTGCACCCTTCCTCTAAGCCTGCGGGAATCAATGATACTCTGAACTTTATACTCCTCCTGACCTTAACCATTCAGTGTCCTGACTTCTGTCTCCAGTGGTAATTTCTTATTGCACATAGGTGTGAATTAGCTCGTTAAAACAACCCTGAGCAAACAAATGGTCATGCTCTGATTTGCTGATTAGTTCATTTCAAAGTGGCCTATGTGTATGAGATTTGCTACTTAAACGCTAAACTATAAGGGTGCAATCCCTTTAAGGGTGCATTTATTGAAGGGCTCCCCATTTTAAGCGAGGCATTACAAGGGAGGTGGACTTAACCTGGACTTGAAGCAGGATTTGGAGAAGGACTTGGCTAAAAGAACAACCAGGATCCACTGGAGAAGAACACATAACATTTGAAAACTGTGCAGTCGTCTTAAAGAGCCAGCTTCCAAACTCACTATCAGTCTCTGGAGTTTAATACAAACTAAATCACTCTTAACACTTGGACTGTCTGGAATATTATAAGACTCTATGTGCTCGGATGAACAAACACCTCAAGTGCTTCTGTTAAGGACTTTATGGAGTTACATGGATGTTGGAGTAGAGGTGAGAATGGGGACTGAAGATAAACATCCCTCCCTGCAGCAACACATACTCCTAAAGACTCTTGTTTTGCTTTCTCCCTGCTCTGTTACTCCACCCCACAATGCAGCCTGCCCTTTTACTGCTGTATTCAGCTCTACTCCTATACTGCAGAATCCAGCACTCTATTTATATGCCTACTGCTCCCCATATTCATAATTCCCCCTCCTTACTCTCATCAAATCCATTCTGCAATCACACCCTGTATATATTGCTCAGACCGACCCATCCTTCCACTCCAACCCACAGCAAACACAAATCACATTCCCACCTACTGGCTGTATGTCTTATTCTCCTCCTTGTGGCTGGAGACATCTCCCCAAACCCAGGCCCCAATCATATCCCCATATGCCACCGCCCACGCCCACTCTCCTCCCCATCCCACAGAGGCTCTAATTTTTCTAATCTCATCCCCATCCCAACCCTCCCACTTCCTGCCCAGCCCTTCTCCTGTGGCCTTCTGAATGTCCGCTCTCTCTCTAACAAATCTACTCTCATACATGACCTTTTCTGCTCACAAACACTCCAGCTTCTCGCCCTTACTGAGACATGGCTCTCCCAACATGATTCAGCCGTGGAGGCTGCAGTCTCACATGTAGGCCTGTACTTCACACACACACACCACGCACAGTGGGTAGAGGTGGTGGCACAGGTGTACTGCTTGCCTCCTCGTGTCGCTTTCAGCTGATACCTGTTCCCCCATCTTTTTCCACTAACTCCTTTGAGGTACATGCTATCCAATTATTCCACCCTGTAGCAATGCGTGTTGCAGTAGTATACAGACCTCCCACAACAACACTCTCTGCCTTCCTTTCAGACTTTGAGAGCTGGCTTGCATTCTTTCTTTCCTCTGATGCTCCTGCTCTTATACTTGGGGACTTCAACTGTCACATTGACGATCCTTCCCTCTCTTGGGCCTCACGCCTCCTTCAACTAACCTCATCTTTCACTCTTCAACAATGGACTGACTCCAGCACACACAAAGACGGTCACACCCTCGACTTGGTTTTCTCAAAGAACTGCTCCTTACTAGATTTCTCCATATCTCCTTTCCCACTCTCCGACCACCATCTCATAACCTTCTCTACAACCCGTTCCCTCATCCCCCGACTAACTATGGCCCCGCATTACACCCGCAACCTTCGCTCACTAGAAATTTCTGCCTTATCTTCTTCATTGCACTCAAACCTCTCCACCTTCAACACTCTTTCTGAATCGGACAGACTTGTAGAATACTACAACAACCTCCTTTCCTCATCACTTAATCTGTATGCCCCCATCCAGGCCCGTAACAAACGCCCCTCAAACCCACGCCCCTGGCTCAACTCACAAACATGCTTCCTCCGCTCCTGCACCTGCACCTCTGAACACCTGTGGAGGAAGTCCCGCTCTCACGCAGACTTTATCCACTACAAATTCCTCCTGTCCTGCTTCAACACTGCTTTATCCTCTGCCAAACAACACTACTACTCCTCACTAATCAATACTCACAAATCTAACCCACGGCGCCTTTTCTGTATCTTCAATTCCCTCCTTCGCCCCTCCCCTCCATCATTCCCCCTCCCCTCCCTAACCCCGCTATCCTTTGCAGAATCTTTCACACAAAAGATTAACACAATACATCAAACAATCCCACCTTCCCAACCTTCACAACTGTATTTTCCTGATCCTCCATCCTACTTATTTGATTCCTTTACTTCAGTCACAGAAGCAGAGGTCTCCCTCCTGCTGTCCACATCACCACTCACCACCTGCTCCCTTGATCCCATACCATCCCACCTCCTCATTCCTCTGCAACACACATTAGTACCCATGCTAACTCGGGTATTGAACTCCTCCCTATCCTCTGGCATCTTCCCTTCCGCATTCAAACATTCAATAGTATCTCCAATCCTCAAAAAAAGTTCATTAGACCCCACCTCCCCATCCAACTACCGCCCCATATCCCTCTTGCCCTTTGCCTCTAAACTCCTCAAGCGCCTAGACTACTCTCGCCTACTTACCTTCCTCAACTCCCATAACACCCTGGACCCCCTGCAGTCTGGCTTTCAGCCCACTTTCTCTACAGAAACCACCCTTCTCAAAGTAACAAATTATCTCCACACTGCAAAAACCAAAGGCCATTTCTCTCTTCTTATCCTCCTAGACCTATAGGCAGCATTTGACACAGTCGACCATACCCTTGTATCCCAGATTCTCAAATCACTTGGTATCTGCAGCCTGGCACATTCCTGGCTTCTATCCTATCTCTCTCAACGGTCTTTCTCTGTGACATACGCCAACACCTCCTCACCTCCGACCCCCCTCTCAGTAGGCATACCCCAAGGCTCTGTTCTGGGACCTCTTCTCTTTTCTCTGTATACACTCTCCCTGGGACAACTGATAAAATCCTTTGGCTTTAGCTACCATCTCTATGCAGAGGATACACAAATATATCTCTCAGCACCCTCAATATCACCAGAAATACAGTGGCGGGTCTCAGATTGCCTTAACGCTGTCTCTTCCTGGATGGCTCATCGTCGCTTAAACTTAACTTATCCAAGACCGAGCTCCTTATCTTCCCTCCTAAATCCTGCACAACACCTCCATTCTCTATAACTGTCGAAGGCTCCACAATTTACCCTGTAGACAAGGCCCGCTGCCTCGGGGTAACTGCACCTTGTTAAAAACATCACTGAACTTTGAGTACACCTCAGGTAGGCCTGACGCACATGCCAATCTCACGGGACTAGAGAGACATGACTCGTCACACTATGGAGCCTAAAACAAAATTCACAAGTGCGCCAATCGATCCTGGGGTTGTGTGTCTGCAACCAAGGGAACTCCAGGATGATTGCATAATGAGGAGAACTGATCACCTGAAACTTCAGGGCTTCCTTATGGAGGGCTCCCACCCTTAGGGTTAACAAGGAGGTTTTCTGTGTAATGTGTGAAGGTAGAAGGGGTCTACCATCAATGTGCTCAACAGCCAAAGGAGAGGAGAGAGACTGTAACGGAATAGAATTCTTGGCCGCAAATTCGCCATCAATAAAGTAACCAGCCGCACCCGAGTCCAATAATGCTGAAATTGCGATCGACTCATTGGCCCAAGCAAGGATTACCTCGATAATGGGTTTGTCCTGAGCAATTTCTGGGGATTGGGAAATACCACCTAAGATTTGTCCCCGACAGGATCTTAGGTGCGTGCGTTTCCCAAATGTACCGGGAAGGACTTCAACAGGTGTCCAGATCTCCCACAGTACAGACACAGTCCATCCCTCCTCTGGAAGGCCTTTCCTCCACAGAAAGCCGAGTGGTACCAACCTGCATCGGTTCACCCCCCCTGGAGTCAAGGCCAGGATGAGTTGGAGATGATGGAGGACTGGGTGAGCAAATTAAACGAGAAGTAGGTCTGGAAGAATTCCTCCACAGCCATTCTTTAAACGAGGGTCTCTCCCTGACCCGGGTGTCGATTAGTATGGTAAACAATATTAGCTCCTTCAAACTGTTGGGTAAATCACGGGCCGCAATCTCATCCTTAATATTGTCACACAGCCCTTGGGAAAAGGCGACTACCAGAGCCTCATTGTTCCATCCGACCTCGGTTGCCAGGGTACAAAATTCTATAGCGTACTCCCCCATTGTACGAGTACCCTGGCTGATGGTCATTAAATTATTAGAAATTGAAGTTGCGCAACCTGGCACGTCAAAAACACGTTTGAAGGAGGCCACAAATTCAGAATAGTTATGAATTATGGGTTTGTCCGTCTCCCATAAAGGATTTGCCCAAACCAATGCCCTGTCGAAAAGGAGTGAAATCATGAAACCAACCTTACTGTGCTCGCTAGGGAAGGCGTGTGGTACCATCTCAAAGTATATGCCCAATTGGTTCAAGAACCCACGGCATAGCTCAGGTTCCCCACCATAACGCTGTGGGAGTGTTGCGCGGAACCTGACAACCCTCTGATCACGCCTGCATCAGGGACAGTAGGAACTGACAGTGCCAAGGAAGGAGCGGAGGTGGCCACCTGTTGTGGGTTAAAGAGTTCAAAGTGTACAATTCGGTTAAGAAAAGTCTGCAAGGCCAAGGATAATTGATCAATGTGTTGATCTTGAATCTCCATCCTATCCAGGATGTTCTGAAAAGGTGGATCACTATTACGATCTGAAGTCATGGCGCTTACGTACTGTCATGGTTACTCAGGAATAATTCAGGAGTCAGTACGGTATCTAGTAAATTCAATATATATATATATATATATATATATATGTGTGTGTGTGTGTGTGTGTGTGTATATATATATCCTATATAATAATTTGCTAAGTTGTGTGTAACGCCCGACATGCGCAGTAGACACTGCTGAGCGTGCGGCAGTCATGCGCAGTACAGACAGCCCGGGCCGCGGCTCCTTCGGAGCGCCCAGCTCTGTATCAGCAGTGGCGCGGGCAGTCTCTGCTGCACGTGACTGCCCCACGACCGGCTGCGAGAGGCACTGTGGCCCGTGTAACGGGCTGTTCAACTAGTATATATATATATTATATATATTATATATATATTATCGGCAGAGGAAACAGAATGGTGCAGAGGGTCACAAGACAAGCCAGCAACAACTATCAGCAATAGTAGGCTGCCTAGAAGAGACCTCACTGTGAGAGACTAGGCGTAGGCCAATGACTGGGGATATACTACTGACTCATGCCTGTCGTCAGTAAGAGTAGAGCTGATCTCCCCAAAGGAAGACAATAAGGAGGATACCTGACTCACGCCTGCACTCGGTATAGATGGTAGGATACCTGACTCACGCCTGCAGTCAGTATAGATGGTAGTCAACCAGGACCACAGGTCTGCACCAGATGGATGTCCTCTAGAAGAGGCAACATGGATGGATAGTCAGACAGAGCCACAGGACAGCACAAGATTGGATGGTCAGACAAGCCAGGGTCATACACGGAGAGGGTAGTCAGCCAGAGCCACAGGTCTGCACCATATTGGATGTCCATTATAGGAGACAACACGGAGGGATAGTCAGACAGAGCCACAGGTCAGCACCAGATTGGATGGTCTGATATCCAGGGTCATACACGGAGCAGGTAGTCAGCCAGAGCCACAGGTCTTCCCCAGATTGGATGTCCACTATAGGAAGCAACACGGAGGGATAGTCAGCCAGAGCCACAGGTCTTCACCAGATTGGATGTCCAACATAGGAAGCAACATGGAGGGATAGTCAGACAGAGCCACAGGTCAGCACTAGATTGGATGGTCAGACAAGCCTAGGTAATACACCGAAGATCAATAGTAAACTCTAACAAACTACACTGAACCCCAACGTAAGGGCGACTGGAATCACTGTCCATCGCCCTTTTAACCTCCTTCAGGAAGTAGCAGGGAGGAGTCTCAAGTTGCCACAGGTATATGAAGTCTCTTGCGTCATTCCCACTCACGCGTTCCTGAAAGTGATGCAGTGGTCAGGAAGATCCATCGTATTCTGTGACATGCTGAACCACTGCGTCGAATAGGGAAAGGACACGGTCGGCCACGGGAGGTACCTGACACAACCAAGCCGCAAGCCAGGAGAGACGTGGAAAGTGACACCCAATCGCCACTCCCGGAACCAGCACCTCAGTTGTGCCCCGCCAGACAATGCTGGAACTAAGGTAACCGCTGTGACAGTATACTGAATATAATAGGATATTTTATGGTTTTCAAAGATATTAGTATCTTTGAATTGGTGGAAATATAAAAAAACATTAATTTATTCCTATAGTGCCAACTACATAAAGCTATATATTTGTGGAATGCAGATATCCTACCACATCAAATGAGGGGTCACATGCCTTCCTATCCTATCACAAATGTTTCCCGAAGGTGAAGTTAAATAACATTTTTTTTTACATTTCTAAGTTACCCTTCGAATGTACAGATATCTGTGAAAACCATGGCATTTCCAACTGTATTCATTAGCTAGTGCTCTTAGGAGAAAATGGCACCCCATTGATATGAGTTGACATACTGTAGGGGTGCTAGAAGTGCAAAACTACACCTGCTGTAACCTCTGATTTTTGTAAACATTTTCTCAAACACAACTTAGCTGTATGAAAATGGTTTAACAGCTACAGAAGTGAAAAACAGTAGACAAACCATACCATTTTGGAATGAAAATAAGCTACCGCATCAAATGAGGGGTCACTTGCCTTCTTACCCCAAATCAGGTGTGAACAAATGTTTCCGGAAGTTGGCACTAAAGGAAAAAAATATACATTTTTCAGTTTCCACCCCTTCAAATGTACTGAAATCCAACTGTATTAATTAGCTAGTGCTCTTAGGAGAAAAATGTCACCCTGTTGATATGAGTTGACATACTGTAGGGGGTGCTAGAAGCACATAACTACACCTATCTGTTTTCTTCTTTGAAAATGTCTGCTTGTACTAAAATGTTCATAACTTTTAGAGACATGAAGGAAAGGTATGCAAGGTATACCGTTTTGGAAAGTAGACATTCGCCTGAATCAAATGTGAGGTCACTTTCTATCTTTCTACCCCTGGGCTGAAGTGCATAAATATTTCCAAAAGTTGGTGCTACAGGAATAGATTTTTTTTTATAGTTCACCATTTCAAAGGTACAAAATCTTAGAAAACCATAGAATTTCTACTGTACCCAGCACCTGCTACCAAAGTGGGTTAACATACAATATGGGGGTGCTAGGAACACTAACCTAAACCTGCCACATTTGCTTTTGAAATTACCTGCCTGCAATAAAATGGTCATAAACATTACAGATATGCATGAAAGGTAGGCATGGTATACCAATTTGGAAAGTAGTCATTCACCCACATCAAATGAGGGGTCACTTGGCTTTTTAGATAAATGAAGAAATGATAGGCAAAGCATACCATTTTGGAATGAAGATAACCTGCCGAGATCACTTGTCTTCTTACCCCTAGACATTTTGGAAAATAGACATTTATCCGGATCAACTGAGTGACTACTTGCCTTTCTACCCCTGGGCTGAAGTGCACAAATATTACCAGAATATTTGTTTTTTCCCCACTTCATTTGTGTGGGTTAACATGCAACTATGGGGGTGCTAGGAACCTAATCCTGCCACATTTGTTTTTTAAATTACCCGCCTGCACTCTAATGGTCATAACCATTACAGATATGGAGAAAAAGATAGGCAAGGTATACCATTTTATATAGACAGTCAGCCCTCATCAAATGAGGGGGTCACTTGCCTTTTTATCTCTAGGCTGGTGTGCATAACTGTTACCAGAAGGTGGCGTTATAGAAAACAGTTGAGCTATTTTACATTTCTACCTCTTCAAAGATACAGGTAGCACTGAAAATACATGGACTCTATGATTGTAATCAATAGCTACTACTACTCTTTCAAGAGAAATTCTACCCTGTTGGTATGAATTGACATAGTGTAGGGGGTGTCAGAAACACAAAACTACGCCAACTACAATATATCATCTTTTATACATTTTTAACTATAACTTGCCTGTTCTAAAATGGTTATAACAATGAGAGAAATGTAGAAAAGGTAGACAATTAGTTGAATCAAATGAGGGGTTACTTGTCTTTCTACCCCTACGTTAGTGTGCACAACTATTTCCAGAATATGGTGCTGCAGGAAAAATAAATTTATTTTACATATCACTCACTTCAAAGATGTTATAATGGTTCAACACCATGGGATTTCCTACTGTATTCAGTACCTTCTGTCAGCCTAAGAAAAATGGTACCATGAGTGTGGCTACCAGTGGAACAAGGATGGGGAAGCAAACAGTGTATGCGTGATTCTATGGCTAACAGCTGAAACAAGCTAGGGGGGGTAAGCCCATGTACATGCGGACCTGTAAGTGCCAGTGGAACCAGGTGAGGGGATGAGGGGTCAGGCAGTGTATGCGGGTAGGTCTACCAGTGGGCAGCAGAGCAAGGATGATGGTGGGTGGCTGATAGTGCATATGGGGGATCTGTGACCACCAGTGTTAACTGTATGCCTCCACAAATACACTGCTTGATTCCCAGGCTGAATCCAGTGCACATTGTGTCTACCAGTAGGCAGTATATATATATATATATATATATATATATATATATATTTGTGTGTGTGTGTGTGTGTATGTGTGTGTGTGTATTTATATGAGTGCGTGTATGTGTGTGTATGTTTGTGTGAATGTATATGAGTGTGTGTATGTATGTGTGTGTGTATGTGTATGTGTGTGTGTGTGTGTATGTATGTGTGTGTGCGTGTATGTGTGTGTGTGTGCTATTCAAAATGTTTCATCTCTCCTATCTAGTCCCAAGTAAGCTGGCTTTGATGTACAGTGACGCACCAGATAAATGTTTCAGGGGCTATCAGGATATAGGATCATTTAAACATATCTGGTGTGCATGTGTGTATGTGTGTGTATGTATTTGAGTGTATGTATAAGATTGTGTTTGTATTTGTATATGAGTGTGTGTGTGTGTATTTATATGTGGTATGTGTACATGAGTGTGTGTTTATATATGGGTGTGTGTGTATGTGTGTGTGTGTTTGCATGTGTGTGTATGTATATGAATGTGTGTGTGTGTTTGTATGTCTATGTGTGTGTATATAGTGTATATCAGTGTATATATGTGTGTGTATATGTATGTGTGTGTATATGTATATGAGTGTGTGTGTGTATGTGTGTGTATGTATATGAGTGTGTGTATGTGTGTGTGTGTGTATACGAGTGTGTGTGTGTTTGTGTGTGTATGTGTGTTTGTATGTGTGGTTGTGTGTGTGTATGTATATGTGTGTGTCTGTTTATGTTTGTGTGTATGTGTGTGTCTGTTTATGTGTGTGTGTGTGTGTTTGTGTGTCTATGTGTGTGTTTTTGTGTCTGTATATCTGTGTGTGTGTATGTGTGTGTATATGTACATGTGTGTATGTTTGTGTGTCACAGAGAGGTCCAACACATTGTAAACAAGCTTTGCAAATTGAGGTTTCCAATATTTTTATTTAGACCTCGTTGGGGGCATCAGGCATCAAGCACACGCTGGGTGTTTTTTTTTGGGGGGGTCCAATTTTTTTTTAATTTAAACTCTGTTGGTGGCATCCTCACACCTCATGATGCCCCTCCCATGAGGTCTGAATAAAATAATAATGAAAAAAAATACTTTGTCTCCCACAAGAGTTTCCAATGCAATGCAAAGCAATGTTTTAGATCCCCTGTGGCACACTGAGGGTTACATTTTTGCTGTTGTTTTTATTATTATTTTGTATTATTGTTGGGGGGACCCCTTCTGATATACCTATCAGCAAGGTTTGAATACAAAAAATGCTTGTCATTTACTCAGTGAGGGGTTGATTGAAATATAATAAGAACATGGTGTAAATGCAGCCATTCCCATCACACACACATATGCATTAGTGTATTCGTGTCTCCAGCCCCATAGTCTGAATCTGTGTGTGGGAATGAGATAGAGGAGCGAGCGCCACATGTGACCCAGACAGTGATGGACTGGTGAATGGTGAATACAGAACTAGATCTGAACATTCCGTTCACATTCAGCCATTTGTCAACTGATGAATACAATGTTTATTCACTAAAGACATGAGGAGCAAACCAACTGTACCACAGGGGAGACATAGATACCCCAAAACTCCTATTGACTGAAATGGGGATTTTACTCTTGGATGCTGAAGGTCTCCACCACATTGAAAATCGATGAAGCGGACACCTCACTAGAATTCATGGGGTTAAAAGCCCTATTCAAGTCAATGGTTTATTTGTCACCTTTCATGTAGTTGGTCTGCTCCAGAATTGCTCCTCCATTCCCAATATAAATGGGGCCTTAATCTCTTAACCCCTTCAGTGCCAGAGGCTTGGGCCATTCCCTGTACCCTGCAGGCCAGACACTTTTTCAGAATTTTTGCTATCCTTCCGTTTAGGCTTGATTTCCTCTGGGGATTTTTTAGTTAAATATGGAAAACTATATATTGTTTTTTTCAGAACGAATTGAGCTTTCTCGTGGTACCTTACATGAAGAGAATTTTACATCGTGCAAAAAGCTATGATGTCATAATGACAAAAAAGTTAAAATGTACTTATTTTGCTAAAATCAGATACTATGTATCAAACATTTACCTTGATTGCAAAAGTTTCAATTATTTGAAAAAGCCTCGAGTCCCCCGAGTAAAAAAATACCAAATTTGTATAGTTTTACCTACGTCCATGGCTAGCGTAGAGCCCTAATCACCGGCAGCGCAAAATGACATTTTCAGCTTTATGAACTAATATGCTCATTCTAGGGTTTTTGTGGTAAAACTACCCTAAAACAGTGGAATAACGATATAAAACTATATATTTCTGGAAAGTAGACAACCTACTGCATCTAATGACTTGCCTTCTTACCCCAAGCGTGGTGTGCACAAATGCTTCCAGAAGGTGGCACTATAGGAAAAAAATGGCATTTTCTTACATTTCTGCCCCTTCAAATGTACTGAAATCTGTGAAAACCATGGCATTTCCAACTGTATTCATTAGCTAGTGCTCTTAGCAGAAAAATGACACCTCACTGGTATGAGTTCACCTACCTTAGGGGGCTCTACAAGTACAAAACTACACCTTTTGCAACCTTTAATTTTCTCAAACATTACTTGTATGTACAAAAATTGTTAAAACAACTACAGAAGTGAAGAAAGGATAAACAAACCATACCATTTTAGAAAGAAGACAACCTGCCGCATCTAATCAGGGGTAAATTGCCTTCTTATCCCAAGCCTGGTGTGCACAAATTATTCCAGAAGTTGGCACTATAGGAAAAAATGGCATTTTCTTACATTTCTGCCCCTTCAAATGTACTGAAATCTGTGAAAACCATGGAATTTCTAACTGTATTAATTATCTAGTGCCCTTAGGAGGCAAATGACACCCAAATGGAATGAGCTGACCTAACTTAGAGGGTGTCAGAAGCACATAACTACACCTACCTGTTTTCTGCTTTTGAAATGGCTGCTTGTACAAAAATGTTCATAACTGTTAGAGACATGAAGGAAAGGTATAAAAGGTATACCATTTTGGAAAGTAGACATTCTCCTGCATTGAATGAGGGGTCACTTGCCTTTCTATCCCTGGGCTGAAGTGCATAATTATTTCCAAATCTGGAACTATAGGAATAAATCCATGTTTTTTTACATTTCCACCACTTCAAGGATACTAAAATTTTTGAAAACCATAACATTTCCTGCTGTATTCAGTACCTGCTGCCAACATGAGAAAAATAGTACCCCATTTGTGTGGGTTAACATACAATATGTGGGTGCTAGGAACACGTACCTAAACCTGACACTTTTGTTTTTGAAATTATCTGCTTGCACTAACATGGTTATAACAATAATAGATATGCAGGAAAGGTAGAGAAACCATGCCATTTTGGAAAGAAGACAACCTGCCGCATCTAATGAAGGGTCCCTTGCCTTCATACCCAAAGGCTGTTTTGCACAAATGCTTCCAGGAGGTGGCACTAATGAAAAAAAGGCAATTTCTTACATTTCTGCCCTTCAAATGCACTGAAATCTGTGAAAACCATGGAATTTCCAACTGTATTCATTAGCTATTGCTCTTAGAAGAAAAATTGCACCCCACTGGCATGAGTTGACCTACCCAGAAGTACAAAACTATACATACTACAATTTCTGATTTTTCTAACATTTTCTCAAACATTACTTGTCTATACAAAAATGGTTATAACAACTACAGAAGTGAAGAAAGACTACACAAACCATACTATTTTGGAAAGAAGACAACCTGCTGCATCTAATGAGGGGTAAATTGCCTTCTTACCCCAAGCCTGGTGTGCCCAAATGATTTACAGAATGTGGCACTATAGGAAGAAAATGTCATTTTCTTACATTTCTGCCCCTTCAAATGTACTGAAATCTGTGAAAACCATGGAATTTCCAACTGTATTCATTAGCTAGTGCTCGTAGGAGAAAAATGACACCTCATTGGTATGAGTTGACCTACCTTAGGGGGCTCTACAAGTTCAAAACTACACCTATTGCAACCTCTAATTTTTCTAACATTTTCTCAAACATTACTTGTCTGTACAAAAATGGTTATAAGGACTACAGAAATGAAGAAATGGTACACAAACCATACCATTTTGTAACGAAGACAAACTGCTGCATCTAATGAGGGGTCAGTTGCCTTCTTACCCCAATCCTGGTGTGCAAAAATGCTTCTAGAAGGTGGCTCTAATGAAAAACATGTATTTATTCCTATAGTTCCAAATTTTGCAAATATTTGTGCACTTCAGCCGAGGGATAGAAAGGCAAGTGACCCCTCATTTGATGTGGGAGAATGTTTACTTTTAAAAATGGTATACCTTTTATACCTTTCCTTCATGTCTCTAACAATTATGAAGATTTTAGTACAAGTAGCTATTTTCAAAGAAGCAAACAGGTAGGTGTAGTTATGTGCTTCTGGCACCCTCTAAGGTAGGTTAACTTATTCCATGTGGGTGTCATTTGTCTCCTAAGAGCACTAGCTAATGAATACAGTTAGAAATTCCATGGTTTTCACAGATTTCAGTGCATTTGAAGGGGCAGATATGTAAGGAAATGCCTTTTTTTAAAAATTTCTACCACTTCAAAGATACTAAAATATTTGAAAACCATAACATTTCCTGCTGTATTCAGTACCTGCTACCAACATGAGAAAAATAAAGGCATTTTCTTACATTTCTGGCCTTCGCATGCACTGAAATCTATGAAAACCATGGAATTTCCAACTGTGTTCATTAGCTAGTGCTCTTAGAAGAAAAATTACACACCATTGGTATAAGTTGACCTACCTTAGGGGGTGCTACAAGCACAAAACTACACCTACTACAACCTCTGATTTTTCTAACATTTTCTCAAACCTGACTTGCCTGTTCGAAAATGGCTATAACACCTTCAGAAGTGAAAAAAAAGTAGATAAACCATACCATTTTGGAAAGAAGATAACCTGCTGCATCTAATGAGGGGACACTTGCCTTCTTACCCAAATCCTGGTGTGCATAAATGTTTCCAGAAGTAGACGATATAGAAAAAAAATAGCATTTTTTTAAATTTCTGTCATTTCAGATGTAGTGAAATCTGTGAAAACTATGGGATTTCCAACTGTATTTGTTAGCTAGTGCTCTTAGGAGAAGAATGGCACCTCATTGGTATGAGCTGACATACCGTAGGGGGTGCTAGAAGTGCAAAACTACTGCTACAACCTCTGATTTCTCTAACAGTTTCTCAAACAATCTTACATGTATGAAAATAGTTATAACAACTACAGAAGTGAAGAAAAGGTAGATAAACTATACCATTTTGTAAAGAAGATAACCTGCCGCATCCAATGAGAGGTCACTTGCCTTTCTACCCCTAAGTTAGTGTGCACAACTACTTCCAGAATATGGTGCTATAGAAAAAAATCATTTTTTTTTCAAATCAGTCACATCAAACATACGAAAATTGTTCAGCACCATGGGATTACTTAGGAAGACCTCCTGCCAGCCTACAAAAAATGGTACCCCACTGCTGTGGGTTGACATACCATACTGGGTGCCAGGAGTGTGGCTACCAGTGGAACAAGGGTGGGGAAGCAAACAGTGTATGTATGATTCTATGGCTACCAGTGGTCAGTCAGTGTACGTGAGGACCTGTGACTGCCAGTGAAACCAGTTCAGGGGAGGGACGAGGGATCAGGCAGTGTATGTGGGTATATCTACCAGTGGGCAGAGTGCAAGTATGGCAGTGGTGGTGGGGGAGGCAAGATAGTGCATATGGGGGATCTGTGACTACCACTGTGCACTGTAAGTCCCCCATATACACTGTTTGCTTCCCAGCCTGAATCCAGTGCATACTGACACTTGGGTCTACCAGTAGGCAGTGGAACCAGGCTGGGGGATCAGACTGGGGGAATGGGACTGCCAGTGGGCTGTGGAGCTAGGCTGGTGGGTAGGGTACGGGGGGGGAGAGAGGAGGCATTTTGTTCGCATGCCACAGGGTTGTCCAATGTATTGTAAAGCATTGGACCTCATGTGCCACACAGAGGGTTCATTTTTTTTTTTTATTATTTTTTATTCATAGCTTTTTGGGGGGTCTCAGGATCCCCCAACAAGATTTGGATGTTAAGCAATAGTATGCAATTAACCCCCTCCCCTGTGGCACATAAAGGGGTAATTTTTTTTTTGGTTAATTTTTTATAGACCTTATTGGGGGGCTTCAGGACCCTTCCTGATGTCCCCCAATGAGGTCTTAGTAAAAAAAAAAATATGGCCTAAAAGATTTTACCCTGTGAGTGCCACAGGGGTCTCCAGTGCATTGCAAAGCAATGTGCTGGGGACCTCTGTGGCACTTGAAGGGTTAATTTTTGTATTTCTTTTCTTTATTTTTTATTATTCTCAGACCTCATGGGGGGGACATCAGGACCCTTATGTCTCCCCAGTTATTGATCTCCCAGCGAGATAGCGACGCAGGAAAGCAATAAGCTCTCCTGCCTTCTCTCTCTCCTACATCCGGTAGCAGTGAATGGGATCAGGGAAAGTTAAATAATGTCACCGATGACGTTGCGAGGCTTCTCCCGATCCTGCCCACTCCTACCCAGAAGCTCTGGCAAGAGACAGGGGGAAGGAGAAGCTCTGCTTCTCGTTGGTAAATATTGATCTCCCAGCGCGTACGGACGGGAAATCAATAACTGGGGGGCGTGAGGAGTGATCCTCATGCTACCCCCCAAGTGTGCCAGGCAAATGCATTTCTAAAATTAAGCCACTGCAAAATGGTTATACCGCCTTATTCACCGACCGCATTTTAGATGTACATTGTGCTAGCGTGGCACAGCAGGTAAAGCTGTGCAAACTCGTACAATGTACCCACCTGGCACTCTAGGTGTTAAAATCTCAGTGCCACTAAGATCTCCTGTTACTTCTGAATGTGTTGGATCTATTAAGGGGTCCAAATCCACATTTTACTTTATGTGGGTATTTATGTGTACACTATGGTGGTTGGTTTGCCTCTGAATTGCTCCATTTTTAACTTTGTGCATATGGCCCAGTGAGACAGATGGACAATACAAATCCTGTGCTAAATCAGAATCCGGAATCATTGTCCTGCACCTGTCTAAATCTAATTTACTGAGTTACATTCACTATAAATCCTCCTGTTACTGCTGCTTGTGCCAAGAGGAGGACAAAGGGCAGACTGTGGGCAATTTGGAGTGGTCCTTTCTTCTACACTTTGCTTAGCCCAATTTGCTAGACAAGGAGTAGAGGACACGGGGTCATCCTGCACATGCTATGTGGATGGCGTACAGGACTTGCTGGGATTTAAAGGGATAGTAATACTAAAGATATAACAAAATATATTTTGTAGGGTTTATGTCCCCAAATAAAACAAGGGTACTCCCACTGCTGAGAGATATTTTATTAAAAAATTATGACCACTCAAACTTGAATTTTTTAGGTGCAATATCACAGTGGCCTGAAAATTTACAGTGACACTGTTGCTACACCATCCTATGGAGATTTATGGTTTTTGGACCAGAGCAGTCCATAGGATGGTGTAGCAACAGCGCCACTGTACATTTTCAGGCCAGTGTGATACTGCACCTAAAAAATTCAAGTTTGAACTGTTATAATTTTTTAATAAAATATCTCTCAGCAGTGGGTGCACACTTGTTTTACTCAGAGAGATAAACCCTACAACATATATTTTTTTTATTTTAAGTATTACTATCCCTTTAAGTACAGTGTTAGTGGTGTGTGCCCACCCATACACATTACAAAGATCATGCCCTGTAGTGCATGCCCATCAGTGTAGTGGTAACTAGCACCATGCAGCTGCACTGACACACATACTCCTATGTGTCTCTGAGCTAATTCTTGTTTCTTCCCTTGAATGATAGAAATGTTTCCAACACACTGAACTGGATACATTTCTATCATTCTTTATTATATAAAAACATACCTTATTTTTGTATCTGCTTAGTTTTTTTTGCTATGTGTTGCAACACATTAGAGTCTTCTGTAGTATTCAAAAAAGCCTAACTAAAATTGAAATGGAGTGTCCCATTGTGGTGCAGTTGGTTTGCCCCAGAATGATCCATTCCTACTTAGTACATCAGACTCAATGTCAGTAATAACTCCATTTAGCAGTAAGAAATAAACACAGGAGACTGCTGTACCTTGTATAGAAGAGGCTGAGATGAAGGGAGTATAAAGTGGAAGTAATATGCAGTTTTGTTCTCCTGATGGGACCATCATGAATCTCCATAAACACAAGTATTCCAGGAGCTCAGAAAAATCTGGTACAACGATGATAATGCAGATGGATAAGAATGATCTCTAAGAACTGCAGTAATAGATAATATCACTTCACAGTAATGGGGGAATCATTTCACATCAGTTCTCATAGTCTCTGAATGTCTTGTTGATGATCAAGTTGGCCGCAAACAATGGAATTCACCAAGAATATAATATAACTTTTGCACTATTAAGGTTGTATCACTGACATCAGTGAGTTTACAATAAATGTCACTTTAAAATAATTTGCAGTTCATTTCTTTGACATGACCCCAAGATTTTTTGCAGAACTGATTTCACAGTTAAGAGAATAATTATAAAAATATTTTCAATAGTTTTCAATGAAGAACCCAGTGTCCTTCAAAAATTACAGGACACAGTTGTCCTGTAACTGGGATGTATTGTAAAATAACTGTGGCTGAAATAATTCTTCTTTACATCTGCTAATTGCAGTCCTCAGTTACATGATGGGGTACACGGATCTCATGTCAGGTTGGTGTGTACAAGGTTAATGCTTCCAAAGGAATGTTTATACCCTCTGCATGTAGGCAGCTGGCATTACATCATCTCTACACATCCAATGTTCTATAAAAATAGTTTCTAATTCAGAAATGTTTACAAAGTTATTCCAACATAAAGGCAGCAATTACATAATTACTAGTCTGATAAAACAAGACACTAAACTCCAGGGTGTTACACACTAAGGTGTGATAAAGTTTTGATAAAGAGAAACTTAACTCTTCAATGAGATAAACTTTTCAGTTCATCTCTTAACCTATCGGAAATTTACGTTAAGATTTTTCAACTTGTACAGATCATAGGGTATTATTCATCAAACCATCTGCACCATCAGGAGAAAATGACAATTGGTTGAATCCAAGGGAATTTTCTGAATTTACATTTCAATCAAATTGTGCAGTTTGTCTGCTCCAGAATTGCAATTCTTTATCTTGAGGAACAAGGCATTCTGCGCGTTGGCTCCATTACAGAGTCCATCTCAAAGCAGGACCCCTCCTGGACCCTTCTACAAATATGTCTGCTGGCTGCATCCTAAGGAGAACTGTAGCAGAATTACCATAAATATCTTTTAACATTAACCCCTTAAGGACCAGCGGTCCTGGGACATTTCCGTCCCATAAGGACTGCTTTGATCTTTGCCAATGCGCCGGTACATGTGACCTGTTGTATGTATCGGCACGCCGCTTTGGGGCCTGTAAGAGATCGCTCTAGTCATGAAGCGGTCAATTTTAGGCCCTAGTGATCCCGGTAGAGTGATGTAAGTAAAAAAGTTTGTGATGTACTATGACCGTCATTGGTCCTTAAGTATTTAGGAACCATGATGGTCATAGTACGTCACGTAGTCCTTAAGGAGTTAAGCAAAAAAAAAAAAAACACTTTTAGTTGAGGAGCATATAACTATCCCCCAAATTTTCATTGTTATAAATTAGGCTTTTAAACCCTTGAATGTTATAGAGGTCTCCAACATATTATAAATCAATATGTTAAAAACTCTACAAAAGGTTGTGTGGCATTGGCTGCGTTTTAATTGAGCTCCATGTGAGGATTTGGCGGGATTAACTTTCCACTAGCTTACAGAGCGAACCACTGCTCCTTCTGGACCCCACCAATCTTTGTGTAGGCACTGGTTCCAATGAAAGGCAGAAGAGGCAAAAATAAGACCCTGTTTGGATCTATACTGCAATATCTCCCACTTGGGCCTACTGCACCAACACAGACCCAAATTGTGACGCAGCTCAGAAAGTGTCTATAACATGGGGGAACCGGTCAGATTGAGAACGACTCTCTGCTGATCACTTTCCCTGTAACACCCACAACCAATCCAAAGTCAGCAAACATGGACTCTGAATCACCACTCATGAAGACGGACCTTTCTGATTTTATGGCAAACCAGATAGGTAAAGCAGACGTCCTCAAATTGGCAGAGGAGCTCAAAACCACCATGAGAGATGAACTAACTGCGATCAGGGCTGAAGTCACTCAAATGACAAGCTGAATCATGTTCCTGGAAGAAGAAAGTAAAGCAACCATGGAATATACTACACTCCTGGGACATACACTGTCCAAACAGGATACTATACAGGCCTTCATAATGAGGGTTGATGACCTTGACAATCACAAGGATCCCTGGACCCGACCTTCACGAAACGATCTCTGCCCTATTTTCCAATATTCTGGGTGATTCCAACAACACTCATATCTTACTGGAATGAGTACACTGCTCTCTGAAACTCTGGGACACCTCTGGAAATCTTTGCAGGGACGTTATAGTGTTCCTGCACCACTTTGAACTCAAGGAAGTCATCATGAAGAGATGCAGAGACAGGTGCTCCTTTAAAAAACCTCCCTGGGCCTGGGAGTCATTGCCCTTACATGGTGTTCCTGTTAGTTACTCTTGTGCTCCATTGTGACCTGTGCTTATCTGAGAATCTGCTCAGTGTATGACCCTGGCTACCCACATCGGTTCTGACCTTTGGCTCTGGATGACTTACTCGCTCCGTGTATGACCCTGGCTTATCTGACTACCCACATAGGTTCTGACCTGTGGCTCTGGCTGACTCACTCCGTGTAGTCCCTGATTTGTCTGTCCTCCGGGTCTGGCTCCTATCTTGCTCTGTGTTTCCCCAGTTTGTCTGACCGTGGCTCTGGCTGACTACTCGCTCCATACGCTCCTAGCCTGCCTGACCGTTAGTCTCTGGGTCCCGCGGCTCTGTCCAACTCTTGCTCCCTGTTGTCTTTATCTCCGGTACCTCGCAGTAGTGCAGTGCGTAGCACAGTGTGCAACTCCTGGCAGGAGCTTGGGTCCTATCATCCGGTGGTCTGGGGTTGTGTGGGATATTATCATCACTATATCTCATATATTATTATCACTGTTTATTCTAATAAAGGTGGTTATATTTTATTACTCTGTCTGTCCTTCTTTGCCTGATTACCGTGACAGACACTCAGTGAAGCTTCTCACTGACCACTTACGTCTACTACAGATGAGGTATCGTTGGGGTTTCCCTTCGCCCTACATACTTCTCATAATGGCAATGTGGCTGTGCTGTACCACTCTTCAGAGGTCCCTGCCTACTGAATGGTGTTAGGAATCTCTGTCCCAGAGTTCCTTCAACCTCCACAGGATGTCCAGTTGCCAAAAAAGAGCCAAATGGACAACGACATCTTCAGAAAAGAAAAAAAAAAGCGTTGTCTAGATAATATTCAAGACGCTTTCCTGATGGCCTGGATCTGAGACTGTTTCGATTGACACCTCCACTCTCCAACCAGAGCTGGTAAGCTCTGCTATTGAACTGTGGCACCCAGAGGGTCTCATGTTAGTTCATACTCATGCTAGTTCGTTAATGGCTTAATCCATTTATTATGCTTATATATCCCTTACTGGGAACTGGCAATTGCCCACTGGTGGTCCCATTACTAAGTACCCCTTCCTTATATAAGCAGATATTCCTACCCCACTCTCCTCCTCTCCTAGTGTACCGTTGCCCCAATGATACCCTGTCCTGGTTTACTACATGATACTTATGTACATGATTAGGCATCTGCTTTAGTCCACATGTATTGGAATTACAGCCTGTCACTGTAGCCTTTCTCATGACAAATGGCTTGTAGAATGCTTACATAAATGCTTGCTTATGACCAATTTCCCTATCACAGGACTGAACTCGCAGGTTCTTTTAGACCCCATGCTGGCTTAATATCGGTCACTATAACAAGATTATTCAATACTATCAATGTTACTGTGTGTTGAATGTCTACTATATGATGCGAGGTAGCAGATCACACCGGGTTCCCCTGATTCAGATGCAACTTCTTGAGACAACCCTTTATACCAACAGTTTAGGTGCCTATTTTATCCATGGGATATGGCATAGGGCAAGTACATTGTGATTCATACTAGCACAGGTCGAGACTTGTCCAGGTGGAGCGTAAGATGCCCCCTGATCCACCATTCATACATCACACATGGCCACTCTGACAACCACATGAACCCCCACCATTATAGGGGCACACTTGGTTTGGTTTGCTCCCCCAGATGTTTTTCCCCACCTATATTTGTGGTCACTTTTCAGTTGTTATACACTAGTCTCTGAGGTGACCCTGTTGCCTATAAAGATATGCTATCCCGCCCATAGTTCTACCCTCTGTTTTGAATGGGCGTAATAAGCTTCTCCAGACCCTCTCCTCCCCCCATCACATTCCCCGGAGTGATCATCATTTCCATGACAATAGCCATCATCCTCTCCCACCTCACGGCCCAGTATATAATCTCAATTAGTTTGTATTCCACTCTGTGCGGTTGCACATTCCCCAGTTTGATTCCCTAACTCTGAACAAAAACGTAGTAAGCCGGACTTTAGTCTTTACTGTTTATGTATGTCGTCACCCCATTTTGCTATCCTGGCCCATTTTTGATTACATACAATCTAGGATACCACTCTTCTCTTGCCTACTACAACCAATAGTCTTTCTTCATTCTTAATACTAAACTACAGGTCTACTTCTGTAATTAACTCTTTAATAGGGGTGGGCGCAAGCTCTCACCATGTTCCCAGGAGAAATCACACAAAAACCACATTGTTGGCCTTTTTTTCGTGGCAAAATCCGCTTTAAAACCCAGTGATTAAAATCTTCACATTTATTGGCCATTGGCCAAAATCGTTCGCCATTTTTTCAATGGCTTGAAAGTTTCTGCCCATTGATTTACGTGTTTTTCACCTTTTCACTCTAAACATGTGATGTATTCCAGGAAATGAAACACAGTAGAAGCAGCTACAGAGCGAGGTGGACATGCTGTGTTGTTCTTCTGTGATGTTTTTGATGAATTGAGACAGGAGAGTGACTGCTATCACTATGAAAAAGCTTATAAATAGTAAAAGGAGGAATTGGAAGGACCTTTATGTGTCTACTGAGTCTGAGGAGGAGGAGGAAGTGAGCACTACAGAACCAATGTTGTCCGGTCCCCCTATTAATCCCATTAATCTTGTGGAAATTAATAGGGAGGGGGGAAGAAAAGGGTAGTAGTGAGAGCACGACAGGTCAGCTGTCTGTGCCTGCTGCCAGGCGTGCTGCCACCATTGCTGTACTACTGACAGATGTGCTGCCCCTGCTGTCACTAGTGCTGTGCCTGCTGTCAGACGTTCTCCCTCTGCTGCCACTTGTGCTGTGCCTGCTGTCAGTGCAGTACCTGCTGTTACCAGTACTGTGCCTGCTGTCAGATGTGCTGCCCCTGCAGCCACCAGTGCTGAACCTGCTGCTACTGTGTCAGGGTACCCATGCAGCGGCTGCTCGAGCCGACCGCATCTGTCTCCAGCGGCTCCAGCCGCATTGTCCGCCACACGTTGCTTTGCCTCTGTTGAGGCTGGATCCCCTTCCTTTTGGGTGGCGCAGCCGCCTGCTGTGTTCTGGTGCGGCTCCAGTCCCCTCTGCTGCTGGTGTTCCGGCAGGCGGGTGACATCATTATTGGGCACACTTCCAAAGGCATGGATGTGTGCTCCATTTAAAGAGAGAGCCACCTGTTGGCTACTCCTCCTCTTCCTCTCTTTTTGACTATTTAAACTGCCTGGACACAGGGCTCAGTTGCCCTTTCGTTGGTGTCCAGTGCAGTTGTATAGTTTGGGTTCTGTGTATGATCTGGCTTGTCTGACTAACAGACCTGGTGCTGACCTGTGGCCCTGTCTGATTATCCGCTCCGTGTATGACCCTTGACTTTGTCGGACATCCATTCTGCTGCAGAGCTGCGGCTCTGGCAGATTACCCACTCCATGTGTGACTTCTATTTTGTCTGACTACCCATCCTGGTGTTGACCTGGGGCTCTGTCCACTGCGTAGCTAGAAAAACAGTGCTTCAGTGGACATCCTATCTAGTGCAAACCTGTGGCTCTGGCTGACGACCTGGTCCGTGCATGACTCCTGGCTTGTCTGACCACCCAATCTGGACTGACCTGTGGCTCTATCTAACTACCTTTAGTGTGGCCTTCCGTTCGGTTAGATAACCAATCTGGTGCAGGCTTGTGGCTCTGGCAGACTTTCACCTGGTGCCTTCCCATTTGTCCGGTTATCCCAGGTGTGGACCTGGGGCCTTGGTTACTCTCATCTCTGTCTGGCTTCTCCTAGGTGTGGACCTGTGATATTGCAGACTACTCCTAGTTCCATTGTTAGGATATATTTATCAAGAGAATCACACGGTAGCAGTCTTCTATTCCTAGTAGTTGTCACTTGCTCCGTTGTGCGCTTCTCTTTAGTCTTGCATATTTATAAACTGTCTTTGCGATATTTCTGTCTTAATAAAGTTGGTGTTACCTTTAAGTACTTGTCCTGTGTTTCCTTGCTGGGACCGTGACATAGTGTGTCTTGTAATACTAAGGAGGGAGGGAGAGAAGAAGATGATGCCAAGTGTGACAGCAGGGGACCCTAAGTCACACTTTCCATCCTCAAGCATCCCCCCAGTGCTAGTACTACTACAGAGGGTCCAGCAGTTTGTTTGTGTTAGGAGTGAAGGAGGAGGTAATCATCATATTACTAGTGACTGTGAGGAGGAAGATTCAGGGGCTGAACTTGATGTGGTTGGAGTTAGTTGTAGTAACAGTAATGTGTTAGGGGAGTGGTAGGGGAAGCATTTGAGAGTGTCCAGACTAGCGGTCAAGGAAGCCCACATCATTCCTCTGGCTCTGGAAGTCCCCTTCCCTTCACTACAGTGTCCAAGTGGAACATGATCCTGAAAAAGCCAGAATGGGTGGTGGATAGTAGGCACAGAAATAATAACACCACCAGGAGCACAGGTCAACTGCCTGTGCCTATTGCTAGTGCTGCCAGTCTGCCTTCTTTGGGTCACCAGGAAATAGCAAGTGTGACATTAGGGGACCCTCTGTCACATTGCTCATCACCTCGTCCAAGCAGCAGTGAGATGTCTGTAATAGAACAACAGCATCACGTAGCAACTATTTGTGATGGTGTGTCGCGTTTTTTTTGATGAACACTCAGACCAGATTGGTGAGGTTAAAATGACTTTATTGAAATAAAGATCACACACGTAGTTAGGCCCCTGGGACCACACAAACAGAACATAAATATATACAGGTAAATACAGGAATAGCAAGCCAAAAATAGAACTATATGCTTGAGTGAAAACAGTCACTGGCAGTGGAGGTTCTGGCTTGAACTGAACAGGCAGCAGGCAATGCTGTCCGAGAACTGACCACAGGACCTTGGTGACAAGTGGTCCAGGAGGAGATGACTGGCACAACCTGTTTTATACAAGGACAAAATCTCCCAGTCCTAGAGGTTTAATGATCTCCTCCTGAAGGATCAGTCGACTCAGAATTCTCTGAAAGAAGATTTTGAGGAGTATTTCCTTCTTCATGTGCACTGAGACTGTTCCTATACAATAGAGACAAAAGAAGAGAGACAGGGCGCAGAGCCATCTAAGAGCGAATCTGTATTGTAAGGTAAATTTCCCCCTGCTTCAAATTGCACTCACCAGATTCCAAAGACCTCAAAGCCTTCAAATAAATAAACTCTATCCCTCCGTTTCTTGTCTGGTCTTCACTTAATCCTTCATAGATATTCAATCCAGCATTCTGATTTAGATTATTTTATTGTGAAATTATTAAACATATAAAATTATGTAAATGTAGTCCAACGCGTTTCGTGTAACTCCAGTACACTTTTTCAAGGACAAAGTTAAAAGTTTACAAATACTTTAAAACATTTAAATATAGTGATCATTACACATACCTTGAACTTCGGAGTTTTAAAAACTCTCCTACTCGCAAGCATTTCCTTCTGACGTTTCATCCTGCTATACTGAGCATGCGCGAAAAACGAATCAACTCTATGGTTAAGTAGAGACTCTATGATGCATTTCATTGATGGAACGCATCTTCGATTCATTCCTATTCCTATATTTTAAAGTAGTATTCTGAATAGAGATTGAAGGGGAAAGGAGAAGGATTTACTCATCAGAAGGAAAACTTAATTTGAATTAAAAATAATAATAAATATATTCTTTAAACAGAACATCAAGGAGTAAGAATCATTAATACAACCTATAAATAGAGCATATAAATACAATATCCCAAAGCTGTATTAAACATGTCACTCTACTATTTAACACAGATACAAAGAGGATGTATATGATCATATATAGAAAAACTTTCTATACGCTTATGAACACTCGTATATATATATACACATATAAACCTCTATATCTATGTATATAAATGTATATAAATGAACCACATTTCTTCTATAATCACGGTCCTATATATTCATATAGAAAACATATATGTGTACATAAAATGTATAGTATGTATATATTCCTATATCCTAAGACATAATAATGTAATTGACTGACCCCTAAGTAGATTACTCTATTATCTCAAGTATCCTAGATCTATCTCCTCATTCATACCATGAGGACTTAGAGTGCCTAGTTGGAATATCCAAAAAGATTCTCTTTGACATAGTTTGGTATATCTATCTGGATGTTGTCTAGGAATATGTTCAATCCCCTGAATTCTAAAATTGTATATTCCTCCTTTTGAACACTGATTAAAATGTGTAGACACACTGTGTTCCCTACAGTTTTTTAAGATATTCCTTCTATGTTCTCCTGCTCTCTCTCTTAAAGGTCTAGTAGTACGTCCTATATATTGAGCACCGCATCCACAAGTAATCATATAAATGACATATGCTGTTCCACAGTTGATAAATTGTTCTATATTGTACTCTTTTTTGCCATTTTTTTCCCGAAATGTATATATTTTATGTTCCATATGTATACAATTTGCACACTTATTGACATTGCATCTAAAAGAGCCTTTCACTGGATCCATAGAGTTTATAGTAGCTTGCCTCAGAACTTTTTTCATTCTTTTGGGTTTACTTTTGGCAATAAATGATCTCACATTTTTAGCTTTTCTAAAAACTATTTTTCCTATATTCGGAATATCTTCCTTCAAAAGGGGATCTTCTTTTAGGATCTTCCAATTTTTCTTAATAATGTTTGATATTTTAGATGCCGCTGAATTGTATTGTGTGATAAACATTAGAGGGTATTGCTTATTGTTTTTCTTCCTATTATTTTTTGGACATAATAATGTCTCCCTTCTCAAGGGGCGTGCTTTTTTCATCGCTTTATTCAATAGTTCTTCATCGTATCCCCTCTCTTTGAATTTAGTTTTCATTATCTCCCCTTGTTTATCAAAATCTTGTAAATTACTACAATTCCTCTTAAGTCTGTTGAATTGTCCATATGGGATATTCTCTTTCCATTGTTGTAAATGGCAGCTCTCCGCATGTAGATATACATTATTTGAAACTGGTTTTGTATAGATTGTACTACATATAGTATTTTCATCATGAAACAGGGTTAGGTCCAAAAAATTAATGGACTTTTTTTGAATATCAGATGTAAAATGAAGTCCTTTTTTGTTATCGTTAAAGAAATTCACCATTTGTTGTAGTTCTTCAATTTCCCCTTTCCAGATGATCAAAATATCATCTATGTACCATCTATGCATGCTCAGTATAGCAGGATGAAACGTCAGAAGGAAATGCTTGCGAGTAGGAGAGTTTTTAAAACTCCGAAGTTCAAGGTATGTGTAATGATCACTATATTTAAATGTTTTAAAGTATTTGTAAACTTTTAACTTTGTCCTTGAAAAAGTGTACTGGAGTTACACGAAACGCGTTGGACTACATTTACATAATTTTATATGTTTAATAATTTCACAATAAAATAATCTAAATCAGAATGCTGGATTGAATATCTATGAAGGATTAAGTGAAGACCAAACAAGAAACGGAGGGATAGAGTTTATTTATTTGAAGGCTTTGAGGTCTTTGGAATCTGGTGAGTGCAATTTGAAGCGGGGGGAAATTTACCTTACAATACAGATTCGCTCTTAGATGGCTCTGCGCCCTGTCTCTCTTCTTTTGTCTCTATAGCCCACACAAGACTTTTGTGAGGAAGTGCACAGCCACAGTGCCAGAAAGACGGGCAGCGTCCAAGAACTAAGAGAGGAATTTAAAGGAACACTGCTCAATTTGTTGCAACACTGATTCTGACCCAATGAAAAACTTTGATTTAACTCTTTATCCCATACAAAGTTTTTTCTTTTGAGGACTGGTCTTTTCTAGTCTACATAGATGATTTTTGGGACTCAACCATACTAATATTAGAATTTGTGTATTATTAATATTACTATTATTATTTTTATATATATTTTTTTGGATAAAATATATTCATATAAACCCTCTATTGTTTTAAATATTGTTTAAATTTATTTTAATTATTTATTATTATTCTTTTGATCAGACCCATGACATATAAGCGCCTTTGGGTTTTCTGAATAGATAGTCTATATTACTCTAGTTTTCAGAATTGAAAGTAGAGTGACAAAGTGGTACTACTGACGGCTGCTAGGTCAAAGTTTGATCAATATTAAGATCTACATAATTTAAGATATTTTATAAACTTCTAGGATATTAAGAGTTCTCTTTTAAATTGTTTCCTATTTCCACTTGTTAACAAATAGAATTAGACAATGGTGTGTTATTCCATAGAACAAAGAAATATTCGTAAACAAAACATCAAATTATTTTTAAAGTCAAACAAAGATTCAGAAATTGATACAAATACAGACATCCCACTCAAAAACCAATTTTCTAAATTAGAAAAAGCTCTTAAAGATGAATTGAGACATTGGTGGGATGTGGTTCTTTTGGAAAACTATTTAGAAAAAAAAATCATACCTAGAGGTTTAAGGATACAAAAACAATCCTCATTTCAAGATAAAGATTTTAATGAGAAGTGGAATAGGATTTTGGAAAATTGTTCATTTAGTCTGATTAGACATATTATAGAATATAGACAAGGAGCTCTAAATAAACTAGAGAAAGAAATAGAGGATATATATGAGAAGATTGGGCCCAAGACTGATAACCAACATTTTAAAGATTTAGATAAACAAGTTAATGATAACATCAATAAGTTAAAAAAGGAACTTAAAGAACGCAAGCAAAACAAATTTCAAAGAGATCAAGGAGATTATGAAGGGAAGAAGAATAATTTTAACGAAATACAACAACAATATCAACACCAGAATTATAATAAATATAAGAATAAGAATCATGGGAACAATAGACAAAGAAATAGGAGAAATACACAGTTTCCAAAAACAAAAGAAGGAGAAGGGGATGTAACACACAGAGAGAAAAATAGTACAATAGAAACATTTAACCCATATTCAGTATTATGTGTAGAGGAGACACATATAGACACAAATATAGAAACACAAAGGGAAAAAGAAGAAGAAAAAGAAAGAAGACAGATAAAGAATAATATTGATCTAAATACAACTAAGACAGAAGAAAGTCTGAGAAATAATATAGAAATATTAAGTTCAAGAACTATAATGTTACCCGACGGGGTTCCATCTACATCAAATGTGTCACATTTTTTGGAAAGGGAATCAATGATAACATCAAAGTTGAAAAATCCGATTCTAAAGATGTGGGAAAATCCAAAAACGATAGGACAATTGAGAAGAAAAAGAGAGGATGTTCCAGATTTAGAGGATGTAGAGGAGGAAGAAAAGCAACAACAAAAAAAATTTAAAAATGAATCAATTGGACCAAGAACAACAAATAACGGTATAATCAATCTGTCAGATAAACATCTAACAAGTGGAGAAGTTACATTACTTAGAAAAGGATTATTTTTTGCACCGAGCCAAAAACCCAATGATTTTAACTTCTTTATAGATCTTAATAATTTTATCCGTAAATTAACTTTGAAGAGATTTTTTAATAATAAGAAGAAGGAAAGCAATGAAGCACACTTAGAAGAACCAAAAGATGAAACCTTGGAAATGTTGGAGATGCTTCATCTAGAAGGAGGAATACAAATGAATATTGAAAAAACAACAGGAGAAATACCAGATGAACCAAAATTTCTAAGGACAAATTTGAAAAAGAAATCAAATTTCTATCCCTCTAACTATAAGGGTCCCTTCATTGAAACCTTCTACCGAATGGTTATAGGTGATTATAATGAGACTATAAAAAATTTCAAAATTAGACAACATAATTTAACATATGGAGAACGGCTAGCTTTGAGAAAATTGAAAGATAATGATGAAATAACCATAAGAGAGGCAGACAAAGGAGGAGCCTTAGTTATACAAAATACAGGGGAATATATAAAAGAAGGTTATAGGCTACTCAGTGATGCTGATTCTTATAAAAAATTGGATTTTAATCCAATCAATCAATTTTTAAAAAGTTTCAAATCATTATTAGAGCAAGCCAGGGAGAAAGATATAATAAGCCAAGAGGAATATCAGTATATATTAATTCCTCTTCCAGATACTCCCTTTTTTTACCACATCCCAAAGGTGCATAAAAATACTTCAAATCCTCCAGGGCACCCAATTATATCCGGTATTAATAGTCTAACTTCAAACTTGTCAGCTTTTTTGGATTTTTTCTTACAAAAATATGTAGTGAATTTAAGATCATATATCAGAGATTCCCAACATGTATTATGGCAGTTATCAAAGATAGAATGTCAAATGGAAACATACATATGGGCTACCCTAGATGTCACAGCCTTATATACCTCTATCGACCATAGTTTAGGTGTACAAGCTATAGCATATTTTCTAGAACAAGATCTCAATATACCAAATATACAAAAAGAATTTATTTTGAAGGGGGTCCAATTTATACTTCACCACAATTATTTTGTCTTTCAAGAAGAATATTATCTACAAACAAAGGGTACTGCCATGGGAACCAGGTTCGCCCCCAGTTATGCTAATCTTTTCATGGGTCAATGGGAAGAGGAACAAGTTTGGGGCAATAATCCATGGAGGGCGAACCTGGTTTTCTATGGTAGGTACATAGATGATATTTTGATCATCTGGAAAGGGGAAATTGAAGAACTACAACAAATGGTGAATTTCTTTAACGATAACAAAAAAGGACTTCATTTTACATCTGATATTCAAAAAAAGTCCATTAATTTTTTGGACCTAACCCTGTTTCATGATGAAAATACTATATGTAGTACAATCTATACAAAACCAGTTTCAAATAATGTATATCTACATGCGGAGAGCTGCCATTTACAACAATGGAAAGAGAATATCCCATATGGACAATGCAACAGACTTAAGAGGAATTGTAGTAATTTACAAGATTTTGATAAACAAGGGGAGATAATGAAAACTAAATTCAAAGAGAGGGGATACGATGAAGAACTATTGAATAAAGCGATGAAAAAAGCACGCCCCTTGAGAAGGGAGACATTATTATGTCCAAAAAATAATAGGAAGAAAAACAATAAGCAATACCCTCTAATGTTTATCACACAATACAATTCAGCGGCATCTAAAATATCAAACATTATTAAGAAAAATTGGAAGATCCTAAAAGAAGATCCCCTTTTGAAGGAAGATATTCCGAATATAGGAAAAATAGTTTTTAGAAAAGCTAAAAATGTGAGATCATTTATTGCCAAAAGTAAACCCAAAAGAATGAAAAAAGTTCTGAGGCAAGCTACTATAAACTCTATGGATCCAGTGAGAGGCTCTTTTAGATGCAATGTCAATAAGTGTGCAAATTGTATACATATGGAACATAAAATATATACATTTCGGGAAAAAAATGGCAAAACAGAGTACAATATAGAACAATTTATCAACTGTGGAACAGCATATGTCATTTATATGATTACTTGTGGATGCGGTGCTCAATATATAGGACGTACTACTAGACCTTTAAGAGAGAGAGCAGGAGAACATAGAAGGAATATCTTAAAAAACTGTAGGGAACACAGTGTGTCTACACATTTTAATCAGTGTTCAAAAGGAGGAATATACAATTTTAGAATTCAGGGGATTGAACATATTCCTAGACAACATCCAGATAGATATACCAAACTATGTCAAAGAGAATCTTTTTGGATATTCCAACTAGGCACTCTAAGTCCTCATGGTATGAATGAGGAGATAGATCTAGGATACTTGAGATAACAGAGTAATCTACTTAGGGGTCAGTCAATTACATTATTATGTCTTAGGATATAGGAATATATACATACTATACATTTTATGTACACATATATGTTTTCTATATGAATATATAGGACAGTGATTATAGAAGAAATGTGGTTCATTTATATACATTTATATACATAGATATAGAGGTTTATATGTGTATATATATATATATACGAGTGTTCATAAGCGTATAGAAAGTTTTTCTATATATGATCATATACATCCTCTTTGTATCTGTGTTAAATAGTAGAGTGACATGTTTAATACAGCTTTGGGATATTGTATTTATATGCTCTATTTATAGGTTGTATTAATGATTCTTACTCCTTAATGTTCTGTTTAAAGAATATATTTATTATTATTTTTAATTCAAATTAAGTTTTCCTTCTGATGAGTAAATCCTTCTCCTTTCCCCTTCAATCTCTATTCAGAATACTACTTTAAAATATAGGAATAGGAACGAATCGAAGATGCGTTCCATCAATGAAACGCATCATAGAGTCTCTACTTAACCATAGAGTTGATTCGTTTTTCGCGCATGCTCAGTATAGCAGGATGAAACGTCAGAAGGAAATGCTTGCGAGTAGGAGAGTTTTTAAAACTCCGAAGTTCAAGGTATGTGTAATGATCACTATATTTAAATGTTTTAAAGTATTTGTAAACTTTTAACTTTGTCCTTGAAAAAGTGTACTGGAGTTACACGAAACGCGTTGGACTACATTTACATAATTTTATATGTTTAATAATTTCACAATAAAATAATCTAAATCAGAATGCTGGATTGAATATCTATGAAGGATTAAGTGAAGACCAGACAAGAAACGGAGGGATAGAGTTTATTTATTTGAAGGCTTTGAGGTCTTTGGAATCTGGTGAGTGCAATTTGAAGCGGGGGGAAATTTACCTTACAATACAGATTCGCTCTTAGATGGCTCTGCGCCCTGTCTCTCTTCTTTTGTCTCTAAAGCCCACACAAGACTTTTGTGAGGAAGTGCACAGCCACAGTGCCAGAAAGACGGGCAGCGTCCAAGAACTAAGAGAGGAATTTAAAGGAACACTGCTCAATTTGTTGCAACACTGATTCTGACCCAATGAAAAACTTTGATTTAACTCTTTATCCCATACAAAGTTTTTTCTTTTGAGGACTGGTCTTTTCTAGTCTACATAGATGATTTTTGGGACTCAACCATACTAATATTAGAATTTGTGTATTATTAATATTACTCTTATTATTTTTATATATATTTTTTTGGATAAAATATATTCATATAAACCCTCTATTGTTTTAAATATTGTTTAAATTTATTTTAATTATTTATTATTATTCTTTTGATCAGACCTATGACATATAAGCGCCTTTGGGTTTTCTGAATAGATGTTCCTATACAATATTGTGGGAGGCCAACATATGATTGCTAAGAGGGACTTTTATCAAACGTGGTGCATGTAAAAAAAGAGAGAGATGGCGACTGATTACATCTCTCCTCAAGCAAATCAGGGCACTTGAATCCAAACACAAGAGATTGCTCCAACAGGATGACCTTCAACGACTGACAATCTTACACCAGAATGTGACAAAATTATTCACGCGGGTAAAATATCAACACTATATGAAGGGAAATAAATCCAGGAAAACACTTGCGCAGCTGGTGAAATGCAAAAAAACGCAACTCAACGATCCAGTCCATCAAAACAGGGAAGCTTAGCTCCTCCTTCTGAGATATTGCAGAGGCGTTTCAGCGTTATTATAAATGCCTATATAATATCGTCTGATCAGCCCCCCTTCTGAGACTGATATGTCCGCCCTTCCGGAATTAAACATTGACCTCCTAGTGTCCTAGCTTCCAATATCCTCTTCTGTGCCCCATTTGACCCTAGCGCTCTTGGGTCTGTTTCCAGTTGTCTGCCACTGGACTCCTAGTGTTCTAGGGTCCCTGTTGCCAGTGCCTGTGCTGTGTTGCCTCCATTCATCCCTAGCGATCTAGGGTCCTTGCTGCCAGTAGTCTGAGTCGTGGGCCTCCGCTATTCCTTTGGGTTCTAGGCCTCAGTACCGTCATCAGCAAGTCACTGCCTCCTCTTCACCCTAGCCCGCTAGAGGACTTGCTACACTCCGTACATCTTCCTCATATTGTGCATACTCTGCCATTGTGTATTGTGATGGTACCTGTACTGTCCTTTTGGGCTTGTGTGAATATTACATTATTGCTGTCTGTACTTTATTTTAATAAAGTTATTTTAACCTTACTAGTCTTGTCTGAGTGTTCATCAAAAACCGTGACACACACCTACCATCTCCACAAGTCATGTCATTAAAGCAATAAAGCTACACAGCTCTTCTGCTATATACTGCCATAACACACTTACTAAGTTCTTAGAAAGAATGTTGGACATACTGCCCTTTTCTTTTGTTGAAAACAGAGGCTTTAAATAACTGATGTCATGTATTGCACTCTACTGAAATATCCCAGTGATGTTTGTACCAGTGTTACTTGAGCAGGAAGTTAGTGTTTAGTGCAAAGGACAAAGCATTCACAATTTTTACTTTCAACTATTTATTTGATCCCTCAGAAGCAATAAAATTGTGGTGAAAAATGTTGCAGTCTTAGCAAACAAAGGCACAATATGGCAAAGTTCTGGTGGGAAATGTACTGGCAGTGGCAACAAGGAGTATTTCCATCTTCATGTGCACTCAGACTGTTCCTATACAATATTGTGGGAGGCCAACATATGATTGCTAAGAGGGACTTTTATCAAACGTGGTGCATGTAAAAAAAGAGAGAGAGATGGCGACTGATTACATCTCTCCTCAAGCAAATCATGGCACTTGAATCCAAACACAAGAGATTGCTCCAACAGGATGACCTTCAACGACTGACAACCTTGTAAGAGGAACTCAATTTAATCTTACACCAGAATGTCGCAAAATTATTCACGTGGGTAAAATATCAACACTATATGAAGGGAAATAAATCCAGGAAAACACTTGTGCAGCTGGTGAAATGCAAAAAACGCAACTCAACGATCCAGTCCATCAAAACAGGGAAGCTTACCTCCTCCTTCTGAGATATTGCAGAGGCGTTTCAGCGTTATTATAAATGCCTATATAATATCGTCCGATCAGCCCCCCTTCTGAGACTGATATTTCCACCCTTCCGGAATTAAACATTGACCTCCAAGTGTCCTAGCTTCCAGTATCCTCTTCTGTGCCCCGTTTGACCCTAGCGCTCTTGGGTCTGTTTCCAGTTGTCTGCCTCTGGACTCCTAGCGTTCTAGGGTCCCTGTTGCCAGTGCCTGTGCTGCGTTGCCTCCATTCATCCCTAGCGATCTAGGGTCCTTGCTGCCAGTAGTCTGAGTCGTGGGCCTCCGCTATTCCTTTGGGTCCTAGGCCTCAGTACCGTCATTAGCAAGTCACTGCCTCCTCTTCACCCTAGCCCGCTAGAGGACTTGCTACTCACCGTACATCTTCCTCATATTGTGCATACTCTGCCATTGTGTATTGTGATGGTACTTGTACTATCCTTTTGGGCTTGTGTGAATATTACATTATTGCTGTCTGTACTTTATTTTAATAAAGTTATTTTAACCTTACTAGTCTTGTCTGAGTGTTCATCAAAAACCGTGACACACACCTACCATCTCCACAAGTCATGTCATTAAAGCAATAAAGTTACACAGCTCTTCTGCTATATACTGCCATAACACACTTACTAAGTTCTTAGAAAGAATGTTGGACATACTGCCCTTTTCTTTTGTTGAAAACAGAGGCTTTAAATAACTGATGTCATGTATTGCACTCTACTGAAATATCCCAGTGATGTTTGTACCAGTGTTACTTGAGCAGGAAGTTAGTGTTTAGTACTTTCAACTATTTATTTGATCCCTCAGAAGCAGTAAAATTGTGGTGAAAAATGTTGCAGTCTTAGCAAACAAAGGCACAATATGGCAAAGTTCTGGTGGGAAATGTACTGGCAGTGGCAACAAGGAGAACATTCTATGCATTGTCTAAGGGGCAAAAATTTTTGAGAAAAAAAGCGAAAAAATCATTGTTTTTTTTTGTTAAAAGTCCTGCGGGAAATTTGTATGATTTTTCCCACATGTTGTGTTAAAATCTGGAATGAAAGTGGTGTTGACATGGGGAAAAATCTACATGTTTTTCAAAATCATTTATAAATAAAAATCTGAGAAGCTTTGGTTGCATAAATCTCCACCCCCTTTTCTGTCTTCAAAAGTCAAATAATTAGTTTAGTGGAGTCCACCTTTGTGCAGTTAGCATCACATGATCTCAGACTAAATATACATGTTTCTGGAAGGCACCAGGGTTTTCTAGAGAGCATGTCTAAACAACCAACATCATGAAGACCATGTATCTATCAAAACAAGTCCAGGATGAAGTTCTTGAGAAGCACCAGAGTTGGGTTATAAAACAATATCTCAAACTATGAACATCCCCTGGAGCACTGTTGAATCTATTATTAAATGATGGAATGAATATGGGGTAACTGTGACTCTGCCCAGAGAAGGTCATCCACCCAACTCAGTTACTGGTAAGGAAGGCTCGATCGAATTGTTGGAGATAAAAAAGTCAGTAGGGCAAAATGGATACCAACCAAATGTTGGTATCCATGTCTTGGGGCTCAATTCTATTACCCGCGCTAAAATCAGCGTTACAAGAAAAACAAGTAATGCGAATTTTGCAAATGTGTTACGTCAGTATTCTATTGCAGAACCACAGTAAAACAAAACTGGTGTAGACAGAACATTTCAGAGAACTAACAAAATTGGCGCTGTCTGCTTTTATTCAACTATCGCCTAAAAAAAAGTGCAAATTGTCAAAGTCCAAGAAATAGGCATGCATTTGATGACAGAAAGATCAAGTTTAGTGTTTGATGTATTCCCCATATTATCAAAATCCGACATAGAGTGCCCCCCTTCGACATATTAAGCCCCCCTTTTAATTTTGACTTGCAGTGCTTTCTTTCACCACTTTAATTTGACGAATATTGTTCACATTCTGCATTTTAACCCTTCCTCTTCAAAATTCGACTTACAGCTCTTTCTTTCACCACATTAATTTGACAAATATTTCACATTCGACATTTTAACCCTTCCCCTTGAAAATTCGACTTGTAGGACTTTCTTTCACCATTTTAATTCGACAAATATTGTTCACATTCAACATTTTAACCCTTCCCCTTGAAAATTTGACTTTTAGTGTTCCTATGACCTTCTTTCTCCATTTTAATTTGAATAATATTGCTCCCGTTCTACATTGTTTATTCTCCACTTTTACTGAAAATAGAAACTCTTTATGTGTCACAGTGATTCCTGTGCTAAAATGTGTAACTTGCCAGGTTAAATGTGAAAGACCTCTCACTCCTACTGTTTGTTGGCTAAACCCTTTTGATGTGTTAAAGGGTTAGTAATGTCCAGGAAAAACTGTTGTGCATTTTGTAGTGCTGCAAAAGTTGTATTCAATGCAAAAAAACATATCTCTCAAACCACTATGGTTTGAGAGATACGGGCATTTAAAGTTTGATTTCTCCTGCACAGATCTTCTGCTGACAGCTTTACAGCTGAAAGCAGAACACATCAAACGTAAATGCCTGTATCTCTCAAACCATAGCGTTTGAGAGATACGTTTTTTTTGCATTGAATACAACTTTTTCAGCACAACAAAATGCACAATAGTTTTTCCTGGACATTACTAAACCTTTAATACTACAATAAGATGTGATATTAACCCCTCCTTTACTGTTGTGAGGAAGGTTACTGAATAAGTGTGACCCGATTTACATATCAATACCTGAAACTGTTATAAAAAGGACCAAAACCAAAAAGAAGAAAAAACAGCTCTTCACATCAGACTGTCAGCCCTTTCAAGTACAGAGTCAGAATATGAACAATATTTGTTGAATTAAAATGGTGAAAGAAAGCCCTATAAGTCGAATTTTCAAGGGGAAGGGTTAAAATGTCTAATGTGAACAATATTCGTTGAATTAAAGTGGTGAAAGAAAGCACAGTAAGTCGAATTTTAAAAGGGGGGTTAATATGTCGAAGGGGAGCTCTCTCAGATTTCTATGCTGTATACTGTATTATACACTGATTTTGTTCAAACATGCGGCCCAAGAGATAACTAAACTCATACATCTAGATAGATGATCAATGTGCACATCAACAAATAGCATAAGCATAAATATTAACCATGAATGGTATCTATAAAAAAGATGGCAAAAAAGTATGTAAAATAGTGATGTCACAGATCATAATCTGAAGGTGCATCTGTTGAATAGCAAAATCCAAGATGTTAGTAAAGCAAAACAAGGGTAGTAAGCCAGCATGAAAGCATAAGATGTAACGATCATCTAATCAGTCCCAGAGCAGCATGTGTCCGAATAGTGGAGATAATCATAAAGTATAGTCAGGTTAGAAAGCGGAGTGTTAATCGAGGTCACGAGAGTCAAACAACTCTGTCAGGTAATAGAACGGCTGATACTTCTCACCAATCAGATGTCTTCAAATCCATTTCCAACAACGTATCACCATCATCAAATATACCTCTCACTAGTTGAAGCCATATATTCAGACCGTCCCACATTTATTCCATCCTCATGCTTATTCCAAGTCTCTCCACATTCTCTTCACATCTATCTGATGCGCTGCTCGTGAACTATTCCTTCTCACACCTGGCCTCCTAACAGTACCACACCAACGCATTTCGTCCCAACTCACGGGACTTCGTCAAGGCAATTACCTTCTGAGGGATATTCCAACAGCGTGAAAGTCTTGACATAAGTTCTTTAAAACTCTCTTCAACAAAAGTAAAAGGCAGTGTGCCAAAAGCCAACGTTTTGGCAAGTTTACTATTCTATAAGCATGATTTTGCATTATTTTTATGCAGGTTGTAACTATTAAGTGTGGGATGACAGTACATAGTCCAAGAACTGTGTAACTTTATTGCTTTAATGACATGACTTGTGCAGGTGGCGGGGGAGGTGGTAGTATGTGTAGACACTCTATGACTATTGTCATCTCCAAAAACAAACTCAAGAGTCATACTCCTCTGCAGCAGGAAAAGAAAATCTTGGCACACAACTATAATGTACCCCGGGGATTCGGAAACATTTAAGAGTACTTCTGCTGCTGCTAGTTGTGTCACCTTTGGCCTGCTGACAGTGTGTCTCCAGTCAGGCCTGTGGTTGTGTGTCAGGTGGGATCTCATTGAGGAGGTGCCTAGGTGTGAGCCTGCTTTTCCCCTGCTCACATGCTTCTTACACAGACAATAAGTAGAAACATGCTTATCTTTTGCATCCTGAGTGAAGTATCTCCATAAGCTGGTGAGACAGCTCAGTGGTGAATTCCCTGACTATTGAGCCGGTTCAAACCGCAAGGTTGCGGGTTCGAATCCTGGCAGGGTCAACTCAGCCCTTCATCCTTCGATAAAATGAGAACCATTGATTGGGTAATAATAACATCTATTATTTCAGCTGCCGATTTGGTTAATTCTGAGAGCGTGCGCTGAAAGTGCTTTGAGTCCCACTGGGAGAAAGACACTATATAAATACTAGTTATTATTATTATTACTGAAGACTTAATTGGTTGTGGGGTTCCTTAGAGGCTGCCACTCCTACTACCCGGGGTAGCTATTCCTGAAATTATACTTCTACTAGGTGTCACAGGTGCTGCACTTCCAACAGCATGTCAAGGTTTTGCTGAGTTGCTCCCATTCTGCCTATTGATTCTACTGTCTGAGCTAATCTAGTGCTTTGCTATCCACTGCTGCTGTCTTCTGAGTTTCTGGCTCTCTGATTACTCACCTGACTGTTATCAGCCAACCCTCTCAGGGTATTTACAGCAGATTGACTCACTTCCCCATTGTCCTTGTGTTTGATTGCTGACCTGTTGCTGCTGGCTACTGTGGATTTTCCTGCACTAATAAAGGTGTATTGCATTTTACCTTTTTGTGCCCTGTCTGGTTCCTGGTCCTTAACACAGCAGCAAAGGCACTCATCATAGCTAAGGATGTGGATGCTGATAACGGGTGTTGTTGCTTGTTACCCAACACTATTAGTGTATGTGGCTGAGTTTGTCTTTGTTTATTGCACACACTGCATCAACCATGGCTGCAGTCAGTTGTTGGACTACCACATTACGAACATGCCCCAGCACTGCTACTATTCTTTCACCATATCCTGCTACTAGTATATTTGCTGGACGTTATTTAACATTGAAGTAAACAACAGAGCTATGAACTAAACAACAGAACTGATTGTGTGATGTCTTGCTTTTTACAAAATACTATAAATCTTCTAGTATCAGTCTGCCTCAGTCACATTAGTCATTTATCAGACTATTTTTAATTATTTTATTGTTTTTCATTTTTTTTTAATTAACTGTTCAACTGCTTCTTTCCCCAGTCTCTCCTAACACAGAGATAATAACATCCAGATCAGGAAGGAGCTTCCATCACAGCTGCCTGTGTCTTCCCATTCAGTCACACAGCATTTTTAAGTATTTGGGCTAAATCTCCTTTGTTCCCTTCTCACAACCCCAGACTCCCCTTTCATAGGTTACATCCAGCTGGAAGGAACTTGGATCACAGCTGCCTGTGTCTTCTGAGTCACCCAAAATTTTGGTGTATTTGTGGTAAATTTCCTTTGCTCCCTTATCACACCCCTCAGACTCCCCTTGCAGCCCGATCAGGAAGGGACTTGGATCACAGTTGCCTGTGTCTTCCCAGTCAGTCACACTGAATTTTGGGGTCAACTGCCTTCCTCTCCCCCAGAGTGCCCCCAGACTCCCGAAATATAGAGGACAAATGTCCTACCTACAAGACTCCCTAAACTACACTGCAATTTTAATTTATTTGCCTGTCATAACTAGCAGCAAAATTATGCCACTTTTTCTCTATCTCTCACAAATACAGAAATTACATGCTGCGATAACCTGACACCCGTTTTATATATTGCTTGCGGGAAAGGAAGGGAAACCTGCCATGTGGTTGGAAATGTAACGGAAACCCAAGATGCTGGGTTGTCATGGGCTGTCGTGCCAGGCTTCTCTCTCCTGATGTCGGCTGCAAGATGAGTAGCTGGTCCAGTAGATGGATGAAGCAGGGTGGATCACTAGAACATAGCTCTCCTGATGTCGGCTAAAAGATGGGTAGCTGGTCTGGTAGATGGATGAAGGTAGCTGGATCACTGGAACATATCTCTCCTGAATGGGGGTCAAAAGGGATCCTTTATACCGTTCAGGAATAAAACATAGGACACAGTTCTAGTCCAAAACAACTACTGACTTTATGGTGGAACAGGGGACATTTTATACAGAAACTCAGTAGTGTGAAACAATGGGAGTGTACACAAATTATACAAAGGGACAATGGTGAGGTGGCAACATAATACAATGGGCACAATAGGGGATAAACATAAGACAAAGGGACTGTACGCAGTGAAATCCTCTTTGCATAATTCAATCTTGCAGCTCCAATTCCTAGCCAATAGGAATTGGAGTGACAAGAAACAACTAACCAATCAAAACCTGGGCAATTGTTCTCCCTAGGTGATGGAATTACCCAGGTCTGACAAATAAAGCAGTTAACTCGATTATGTCACTCTTGCTCCTCAACCAATAGGAACCGGAGCTACAGACTAGATGGATAGGTGGCAACCAATCAGAAGGTCTCTTACCTTCCCAATGTATTTCCTAAACAACTTTTTAACATGACAGAGTAGGCGACCAATCAGGACGCCGCCTACTCTGCACAGTACAGCAGGCAGCCAGTCAGAAGGCTGCCTACTTTTCAAAAGGGAAGACGGCACTTCCTTGAGTCCTGCCACTGGCTTTCACCACATGAAATTCAGTCTTTTGATAGTTCAAGTTCCTAGGACTGACAAGGCCTCCAAGTAATGGCCTAGGGTCCGTTACAGGGGACATTCAGTATTATTATTGATTTCAATGCAATGAGCTACTTGGGAAAAAAGCAGAAAATCTTAATTTTTGCGAAAAATGTTCCACTCAATGGGAAGTGACATTTTTTTGTCTGTTTAGCTCTTGAGGTGAAAAGCTTTGCCCATCCCTAGTCTAACACCCACTACACTGCTTTCCCAGGGAAATTTCTTGGGGTTAGAACAAAGGTGGACATTTTAGAGGCGTTGAAGGTGTAGGCATTTTTCTTGAAAAAGCTGCATATTCTTTTTAATGGTATTCTATTGAAATATCATTGACTACATGGTGACCCTCAAATGGGTGACATCATAATGTTGCCAGCTTAAGATGTGGCGACTTTAGAATGTCACTCACTTAAAGGTAACCGCTGTGTCAATGCGGTATTTGCTTCAGGCACATATTAACCCTTTGAGTGCCTTGTTTAACCCACTGGTCTTTACCTCTGTGCTCATGCCCGTACAGTCTGCTGAGTATCTCTTAAGGGCACCTCCGTGTAGCTATTTGTGATAAATAATGACACTCAACTGCCCTTAAGAGATACTCAGTGGAATGTAGGAGTATGAGCAGGACAAAGGGAGACTACACAGAGGTAAAGGTCAATGGGTTAAACATGGCACTCAAAGGGTTAATATGTCCCTGAAGCGAATGCTGCATTGACATAGGGCGACCTTTCTAATTGTAATGTCGCTCCATCTTAAGCAGGAGACATTATGATGTCTCCTTTTCGATGTGGGCGACATTCTGATGTTGCCCTTTTGAGGGTCACCATGTAGGCGATGATATTTCAATAGTAAACCCTTTTTATTCCACCAACATTGATGACCTGTGTTGCTGTTTAGTCAACAATGGTAAATGTTATTGGATTAAGGATGTACTTAAAAGCGATGATACTGACGATGACCGACATATCTCTGTATTTATTTTTTCTTTCAGAGTCAGACTCTCCAGTTGATCTCTCAAAGAGTTTCTAAACATGCATATTGTTCCCTTTGAATAATTTTTTTGTCCATATCACTTTCTTCTACATTTATATCAGAAGAAGGGGAGGAGAGAGGAGGGGCATATTCTAAATCAACATCAATGATTAGATAATTAGCAGAGGCATCAGCAACATCATCCACTTCCTCCCCACCAGTTTCATATTCTTTTAGATTTTGTAAAGTCTTATAAAGTTTCATCATTTTCTCCTTAGGGTTTTTCATAGAACATTGGCCACTACTTTGCAACAGGATGTCTTCATCACTTTATCTTTCAAATGCAGCACTGCTAAATCATTCTCTGCTATGGTAACAACATTGGAATGCAACCTTGTATTAAGGTTTACTTCTACCATTACTACTACTACTACTACTAGTGGTGGAACTTTTAAAAACTGACTCCTCAAGAGGAGGAGGATCATCAGCTTCATTGCACAAGATTCAGCAATCACTGCCACAGCCTGTTTTTATAGTACAATTTTATTACCACCAACACAACCATGTATTCCATTATCCTTATCCCTGCCTATATCAAACTGAGTGGACATAATGATAGTAGTGTTTATTTTTACTGTAAAGTACATAACAAAGCTGTTAATGTATGGAGGGATGTTTTTTGTCTCTCTGAAAATAACGTATAATAAAGTTCTTTGTATCTACTTTTTATAACAAAATATATAGAATATGCGCTCCCCATTGTTTTGGTTTTACATATTTTTTTTTTATTTTTTTTTTAAACTATCCTTTCTTGCTTTACACCCACAGTTGATAGTGGCTGCCAAAATAATAATATCAAGCAACTCTAGCTCCCTCCCTTCACCTGTCTGCCTACACTGGCTAACATCAAAAATTCATCTGAGCTCTCTTTCTCTCACTCTTTTTCAACCACAGACTGACAAAACATGGTAAACCGATATCCCCTTTTTCAAGTTAGCATATTGAGAAAATGGGAAACTCTCCACATGGGGGAATTACATTGTTATAACTGATTACAATGCAGTGAAAAAAAATGGAAAGTCAGTACTTTTTATGGGTGTAGTGACCCTACCCTTAGACTGAATGGAAACCAACACCTGGCCAGGTTCTTGTGAACAGATCCCAGACCCACTGGGTTTTGCCTTTTTGGAACTGGGCATAGCAGGATACTGGGACTGGGTTTGGTGGCCTGCTCTGAGTTCTTGGAGAGCCAACAGGACACCTCATGCACTAGGCCTTCGACTTTTCCCTTGTCCTCTTTCCCATGTTTCCCCTACCTGCAACCTCAGCAGGCTTATTATGTATTTTTCATTATGTACTGTCTGTATTGTGAAATAAGTTGCGTTCATGTTCAATTATTATATACAATGTAATTTCATTAGATTTGTAATGAAATATCATGTGGTGGTGTATGTGTATATTGTGTACAGTGCTGTATGTTGTATTTAATCAAATGTGTTTCTACTGTTAATGTATTCAACTGCATGAGTCACAGACTTGCTCTTTTGTTCTGCACAGAACAGTGGACGACACCACATGAAATCCTTAGGCCACTTTTTGCTCTGGAGATTGTAATAAGCAGGGTTTATACTGGTTGAATTCAAGTTTGGAACTTGGACATCTCCTTGGCTCTACATGGAAGAGGTGCTTCAGGAGTATGAAGATAAATACTGGGAGTGTGGCTTTGTTTGAGTCAGTTCTTTTATAGAGTCCCGGTGGGGTGGTTGCGAGCTTAGGCTGCACTTATTTACCCCACATTCCAGACTGATTCCTGCTCTGAATTTATTTAAAGGGATAGTAATACGTAGTTTTATCTTTATTTTAGTTTGTAGGCATTAAAAAAACATGAAGAACGATATAAGTCTTATCTCTCAAACCTTTATGATTTGAGAGATATTCACAAGCAAAGTTTCCTCTCCCGCCCCTTTTACCTAGTGTAAGCCATCTCTTCTCAGATGTGAAATGCAGTCCATAGACCAGACAGATAACAGCAGGGGACAATCTTCTTCCTATGAGAACAATGAAAGCCCTGCCCCCTTGACAAGTTTTTCAGGTTTTTCCCTTATCTTAATTGAAGATTGTCCCTCTCTGCAATCTACCTGGGCAACTCCCTTCTGATCTGGCTGAGCAGTGTGACATCAGTAAAAGGGGCGGGAGGGGGATACTTTGTCATTGAATTACTCTTGAACTATAACTCTGACAGAATTGAAATAACACTCTCCAAAGTCCAAATACTATGATGATTAATTAGAGCTGATTTTATTATGAAACATTACTATCCATTTAATATATTTATATGTTATGGTGTGCTAGCACTGTGCGGTTCCCTCTCTGTTTTACATATATATCTTCTCTTTCTCATTTTAGTTGCTTTTTCACCATATTTCATTTAATTTCACTGCTCTAAATGATAGAGAATGATATACACTTAAAGTTTCAATGTGCTCCTTTGTTATTTGGAAAGGTTTTTTTTAAAAGGCATCGTTTGTGACCTTTTGATTAGCTTGCTTGGCCTTGTCCATTTGCATCCAAGGTAATATACATGCCCCATGTGGCTTGAAGTGGTGGCTGGAAAAGACCTATAAAGAGGGCTGATGGTGCTCCAGTCCTCTTGTGCCTCCATCCACTCACTGCACTCTAAAACAGTTTAGTTATAGTCCTATCATAAATATATTAGAAATATTGTTTTTCCTGTTTTCGACTAGGTGCTTTTAAATCCTACTCATTTGCTCACAAGAATTCATCAGGGGCATTTTTAAACTTACATAGGGTTGGCAATGTATATAAGATAGGACTCATTTGGCCAAATTATAAAACAAAACCCTCATTATTTGAATTTATCAACACAAAGGTATAGTATATATGTACAGGGTTCATATCTGAGTAACCTGTATGAAGAAGCTCAGATGTGTTTTCCTGGTCCAGACTGATTCCTACTGATATATGCTGTGGACATGCTCTGAAGTTGATGTGATACTCATGATGCTTCTAAAATGTTTATTTCATCTTCCTCCTGCCTGATCCATTTCTTTTCCCTCAGAAACTAATAACCTGAAGTGGAGCACACCTAGCTAAGTGCGGGGGTAATGTAGTCACAGCAGGAATTCCAGAGGAAGATGGGTAGTGCAGTTTTTCATTTTTTGCTTTTGAGGAGGATAGTTCCCCCATCCATTGTCCCTAAAAGTAAAGGGGAGAAAAGTCCCAATTAAATCAATAGGAATGTTTATTGGTCCTGGTGGTGCAGCTCGTTTTCCCAAGAATTGTTTTAATTCTTGCTAGTAGACCAGTCTTAGTGAGACTAATGCCCAAACGGAAGCTATTCTGGGTGAAACCAACTGCACCATGAGGGGCATATTAAGGATTTTAACCTATTGGATGCCAGGGACTTTATTGGAGACAACCCTAGCATTCAAGGTGGTAAAGCCTGATTTAAACCATTAAGGAAATCAGAGATGAGTAATGATGCATTGCCATGTCTTAAAGACAAACACATTTTGCCAAGTTTTATTTGTCTCCGATGGTGCAGTTACAGAATTGTTCCTATTCTTCTTAATCAGCCTCATAAACACAGGCCATGCAGGCATCCTCACTGTGTACAAGAGACATCTGAATGGTCACTGAGAAGAATCACCAATTTCACTGTTTTGTATGCTGAAAGACAACACCTATGTAATAATATTATTCTGTTTCTCACAATTCACTAATTATAATGTTTATCTGGATTTTTACTGAAAGCATTGCTAAAAGTTACAATATGATTGTCCATTGCCAGACATCTTTCCTATAAGTTGTCTTTTTGTATTAATTTGTGGTCTTAAGCAAAATAATATTTAGGATGAGTATACAGTTCAGTAATCCTGCACTGCAAGCCTGTATGGAAACAGACACTATGTGTCTCCCTTTGGTGCTCAGGTATGAGGGGATGAAGGAAACCCACACACTGATGAACACCAGCATGCTGAACGTGATGTACTTGGCCTCATTGAATTGGTCAGGCAATTTCCCTACTATAAAAGTAAACTTATCAGAGCCAGAGTTCCCAGGTAGGAGATTGGAACATAAAATGGTAAAGCAGAGCCTTCATTGCAGAAAAGATTCATCTTTCCATTCTCAGACTGCGTGTCATAATCTGGGAATGGTGGAGAGAAGACCAACCATGTCAGGCATATTACAGTCTGCCCCAATGTACAGGCAATAACAATGTAAATAGGCAGTCTAGGTCAGCGGCTCTCAACCGATGCCCTCAGTGGCCACTACCAGAACAGAATTTGAGATATCCTTGTTAGAGCACAGGTGAGTTAATGATTTTGAATAAGCATATGATCAACACACCTGTGCTCTAGCAGGGAGATTCCTAAGTTCTGGACTGTAAGTTAACCCTGAGGGCACAGGTTGAGAACCTCTGTTGTAGATCCAACCCATCTCTTTGGCTTGTTGTCCAGTGTGGTAGCTCTGAATGCAATGGCAACTGTGATCACTTGAGCAGGCAAAGAAGAAACAGCAGTAGAAAAGGTGACCCAAATGCATTTTGTCTGACCATACTTCAGCTTAAAATCTCCAATGAGGTACCTCTTGTTCTAGGTGACTTGGGTTGTGGGCCCTTGGTTTGTGGGATATGCTTGAGGGATGTGGGGGCGATGGGTCACATTAATGGATGCTGGTATGTTTTCTTCACCTCCTTGGGGGTCGGCCATTTCCCTAATTTGTGCCTCATGGGTAAAATGTTGGTTTGGGTCCCAATTATGGGTATGGGCTGCCTCCCCCTAGATTTCTGTCATACTAATTACCCTGCTTTTAGGGAGCTGGTGTGGCAATGTCTGGGGAGACGTAACTTAAATATAATTCATGTTTAGACAATGCCGTTGTTTCCTAGATGACTCTTGTCCCCTGGGTGTGTTCCTGGCTGTTTCTCCATTTACAGTTATCACTTGGAAATGTGCAGATTTGTTTTCAAGTGTCTTTCAACCTGGAACCTATGAGAGGAAAGGCACTTTAGACTAAAACATTTGCAGGGATTTTTTACAGTCCGAGCAGTAAAGTTATGGAATTCTTTGCCTTGGGATGTCGTGCTGCTCTCCCAAAATACCCCTCTCACAAAGTCACTCACATAAAACAAAAGAACAACAGGAGGTGCCCATAGTTCCTTATCACACTAATACATACTAAAAGATCTATGAATATAACACTCACATGAACATGTAGCTGTGTTGTAAACCTACTTCTACTCACAGCTGAATGAGCAAGTAAAGAACTTCCGACCATCACTGCTTGGTCTTTTCTGATGGTTGGATTCCCTTTATTCCACACAAGGTCGCCTTCAAACGGCAACCAAAGGCTGAATACCCTTTATTCTGCCCAAGGACTCAGTCTTTATTAAATGTTTCTAAAATCAATAAAAGTTTAAAATCATGTATATACCACTATACTACACAATTTGCAGCTGCATGCTGCTTCATCAATGCTGTCATAACAAAGTAAATTAAACTTTGTTACCACGGCCTTGAGCTCACAGAACCAGCTCTGGGAAGAAGAAGCCCAGTATCAGACCTATATACTTAAGGCTGTAAGTTTAAAATATTGCTACTGCCAGAGGTAGGACTAGCAGTGTCAGCCTTATTCCTACTGGCCGTGCAGATCGGTGCAACATCAAAAAGGCCAATAGGAATCATTTGCTGTTTCTCGAGTTCACAGCATCATCTCTGGGAAAGATAATCCAGATAAATTTATAATAGTAACAAAAACAGGTTGTTTACTTACTGTAATTAGCCAAAATATTGTTCTTGCAGCTCTCCCGACTATACACATATGTAACTAATTGAACATTACTAATAAAAGCTATTTTGAGCTCACAAGGAACCTGTATGTTTTATAACTTTAAAATTCTGCTATGCCCAGAGGTGGAACTAGAAGTGAGTAACCAGTAAATGACTGATCTTTAGCCAATATCTTTTCCATGATAGTTGGCCTTTATCGTAAAATCTTGGGTATAATACACACAATTTTACCCCACTTCACCTTATATGAAGTGGGTGGGGTGTATTATACACAAGAGTTAAAAAAAAAATTAGGGTAGGCAGATACCTTCCCTCCCCTGGGCCAAATCCACTGTCAAAACAAGCCTTACTCGGTTCAAGTTTAACTCCCCCACTGAAAGGGATAGTAATACTTTGTTTTAACTTTATTTTATTTTGTAGACATTAAAAAAAACATGAAGGACGATGTAAGTCTTATCTCTCAAACCTTTATGGTTTGAGAGATATTCACAAGCAAAGTTTCCTCTCCCACCCCTTTTACCTAGTGTAAGCCATCTCTTCTCAGATGTGGAATCCAGTCCATAGACCAGACAGATAACAGCAGGGGACAATCTTCTTCCTATGAGAACAATGAAAGCCCTGCCCCCCGTGACAAGTTTTTCAGGTTTTTCCCTTATCTTAATTGAAGATTGCCCCTCTCTGCAGTCTACCTGGGCACCTCCCTTCTGATCTGGCTGAGCAGTGTTACATCAGTAAAAGGGGTGGGAGGGGGATACTTTGTCATTGAATTACTCTTGTACTACAACTCTGACAGAATTGAAATAACACTCTCCAAAGTCCAAATACTATGATGATTAATTAGAGCTGCTTTTATTATGAAACATTACTATCCCTTGAAGTCTGCATCTTTTGCATTGAAGAGAAGGCACAATTCAATGTATGGACAGCGTCCCTGTGGGTGACATGCTTCCATTTGCCGCCCGCTTCCTTCAATGGTCTTTTAGGACCTTCCACCTCCAGCTAATGGTAATGCTCTGTGTATGAGGGGGAAAACAAGGGTGCGTATTATAAATAGGCACTCTTTCACCTGCATATTATACACAGGTGTGTATTATACCTGAGATTGTGCAGTAATTACAATTAATTCATTTATTGACGCACTGAGATCCATTGTTTATTCATACCAACATTTAATATTAGAAATGCATACAGATGATGAGTGTTATAGCTGGTGGAAACCCAATGAGGCTCCTGTACTGGAGCAAATCAACTGCACCAGGGAGTTCATTTGCTCCTTGAACTGCTCAGCTATTTGGATTATTTTTTTAATGTAATTTTAAAGAAGAACTAGAGCCTCGCAATTATATAAACCAATTTACCTTAATATGGCAAGAAAATCCAAATGGCCCCTGGGAATTTTGCCTTTGTTTAAGAGGAAAGTTCTTAATTCGGTCCTGCATGTCATATCCATGGAAGAGGACATGATAAAGGTTTCCAGGTTCTGTATGTACCGTTATGTGTCCCAGCCAACCCTAGGTATCCCCAGTAATATTTACCGTGGGCTCAGACCCATGATTACATAGAATTTCTCTTTAAACCGGACCCCAAGATTGGAACTCTATTTCAGACTGAGTACATGACACCAGCTGGAGAAATTAGCTCTGGCATATATTATCGGGCAGGGCCCCCAAGACCAGTGGCTGCCAATTTAGAGATGTCTAGCGGACTGGCTGGGCTACCATTATGGGTAGGGTGGGGAGAACATAGGAGCTACATAATGCTACTCTTGTTGTTTGAACTGATATCAAACAGCGGAAGTTCCCTCATTGGTTGGCTCTTAAATTCCTGGGGAAAATCTGTCAGGTTTTCTGACCCATAAGAACTATATATAAGAGAGTGTCAGTGCTAGGGGTATTTTCTTGTAGTGCTGGGCACTGAGACAGGTTGTGTGTAAAATCCCAGGTGATTCTCTTTTATGGCTGAAGCTCAGCTGAATCTTCCAATGTGATCTGAATCTTCTTTGAACCCATAGATGAATGTGTTGGTCTGGCATGATGTGCTGCCACAAGGAATTTCTAACCTACAACTTCCTGGAGACTTGTCTAACCTTCACAGGATTCAGTACCTTTACAGCAAAAAAACGTACAAGCGTGAAATAAAGATGATACCTTATAATGGCTAACTGTGGATATAGAAAGTGCAAGCTTTCAGGAAACTAAGGCCGCTTCTTCAGGCATGGGTTAACCCTTCTTCAGGATTGGTGTTTACCTGTGTCTGAAGAAGGGTCCTTAGTGTCCTGAAAGGGATAGTAATACTTCGTTTTAACTTTATTTTATTTTGTAGGAGGCAAATATAGTTTTTGATACCTTTTATTGGCTAACTAAGCAGATTTAAATGCAAGCTTTCAAGACCTTAGGTCTCTTCCTCAGGCATGTTATACAGATAAATATGAAAACATCTCTCTTAAATACAAGTACACATCACATTGTTTAGCATGGAAATCCGATAACAGAATGCAGTCCAGATCCAGATATCTTTGATCAGTCAGTGGTAAATTGCACTCTTCCTCTGAGGCTTTAGAGGTATTTACGATGCTCTTGGGTCTGTGGAAAGGTCAGTCAACTAAATTGTATTTTGCAGGGTCAGGCCTGGTTCGTACTTGGATGGGAGACCGCCTGGGACTCCCAGGTGCTGTAGGCTTTTGCTTAGAAATTATATTTTGATATAAATTCCTTATCCCTGTTCAACCCACTACAAATTGCATTAAATTTTAACATTAATTTTACCTCCCATACCTTTCTGTCCCTCTGAGTGCGGAACAGTCCCATCAATACAGTTAATTTAATATCCTTGACACTGTGCCCATTTTGGCAAAAATGTTCTCCCACTGGTGTCTCTGTCTTTTTGTTATTAACACTGGATCTGTGGGAATTAAATCTCCTATGTAGTGCTTGTCCAGTTTCTCCCACATAGAGAGCTGTTGGGCATTTTGCACACATGATAAGGTATATTACATTGGATGATTTACAGGTGAAGGTACCATTGATCTTATGGTGTAACTGGGTGTTTGGAATTGGTATGTTGTCCGTGGTGTAAATGTGTGCACAAGTTTCACATCTCTTTTGTAGGCAGGGAGATGTGCCATTTTTTGTATTTTTACTCAGGGCACTCCTCACCATCAGTTGTTTCAAATTTGGAGGCTGTCTGAATGAGAGTAAGGGAGGCTGTGGGAATATGTTCTTGAGTCTTTCATCTGTATGTAATTTCTTTTGAAGTTCTCTTGAAATTTTGCGTAGCACTTCAACCTGGGGGTGGTAAGTGACCACCAGTGGCACCCGGTTTCCCTTATGTTGTTCTTTGTAGTGTAACAGATTTTTTCTTGGTATTTGGGTAGCCTTCTGTATCTGACTGTCAATAATAGTTGCGCTGTAACCGTGTTTTATGAAGTCTCCTCTGAGTTCCTGGAGGTGCTTGTCACGGTCCATTCTGTCAGAACATAGTCAGACTATATTTGCCTCCTGTATTTATACGGCTAACACGGTACCAACTCTCATATTTTATTTTGTAGGCATTAAAAAAACATGAAGAACGATATAAGTCTTATCTCTCAAACCTTTATGGTTTGAGAGATATTCACAAACAATGTATCCACCCCCTGTTCAACCAGAGCAGAAGGGAGGTGCCCAGGTAGATTGTAGAGAGGGACAATCTTCAATTATGATAAGGGAAAAACCTGAAAAATTTGTCAAAGGGGGCAGGGCTTTCATTGTTCTCATAGGAATAAGATTGTCCCCTTCTGTCTGGTCTATGGACTGGATTCCACATCTGAGGGGAGGCGGCTTACACTAGGTAAAAGGGGCAGGAGGGGAAGCTTTGCTTGTGAATATCTCTCATACTATAAAGGTTTGAGAGATAAGACTTTTATCATTCATCATGTTTTTTTAATGCCTACAAAATAAAATAAAGTTAAAAGGAAGTATTACTATCCCTTGAAAGCTTGCACTCTCTATATCCTCAGTTAGCCATTAAAAGGTATCACCTTGTGAATTTTCTTGCTACAAAAGTACACTGAATCCCATCTACTCTACTGGTTAACACAGTACCAATTTTTTTTCTCTTCACAGGATTAAAAGTCTCATTTGCATCAATGGAAATGTTCCTTCCCTTCCACATGGTGCAGTTGCATAACCCCCAGAATTTCTCTACTTTTCTATTTGCATATTGGCCCATTGAGTAATAACAAAAAAGGTAAAGGAGATACTGCGTTGTTTGCATGCAGAAACACACTAACCAGTGCAAAATTTACATCATACATCATGATTCACTGATTGTTGTTCTTAGCTGTATGAATAGGGGAAAATTGCTGAAAATTATTAAAATCATTCTCCCGTATCTTAAGTCTTTACCAATAATTGAATTCTGTTACATTCTGATTTACACAAAATTGTATACATCTTGGGAATAAATATACATCCCAGTAACCCTGCACTGGAAACCAGGATGGCAAAAATCTCAACAGCCACCATGTATTTCCCTTTGGTGCTCAGGTATGAGGGGATGAAGGAGACCCACACACTGATGAACACCAACATGCTGAACGTGATGTACTTGGCCTCATTGAATTGGTCAGGCAATTTCCTCACTAGAAATGCAACAACTAAACATATCAGAGCCAGAGTTCCCAGGTAGGAGACTGACACATAAAATGCCACAGAAGATCCTTCATTGCAGATAAGAATCATCTTTCCTTTCTCTGATTGTGTGTCATAGTCTGGGAATGGTGGAGAGAAGATCAGCCATGTCAGGCATATCACAGTCTGTCCCAATGCACAGGCAATAACAATGTAAATAGGGAGTCTAGATCCAACCCATCTCTTCAGCTTGCTGTCCGGAGTGGTAGCTCTGAATGCAATGGTAACTGTGATCGCTTTAGCCAGCAATGAAGAAACAGCAACAGAAAAGGTGACCCCAAATGCAGTTTGTCTGACCATACAGGTGAGATGTTTAGGTTTTCCTATAAATAACAGGCATGAGAGGAAGGAGAGACTGAGAGATGTCAGGAGAATGTAGCTGATATTCCTATTATTTGTTCTGACAATGAACGTGTCTCTGAACTTGATAAACACCTCCAGCACTGCTAAGGTACAAGACAAGAAACTAATAGAGACAAAAGTCAAACCCATCCCCAGATAGTCCTGGAAGGAAAGGAATTCAATAGTCCTTGGGATGCACTTGTCTCTCCTATCATTGGACCACTGATGTTGTGGACATGTCACACAATTCTCCATATCTGGAAAAGAAAATACCGATGATTATCTCAGTAAATACAGTATGTATCATATATTATAGATTGATGTAGATTATGAGGTCAAATTACAGGAAATTGAAGACAGCAGAATAAGCCCTACATATCCAGCCAAATCTCTATATATTTACTGAATAGCCAGTTACAATTTGCCAATGATTTTCTGCTCCATCAAAATCTCGCACTCATACCTCCAAGACATTTCAATAACTGCTTAATATATCTGGAACTTCCTGTACTGTCCTCTAGAACATACACTGATTTAGAAACACCCTACATTTATTAGGATGGCTTGAGAACTTCGTTGGAATCTCGGGTGTTTTGTAACCTTCTGGAGTTGAGGATACATATGCCCCCAAGGAGGGAGGAATGGGATTAGGCTGGAGTGGAACTGGTGGCCTGTAGAGGTTTGCAACATCTCCAACACTGTGTCTAGCTTGAAGTTCAGACTTTGAAATTGTGAGGCATGCAAGGTTAGCACCTTTTCTTGGTGTTCCTGTCTAAAACAGACAACAGTTTCAGCCCAGAGAGAGTCAGTCTATTAACAGAAGCTATGGTGCTAATTGTAGAGAGCTGTGCTAGGGATTGTATAAGGTCAATGGGGTGTCATTGCTGTGGACAAAGCCGTGGGTAAGGGTGCTGCCACAAGGTCAGATACCCAACCACAGTTGAGCCTGAAGTAGGATCAGGAAGAACACACCAGTACACCGCATAGAAGTAAAGTTGTGTTGTCCCTGAGAGTGAATCCACTATGCAGGACAAGGATGCTGCAGGAATATGGAATGGCAGAGAGCTGGCCTTTTAAGGGAGTAGGTGAGTTCGCCTTTAAAAAATGCAGACTGCTGAGCACATTACTGATACAGAACTAAGTTGCTGCAGGAATTTTGAATGCAGAGAACTGGTCCTTTGAGGGAATAAGTGAGATCAACTTTAACAACTGTACATGGCTTGGCACTTTAGCAGTTTCTGGCTACAGATGCCACATTTCTGGTAGACAACGCTGAGCCAGAGCATGATAGGTTGCAACCTGTTTACAAGCGGAATTACTTGGATAGACAACAGACTCAGGAACTGGGAGTCTGGAAAATAAACGGAATTCTGAAACAAGAAATCAATGTACAACAAACTCTGCACTCTCTGGGTACAGAGAATGAATGCTTGAACTGGGTCAAATCTAGGATAATACTGACAGGAACAGAACAATAGGGATGAGGTGGAAGGTGAGAGGTAACTCTGAGTCAGTGCATAAGTGGGGGTCACACCAGGAAATTGGACAGGCTGCTGTGAAGGGAGAGTGCATAATTGTGGTCAAAATGTAGCTAGGCCAATACTGGAGAATCAACAGAAGTAAGGGAGGAGAGGAAGCAGTAGACTAGAACTAAGCCAGGGTCACAACCAATAATGACGGCAGATGGTACAAAGAATCAAGCGAGTCAGATAGTCAATGGAAAGTTGAAGTCACGCACTGGTTGAGAAGAAAGTGTGACAGTCCTTTTTAACCTCCCTTTCTGATCTTTCATTCTGATAGGGTGGTTTTGAGAACTCCTGTAAGAGTTTCTCCTCTTAGGATTTTCTGAGTTTCTCATTAGTCAGGATTTTTTTCTTTTGTTGACAGACAGGAGCAGGAACTCTTACCGCAATTTCGGTTTGCTTCTTGTCATTCCTGAGGCCCCTTGTGTGGGTCTAGTTCTGTCTCAGGTGACAGTGGTTTCCTGGGTTAAGGCAACCATTTGCCAGGCCTGTGTCCTCAAGAAGCAGATCTGTCCCCTTTAGTGTTACATATCATTCCACCAGAGTGCTGGGTGCTTTCTAGACCTACAAGAACCAGGCATTTGCAGAGTTTTTGTACCCAGTGGTGATGTGTCTGTCCTTTCCCACTTTATTGAACAGTGTAAATTTTCTGGCTTTGGCTGAAATCAACAAAAATAGTATAATAGGAAAATGGACACCCTTTTTAAGTCCGATTTTGCAGGTCTCTATCTCTAAATAAATAAAAACCAAGAAAAAGACAGATACACATTAATGGTACACAATATGTGCCCAATTAATACTATATCTATCATAAAGTGACCCGTTCAAAATCCTATATATAGTATTAAGTGTACCATCAAAGATCGCTAATACTTAACTTTTAATAATAAACATCTAATCCTTAAAAACAATACTCATCGATTTTTAACCCTTTATTAATATAGGTGCATCATAAAATAATCAAGACCCCCTATGGGTAAATCTTAGGCACTGTGAAATAATGTTAGTAAACTTGTACATAAAACACTAAATTTCTCATCGCTACTAACTACTTGCTGCAATTTTTAATGATGACACTCTTAACAATATTTTTTTCTCAAAACAAGTAGTCAAAACTTTGCCTCATATAATGTCAGTATACACCTCCAAACAAGGTTACCAGCTAGTATTCGGTAGCGATATAATATTTTTTACTCAGAGCAAAAAGATACTGTTTCTGAAAACATTCAGCTAAGAACTAGTATCAGGTCTTTAGTTACAATGTATAAACTCTCCTTTGATCTTTGATGGTACACTTAATACTATATATAGGATTTTGAACGGGTCACTTTATGATAGATATAGTGTTAACTGGGCATATATTGTGTACCATTAATCTGTATCTGTCTTTTTCTTGGTTTTTATTTATTTGGCTGAAATCAGTTTTGGATGGAAAGTCCTAGGGCGAGATGTTCAGAAAGTGGTGGAAACTGAAATTGTCTGTAATCAGAATAAAAAAGTTCTTACAACATGATCCGTCAATTCTCAGACATGTTTCCGTAATTTTTGCATCGAATTCCGCCATCTCCGTCAAAGGGAAAAAGCAGTCTTAAAACAGGGTGTGGTTTCAACTTCCGTCATAATGTAAGGTATTTTGAGAAAAAAATATTCGTTTGAACGTCATTTTTTTGTCTGCTTAACGTCATTAATAACATCTGATTTATAACCATGGACATATCAGGAGCATCAAACCAGTTCAGGCACTTAAGGAACAGTTACACTCCTGGCACATCATGGAATTCCCAGGTCCCCGCACAGCTGCACACGTCTGGGGAACCCCGGAATCCATTGTTCAAAAAAAAAAAAAATGACCCATGGTTTACGCTCTGCAGATGCAGGTTGTTAAGGGTGTGCACATTAAAGCAGCCAATGCATTGACAGTTTTTATCATTATTTTTTCAAGAGATGATCCATTTATTTTTCACTCAAATATTGTTGGTTGCAAGATCTTACTAAAGGTGAAAAAAGGTCGGATATGATCATTCTTGATTTTATCCTTTATATCAACAAAAGCTGCAATTTCAATAACGGATATCTATATATATATAAAAGAGAAAACCTGCGTCTACAGCCACACACACCCAGGGGAAGCAGTAAGAGATATTCATGTCTCCTCCCTACAGCCATGCCACAGGGGTGTGATTTTCGTACTTGCACTTACATTATGTTGTTAAGCGTTTAAGTTCCAGATGGAGTATGTAACGAATTGCAGAGTAATGCAATGCGTACCTCTCTGCCATTCAAAGGGTTACATTTTTGAGCATCGTGCCTTCACCTCTCAGTCGTCATCACACAGATTACCTCACATCCACTCACTAATAAAGCCAGTTAAGTCTGATAAAATCACCCTTTTCATCACAACCACTGAAGATGGGTAAGGATTATGGGACGGTGAGTGATATCCTAGAAGACTGTGCTTGCTGCCCATCCAAAGGCTTATAGAATATCAGATTGTGTTTTGTGCATGTGTGTTGTGGTATATTGTGTGTATTGCATGTGTGTGTTATGCGTTATATATATATATATATATATATTATATCTATATATATAAAAGAGAAAGGCTCATTGCATAATTTATGTCTCCTCAGGAGACACACACACCCAGAGGTGGCAATAAGGAGGGGTTACTGTTCCCATTGGGTGATTCAATGGGGGCGTGATTTTCACACCAATTCGGCCACTGCTATTGGTGTGAAAATAATGCAGGGAGTTGGCCCGTCCCCGCTATGCAGCCCGCCCACCACTATCAAAGTCAGAAAAAAACAATATGGCCGCCACTTGCTCCTACACCACAGACAAACACACAGCACCAAACTCACACACATGCCCCACTCACACACACATGCCCCACTCACACAGCACCAAACTCACACACATGCCCCACTCACACAGCACCAGACACACACACATGCCCCACTCACACACACACACACACACACACACATGCCCCACTCACACACACAAATGCCCCACTCACACACACAGCACCACACACACAAAAGCCAGAAAGAAATATGACTGACACACAGTCACTCACCCTGACTCCCAGTGGCCTCAGCAGGACCTGTACTACAGCTACTGAGAACAAAATGGCACTCAAAAGGTTAAGGTAGGTCCTCATTGCTCAATTATTTCTTCACTGTCATCATTTGCCATGCAAGACACAGGACAGACAGCCATCAGATTCACACTTAACCCACTGACTGCCACAGGGTTGTGTATCAAGTTTTACCCCTCAGGGAGTGTGTTCAAACCCCTCATACTGTAAACTTGCATTTCCCTCCCACTTCTCCTCCTTCCACAGCCTATTACTAACAGTTTTCCACATTTATGTTAAGCCCTGCCCCCTACTCGCGATTAAGCCCCGCCCCCTTTTAACCCAAATTGCCCCATTGCTCTCTCCACATCAGCACCACATGAGGGACTCCACAAGTAAAAGTTCCCAGGTATTACACACAAATGCCCCACTCACACAGCACCAAACACACACAAAGCCAGAAAGAAATATGGCTGACACACAGTCACTCACCCTGACTCCCAGTGGCCTCAGCAGGACCTGTACTACAGCCACTGAGGAACAAAATGGCACTCAAATGGTTAAGGTAGGTCCTCATTGCTCAATTATTTCTTTACTGTCATCATTTGCCATGCAAAACACAGGACAGACAGCCATCAGGTACACACTTAACCCACTGACTGCCACAGGGTTGTGTATCAAGTTTTACCCCTTAGGGAGTGTGTTCAAACCCCTCACACTGTAAACTTGCATTTCCCTCCCACTTCTCCTCCTTCCCCAGCCTATTACTAACACTTTTCCACATTTCTCTTAAGCCCCACCCCCTACTCGTGATTAAGCCCCACCCCCTTTTAACCCAAATTGCCCCATTGCTCTCTCCACATCAGCAGCACATGAGGGACTCCACAAGTAAAAGTTCCCAGGTATTAGACACACATGCCCCACTCACACAGCACCAAACACCCATACACACACACAAAGCCAGAAAGAAAGATGGCTGACACACAGTCACTCACCCTGACTCCCAGTGGCCTCAGCAGGGCCTGTAGTACAGCCACTGAATGGTGCAGCATCACCAGGGGAAAAACATGGCACTCAGAGGGTTAAGGTAGGTCCTCATTGCTGAATTACTTCTTCACTGTCATCATTTGCCATGCAAGACACAGGACAGACAGCCATCAGATTCACACTTAACCCACTGACTGCCACAGGGTTGTGTATCAAGTTTTACCCCTCAGGGAGTGTGTTCAAACCCCTCACACTGTAAACTTGCATTTCCCTCCCACTTCTCCTCCTTCCCCAGCCTATTACTAACACTTTTCCACATTTATGTTAAGCCCCGCCCCCTACTCGTGATTAAGCCCCACCCACTTTTAACACAGATTGCCCCATTGCTCTCTCCACATCAGCACCACATGACTCCCTTCCAGGGACTACACAAGTCAAAGTTCCCAGGTATGAATACACTTCCCACTGCTATTTAACTCTGACATGCCTCTCTATACATTAACCATTTGAGTGCCAGAGGGGTGCACAACTCATGCACGCATGTGTTTCTGCGGATATATGTTGTATGTGTGTGTACATCTCTGTTACATATTTGTGTGCATGTGTGCATCTCTGGTGTGTGTGTGCATGTCTTTTGCATGTCTCTGACGCTCACTGTGTGTATGTGTCTGCCTGTGTGTTGCATATGTCTGTGTTTATCAGTGTGTCTACATTTCACACACGCGCGCCCAACACCGTCCCACATTGGTAGTGTATATATATAAGAGAGAAAACCTGCGTCCCCTGCCACACACACCCAGGGGCGGCTGTAAGGAACAGTTAGCCTGCCCCCCAACATCAGTCTTAACCTAGGCTGACCAGACCTCACCTTTAACTGGGGACGCATAGGAAAAATACATACTGCAGGACTGCTTTCATTTCAGTGAAGTACTGCAAAATGGCTATTTCCTATGTGTCCCCGGTTAAAGGTGAGATCTGGTCAGCCTACCTTAACCCTTTGAGTGTCAGAGGGGTACACATACATTGCAATGCGTTGCGTACCTCTCTGGCAGTCAGAGGGTTAACCCTCTCCTCCACAACTCACCTACTGCTACATCACTTCTCTCGACTTACAACTCCTACAGTAAACAACTCATGGCACAATACTATAACCCACCAACCAGCAGCTCCCATTTTACTGAGGAGCCACACATTGATCACTTCTTTCAAAGACACACTGGGACACTCAGAGTCAGCTGGGAAATAGGTTAGAACACACAGATCTTCAGTTTCCATGCTAAGAACTGGGGCTGATGGACTCACTTTGTTTCAATGTAACCCTTTGAGTGCTGTTGCAATGCCTTGGATACCTCTCTGGCACTCAGAGGGTTAAGCCCATTAACCCTTGGAGTACCAGAGATGATATGCAGCACATTGCTCTGCGTACCTCTGTCACTCAAACGGTTACTATCTGTTTGGAAAGCTTCCACATTTGGGTATTGTGCAGCCCACTCTTTCCTCACAAGTGGCCCACAGGGTTAAATTGATTTCTTTGAAAATGTCCATTGATTTCAATGAGACTATTAATTCGATCAATACTACAGAAAATGCAAACACATTGCCAAAGCAACGCATTGGGGACCATTGTAGCATTCAAGGGGTTAAAGCCCCATTTATGTCAACACGATTTTCCTGATTTTTCAATTCAACCCTATGGTGTAATTTTTTTTTAAGTTGCACCCTTTATCTTGATACATAAGGCCCATACAGTTATACTCTTACCCCATTAATCTAAACCCATTTATACTTTTGGCTCTTGCAGCAGCTGACTGCGCACTGTGATCTGTGAGGCTGATGTACTAACACAAAGAGGAACAATTCATCTGTACCATACAGAACAAATACAATGCTTTGCTGACCTCTCTAGCGTTGAAGACGTTAAAACGCCCATTTAAATAAATGGGTATTGTTCCCTATGCTGCTGTTACTTTTCCACAAAATTCCACCACTTTCCTTAGTATATGAGCCTTCCTGTTTTGAAGCCTATAAGCTGTTAGGGGTCCCTGTATTGATCCCTTGCCTACGGCCCATGGACAAATAATCCGGTTCTGTCCCAGCCGACCACCACGGCCCACTAATGCAAGGAGCGCCCAACATGTGTCACATATTCCTTTCACTGCCAGAGGACTATACAACTCATTACACATCAATGTGTTGTGTACCTCTCTCACACTCAGAGTTAAAGTGCTTCACTCCAACCAACTGCTACACTACGTCTGTATAATGCAGTAACCCTACAGCCCTGTATTTCATGTCTACTTCACTGTCTATGTATAGTCATTTCTCCCCCTCACCCATTACTTTACTGTAACACTTCACTGTCCCTCCTCTCCTCAATCTCTCATCTCCTCCTCCCTTGTCACCCCCACTCACCTATCCCCTTGCCATTCATCCATAGTCCCAATCTCGCCATTTTACTCCCACATCACTATTACATTATCTATCACTGCATCTGTCACTTAACCCTCTGTCTGCCAACCTATTTCTTCAAATGTACTGCAGTATCCACTGCTGTAATCTAAATTATTCCTTTACTCACAAACATCTTCTCACTGTGACCTTCTATAAGTAACACAGCACACTGACTTCAACTGTAAGGATACAGTGTCTTATTCATCAAGTAACATAGCACACTCACTTCAACTGTAAGGATACAGGGCCTTATTCATCAAGTAACATAGCACACTCACTTCAACTGTAAGGATGCAGGGCCTTATTCATCAAGTAACACAGCACACTCACTTCAACTGTAAGGATGCAGGGCCTTATTCATCAAGTAACACAGCACACTGACTTCAACTGTAAGGATACAGGGCCTTATTCATCAAGTAACACAGCACACTGACTTCAACTGTCAGGATACGGGGCCTTATTCATCAAGTAACACAGCACGCTGACTTCAACTGTAAGGATACGGGGCCTTATTAATCAAGTAACACAGCACGCTGACTTCAACTGTAAGGATACAGGGCCTTATTCATCATGTAACACAGCACACTCACTTCAACTGTAAAGATACAGGGCCTTATTCACCAAGTAACACAGCACACTCACTTTAACTGTTAAGATACAGGGCCTTATTCACCAAGTAACACAGCACACTCACTTCATCTGTTAAGATACAGGGCCTTATTCACGAAGTAACATAGCACACTCACTTCAACTGTAAGGATACAGGGCCTGATTCACCAAGTAACACAGCACACTCACTTCAACTGTAAGGATACAGGGCCTTATTCACCAAGTAACACAGCACACTCACTTCAACTGTAAGGATACAGGGCCTTATTCATCAAGTAACACAGCACACTCACTTCAACTGTAAGGATACAGGGCCTTATTCTCCAAGTAACACAGCACACTCACTTCAACTGTAAGGATACAGGGCCTTATTCACCAAGTAACGCGGCACACTCACTACAACTGTAAGGATACAGGGCCTTATTCATCATGTAACACAGCACACTCACTTCAACTGTAAGGATACAGGGTCTTATTCATCAAGGAACACAGCACACTCACTTCAACTCTAAGGATACAGGGCCTTATTCATCAAGTAACACAGCACACTCACTACAACTGTAAGGATACAGGGCCTTATTCTCCAAGTAAGACAGCACACTCACTTCAACTGTAAGGATACAGGGCCTTATTCACCAAGTAACGCGGCACACTCACTACAACTGTAAGGATACAGGGCCTTATTCATCATGTAACACAGCACACTCACTTCAACTGTAAGGATACAAAGTCTTATTCATCATGTAACACAGCACACTCAATTCAACTGTAAGGACACAGGGTCTTATTCATCAAGGAACACAGCACACTCACTTCAACTGTAAGGATACAGGGCCTTATTCATCAAGCTGAAGAGCTGCAATTAAAACATTTTTTACAAATCTTATCAGCATATCTACATCCCCACTGCGTCTGTCACACACTGTCTACACATGTGACATCATATGCCTATGTGTGTGTGTCTCCGTATGTATGCGTTTCACAGTGTGTGACACGCTCTGTCTCTTTAAGTGCGTGTCTAACACTGCATATTTCTGTTTCACACAATGTCTCTCTGTGTAAATAATATGACGGGCAACGCCGTCCCACATTGCTAGTATATATATATATATATATATATATATATATATATATATATATATATATATACTTTAGGATGGATGTAAAGCAATTGCAGGAATTAAAAATTAATTTAAGATACCAAAATGACCTGTTGGGTAACACTGAGTTCTAACTACTAGGAGATCTGTACCTTACTTCATGTGATTGTTTCAGCATGCCCATTCATCTAAGAGTAACTTGCTGTAACCATTACCTTTCCCTTCATTAGCAGACAATGCTTTTTTCTGGCCCTTGACATGCATGTTGGTTTGATTTCTACATCTTTTTAGTTAAAGAAAATATCAAATGAATATGAACCAACCAGTCTGATTAGTGATTTCTCCTTCCACACAAGGGATGCAGTCATAGCAGCAGATGGGTTGTCCTTCTCTTGTCACCTTCCTGTACCCAGGGAAGCATCTCTCACTGCACACAGAACGTGGAGTCTGTTGGGTAATTAACATGTTGCGGTTATGGTGAAATAAGCTCTGATGCATTCAAAACTTACGGCAAATGTTACCGTTTTAACCCAACAGAATATTACTTTGTATTCAATTATGTCTAAAAACTAGATTATTGCTACTTTTTTCATAATAATTATGTCTAGCCTTGTGTCACCTAGTGGCGGTGTGGGGCTGTTGTGGTAATACTTGTTCCTGAACCTGTCCATGGATCAAGCCTACAAAGTCCTAATATATATATATATTGCTACTGTGATATTCATACATCCTGACCCGAGTCAGATCTGGGAAGTACTAGGTACGGACCTCATCTGGACCTGAGTGGGGTGATTGTTCTATTTGTTTTCAATAAAGCTTTTTAACCTTACCTAACCGTCTGAGTGTTCTTACAAAACCGTGACAGCCAGTCTACTGTTGGTGAATATAGCTGTAAGATCGATCATGGAGCTTATGGACTAAGAAGGACTGTTTTGAACATACGGAACAACTATTATTATTATCTTTATACATAAAATTTGAAGCTCAGAAGGTGACAAAGGTTCCTTTAATATATATATATATATATATATATATATATATACAGGACAAAAACCCAAAAAGGCAGTGGCACTCATATTACCAACAAACACCAAAAATCCGGTGCACATCCCATAAAAATTTATAGACACAATCAGCCTGGGCTTACCGGGACAGAATGGCACACAGAGATACAAATGAAATCCAGTTTATCATAGCATTGCTTCACACCGAACGTTTTCGGTCCTTAATGGGCCTTCATCAGGGTAGTGATGAAGGTCCATTAAGGACCGATGAAGGTCCATTAAGGACCGAAAACGTTCGGTGTGAAGCAATGCTATGATAAACTGGATTTCATTTGTATCTCTGTGTGCCATTCCGTCCCGGTAAGCCCAGGCTGATTGTGTCTATATATATATTTATATTCATATATACTATTCCTCAGAATTCATTTTTTATTTTCCATCTATTTTGATTTGATTTGATTTTTATTTTTGATTTTTCTTTTTTCAGTTAATTTTATTTCATTTTGTGACAAAGATTTTTTTGACAGTTCATCGTCTATATTTGGGTTTTGTTCTCTCCATTGTTTAATAAGTTTTAAGGTTGATATCTCCAAGTGACATAATACCACCGCAGCACTAGTCTTGGAACACTTCGATGGGAACTGGAAATGTCCCTGTGGAAGTTTAATGGGGGTTATAGAAAAGACGCATTTTTTTGGGGGGGTGAATATGCAGGTAAGTGACCAATTGCAGGTTTATAAAAAACAAAACAATTCTAGTGGCAAATTGGACTTTTCAACCATCCCTACTTTAATAAGAGCTTCCACCACTTTATAGACTGGAAATATTTAGTGGGATTTTTTTATAAACCAGATACAACTCAATAGCCACCATTTTAGGGTTGAAGGGATAGTAATACTTAAAATGTAAAAACAAATATGTTGTAGGGTTTATCCCCCTGAGTAAAACAAGAGTAATCCCACTGCTGAAAGGTGTTTCATTCAAAAGTTATTAATTTTCAAAGTTGAATTTTTTAGGTGCAATATCACAGTGGCCTGAAACTGTATAGTGGCGCTGTTGCTACACGATCCTATGGACAGCTCTGGTCCCAGGACCATAAATCTCCATAGGATGGTATAGCAACAGCGCCACTGTACAATTTCAGGCGACTGTGATATTGCACCTAAAAAATTCAACTTTGAAAATTAATAACTTTTGAATGAAACACCTTTCAGCAGTGGGAGTATTCTTGTTTTACTCAGGGGGATAAACCCTACAACATATTTTTTTTTTACATTTTAAGTATTACTATCCCTTTAACATCACCCTTTATGTCTAGAGACAGGATGATCATTTTAACTTCTGCAGTCAACCGAAAATAAAAAAAAGTCTTCTTAGTAATCTTCTTTCAAAGATTGTTCAGAATCAGACCCAGAGACCTCAATATTTTTTCTGAATGTATAGAATATAGTGGAAGGACCAGCCACACATTGTCCTTCTGCTCTAAGATTCTTCAGGGTCTCTGCAGAAATAGTTTGGAACAAGCACACCATAGCGGTCATATCAGGAGATATACCAGGTATAGACACAGGAGACTGCAGTACAGGAAGTAGAGTGAGCTCTAGTATACAGGTGGAATAGAGTCTTTTGGTATAGCCGTCATCAAGAGACACTTGACAGGAAAGTAAGACAGGTAAGACAGGTACAATATTCTCCAGAGGTGAAGCGGTATCTATGAAAACAAAAGGATGTAGCCCACAATCTGGAACCTGATACAAGAGAATTCCGCTTACTTTGCACACAAGTAGCAGGAGCTGGAGCAACTCAAAATCCTCTCCCCTGTCCACTGGAACTGAGTACGATGGAACTGTCTATTTCTTTAGGGGAGGCTTCAGCAGAGTTGTGGTTTCCATTGTTTATTATAGTGGCTTTTGAGTGGGAAGCCTCTGGAGTGGAGTCCACACTTACTGGAATATGCTGGTGTTTGTACTTGTAGTTTATGCAACACAAGTATTCTTTCCATTGGCTACAAGAGACACACAGTAGCCAAAGAGACAGTGAACAAGGAGCCTGAAACGTGACATGCCATCTGAGATGGTGGTGCAGAGGATAATCCTTCTAATTTGACTAGACCACGGGAACCTATTGGCTCAGACAGCAGGAAGGGTTTGCCTAATGGTACACCCCCCAATGGGTATGTTCATGGTGAGCCTAGCCTGCTGCCAGGTGAGTACCCAGCTGGGGCCCGTACAAAATAAAAAACGTTGGGACGGTAGGTCCTTTTTGTTTCCTATCATACCTAGAGGTAAAGGCCTCTTTTTGTGTGCTACAGGAGAATCTGATGGGAATATTAACCTTCTGAATTCTAGGGGATTATATAAAACATTGCTTTTCAATGCATTGGAGACCTTATTGGCATTCAAGGGATTAAAATCTTTAAATCAATGGGAGTGTGTGCTTTAAAGTGCAATTGGCATATTCCATGACTGCATCTTTATCATAATTCATAAGCCCTATATGTTCTATTGCTGTAACTAATTCCTTATAATAACATTTTACAATGCCCTACCTTTGTGAATAGTTTTCCCCAGACTATGGCACTTTCATTGATCTGGAGATGAGGACCAGAATCTGATGAGAGGTGATATCTTCCCACAGGTGACATGGACATTTTATTATCCGGGTGCACAACAAAGTTCAAGATGTCAAACTCTCCTGGTGTTTCCCCATTCTCCGTAAAGGAAAAATCCTCACCAGACCTTGTTTTGAAATGAATGTCCTTTAGATACTTATTTAACTGTAAAGAGAAAAAAAGTGGCAAGATTAACAAATCTGTTGTTTTTTTGTTATTCTTCAACAAATACCCCTAAAATATATAGAATACTTGATAGTCAACATATCATGAACGTTTGCTGACCTGGTGCAATCTTTGTTGTATGTCCTTTGTTAATCCAGAGGGAGGCAAAAAGAAAGACAAACATATCTGGAAATGACTTAAAGGAGTAGTAAACTTTTTTTATGAAAACACATATTTTATAGAGCATTTCCTGGTGAATAAAACAAGGTCACTCCCATCGCTGTCAGATGTTTTATTCAAATATTATAGCAGTTTAAATAATCAGGAAGTGGATTTACTGTGTTTACTTCCTGATAGTCCTAACTGACAGGAAGTGAATTTACTGTGATTACTTCCTGATAGTTCTGACAGGAAGTGACTCAGCACTTTCTATCACATTCTGTGGAGAACTGTATGTCTCAGATTTTTCTAACTTTCCTCTCCATTAGAATCTAACAGGAATTCTAATTAGAATTTGACCACTAGAGGGCACTGCTGATGTAAAAAAACATGGGTTTAACCTGTAATAACTCTGGAAATATAAATCTCTCAGCAGTGGGAGTACCCTTATTTTACTCAATAGGAAAATACCTACAATATATATTTTTTCATAAAAAAAGTTTACTGCTCCTTTAAAGTTCATTGATCAACATGCTAACTGCATTGTAACCATCATTCTCTAAATTGTACTTAGCTAGAAAGGTATCCAATGTGGTGGATTTGTACTTCTCCATTAGTATGTTTAATCATCCATACCATGAGAAATGAATTAGCATTAATTCTTTTTAGCTTTAATACAGGATTCTAGTGGTGTTACCTTTCATTGGATTTGTCCTGTGGCACTCCAGTTTATAGACATTGGCTGTATCAATCATTGTCTGTATTGTCATCACTAGCTGTGTAAATCCATCTGCTATTTATACCATCCCCACCTTCCATGATCCCTTTTGCTTCCTGAAACTGATTCTTTGAAGCTTGTCCTCCATGTGATTTACTATTCTCTGATTTTTTTGCCTGTGCATAAATACAGCTATTACTCTGACTTTCTATGACTATCTTCATCACAATCAGACCTTAGATATTCTTTGACAATGAAAGATCTTATTTTTTTCTGTTTTCCCTGTTACTGTCTTCTTGGGTCTTCCTTGTGTCCCAACCAGGAACAGTAGCTATCCCACAGTGTCTCTTATATGCTCAGACCACAAGTTTCCACTCATACAGAAACAGGTTTCCTTCCTCCAAAATCACCACTGTTCAGCTGTTTCCCTCCTTGGATATTTGTACTGGCAAGTGGTAACTTCAAACCACCCTCATTCTTAAGATTTCCTGAAGCAATTGCAAGTTCCAGAAAAGTGGCTGTTCAAATGTTCTGAACATCAGTAAAGGTCCATTACTTCCTTGCAGTATCAGCTCTCACGGTTCCCTTACCACCATTCCTCTTGGTTCAGCAAGTTCCAGACCTAGCAACACCAGCATACCCATTTTGTGCTAGATCTTTACTCCAGCTCCTGCATGCAATTTCCAGAAGGGTTCTGAAACCAAAGCTGGGGCATTGTACTATTCAGTATCCTACTATTATATGTACTATGTTTCTAATTTTGCATTGCATTCCTCATTTTAACACTGTCTCTTCTTCATTCCTGAACTGCCATCCACCTGCACTCTGTTTCCTTCTAATTCTTCACTGCTATTTATTGTGCACCCTTATTACCTATAGTTTTCCTAACCTGCTTGTCCAAAATCATTTATTTTTTGCTTGTATTTGTGGTTTGCTAACTATGCTTATGGATTGCAAATTAAATATACATCTGAGCTAAAGACCAGTGACGGATGAAAGGTCCCGTCATGTTCTCGCAAAAAAAAAAATCACAGAAAACTGCATGGTTATCTGTTTATTCATGGGAAAAATCAAATGTTAAGCTGTCTAACAATCTTAGATAAATATATTTCACCTATTGTCTGACTGTTTCTCCTCCCCCCTGCTATCTTTTTTGACATGCATAACAAAATGAACATATTACTACTATCTGTTCTAACACTGCCACTGTTAATACAGTTCTGCTCATATCCCCATAATCTTGCTCCTCACTTGCACCATCCTATATAATAATTCGCTAAACAGTGTGTAATGCTGCGACATGTGCGGTAGACACTGCTGCGTGTGCTGCAGTCATGTGCAGTAGAGACTGCCCGCCCCGCGGCTGATACAGAGCGGAGCATCTAGCTCTATATTAGCCGTGGTGCAGGCAGTCTCTACTGCGCGTGACTGCCCCGCGACTGGGTGGCAGTGGTACTGTGGCCCCTGTAACGGGCTGTTCAACTAGTAACATAATAATCCTGTTATGGATGTCAAGCAAAACCAGGAGTCAAATGGTATAGTTAATAGAACCTTTATTATGAGAATAATAACAGTTATGCAATATAAATATATACACACAGTGGGTGATCGAAAAGGCGAGTACTGTATCAAGAATAGCAATCTCCCAATATCAACACCTCACTGTCCGAGACTAGGCCTCAGCCTGCTGGAGTCTCGCGGTAAGGTAACGCCCAAGAGAGATACTGACTCAGCCTGCAGTCAGTAGCTAGGAGTCTGCTAGCCCCAGGTCAGTACTAGGAAGGAAGTCTGAATAACGGAACCAACCCTAGGAGCGAACAGAGAGGGCCTTCTAGTAAGCACCAGATAGGATAGTCAGACGAGCCAAAGTCATACACGGAGCGGGTAGTCAGCCAGAGCCACGGGTTTGCACCAGATAGGATATCCACTGAATCGATGGAATGCTGGATGCGCAGAGGATAGAGCCCCAGGTCAACACCAGAGTGGGTAGTCAGACAAGCCTAGGTCATACAAGGAGCAGGTAGTCAGCCAGAGCCACGGGTTTGCACCAGGTAGGATATCTGAGCCAAATCGGAACGCACAAGGAGAATAGTCAGACAGCGCCACAGGTCAACACCAGAATGGATGGTCAGACAAGCCGGATCATGCACAGGAATCAGGAATACTAGATAATGAACTGCTCAGAACACCAATGTAAGTGTGACTGAGTCAGGACTCAGTCTGCCCTTTAAACCCCTCCATAGGAAGTAGATAGGCGGAGCAGCTAGAGGGAGGAAGTAGGTAGGAGTAAACTACAAGAAACAAACACACATAAAATAGAGGCCTGTAGCATGCTGAAGCCTCTTGCCTGCAGATGATGTGTGGAAAGACGCCGAGCGTCGCTGAAGCGGCGGTGCTGGAAACAAATAAATAAATGCTCATCACAAACAACTCACACGCAGATGTTAAACCAACCGCTAAGTAAAAAAGGCACATTGGATGCAAATAATACATGATTTACAGCGGATTAAAAAAGTAACTCTACAAGAATAGCTATCGAACATAGGCACAACAAAAACACGTAACACAAAAACCTGCATCGCACCTGTTTTCACATCACCGTGCGTCCCAAACACCCATTAAAACACAACTTAAGTTAAAATGTAATATTACGGCTGCCGTTGGCTAGCAACCCAGATAGATGCACAAACAAGATTCAAACCTACGGCCAATCCCAAGGCCCCAAAGTAGCAAAAATGTTCAAATACACCTATATATACCCCAAAATAACGGTCAAACCCTGTCTGTGTTTCGAGTTTTGACGAGCTAGATCACAGGACCCAGGAGAGGAGGATATTGTCAAGAGCGAGGGAGAGAGGAGCTTTCATTGGAAGTAAAAGGAGTTTTTGAAGTGGAGAGAGAATTGGAGTTGCACCTAAATCTACACATAGCACACTTTTAAACACATCACATACACCCATACATAAACCCATACACACATAGTCTTTTTTTATAACACCTAACACATTTTTAAACTTTATTTTCTCAGTGTGAATCTGTGAGTGAAAGAGTGTGACAGAGAGTGAGTGGGATTGAGTGTGTCTGTGAGGGACTGTGGGAGTGGGTGGGTTATGGCTAGGAGAGGAGGACAGGAGAGAGGGATGGGGAGAGTAGTGGAGGAGGAGGAAGGAGAGCAGGACATCCCTGTTGAGAGTAGGGAAGGGAGGGGGAGATCCGCAGGGTGGAGGGGGAGCCGGCCCAGAAGAGCAGGCACACAGAGGACAGGGACAGAACCTGCAGTGGGATGAGGGCTACATGGTGGGGACCACCATACACAGGCAGGGGCAGTGCAGGCAGGCCAGTCTGGTTCAGACTCCTTGCAGGCCAGAGGTGAGGAGGAGAGGATCAGGGATCCCCGTTACACTGAGGAGGAAAACACAACCCTCATGGAGGCTGTGCTGGAGAGGGAGACCATCCATTTTTTTTCCGAGGGAGAGGGTCCCTGGCCTGGCTGCGAGGAGGAAGGCTGCCTGGAACCAAATTTGCAGCCAGGTCAATGCTGTGGCCACCTGAAGGCGGGACGTGGACTCAGTCAAAAAGAGATGGGCCGACTGCAAAAGGTAGGTCAAGAAGAAGATGGGGGATGCCGGCCTGCACACCCGAGGCACCAGAGGTGGTCTCCCTGTCCCTATCAACTTCAGCGGATGGGAGGAGAGGCTGTGGCAGACCTTATCGTCTATGCTGATTGAGGGGGTCCCTGGAGGATTGGATACTGGGGATGAGAGGAGCCATCCCATTACTACACACCACATCAACCAACACAACCATTACACATAAACTAAGTCACATCCCAACATAGGCCCATCATTTATCCACACAGCTACACCAACACAGCACCCTGAGGGTTAAAACAGGACACAAGACAAGGACAAATGTCAATTTTCAACAAGGCCCAAACCTGTCCAACTCCCTGGTTAACCCTCATGTTGCTGTGCTGATCACACACAATACATACATACCATGCTCAGAAAAGTGTTGTATGTTCAACATCAGAACTGCTCCAACACAATGTCACCCATGTACCCACAGGGAAACCAGAACGTAACCCCTTGAGTGCTAGAGGGATTATCAATGCATCGCTTAACAATGCATTGGCAACTCCTCCGGTACTCACTCAAAGGGTTAACCAGAAAAAAAACACAAGTCGATAGGCTAACGATTGCATGCTACACAGGGGATATTCACTAAGCAGTGAAAAAGAGATGATGGAGAGAAATGAACACTTACATACCCTCACTTCACCAATCCCAATGTTGATCTACGGAGAATATTCAATGACATGAATCAAGTTGCTAAGGTCGCATTGTATAGACTCGATAGAAAACATTGCAAATGGGGAAATGAGATCACTGGAGAAGTCATCATCATGTTCAGTTCACCAGGTCTACTTCACCCCTTAGTAATCACAAAAAGGATGGAGCAGGTCACAAATCACAGTGCCATTGAGAATAACTGGTTGTATGTGCAAAACACAGGCCTAAAACAACACCACAGAATTAAAGGTGAAAAAGTAGGCCTTGGTGTTGTGTATGCAATCATTTACTCTAACTTGAAATTACATATCTCACATTTGATTCACACATGGATCCTCAGAAGTGCTGATGCCATGGATGGATGGTAAACCAGCCACTATTTGCAGGATACATATGTGAACCAAATATGAACCATTGTAGTTTGGTCAACAACAGGCCATGAATTATGGATATCTAAGATTGAGTACGGCTGCCTCACTCAGAAGGATGGCTGGGCTCATCCAGAAAAAAAACACAGCCCTCAAGTCAAAGATATCCTTCAATACTGGCTTGATTGTTGGCCTTCATGATTCAAGTGGAGCAGACCTCATGGACAGGATCCTGTCAAGTACATCAATCTCTGATTGCCAGGGTGGTATCCCATGCATCACAATGCAATGCATAGGATACCATCATGACAACCAGAAAGTGACATGTAAAACCAGACAAAATCTTGCATTGTACGGGATTAACTGATAACATAGGGATGAATCCCACTTGAATCCCACTGCAAATCTGTTAAAAAAAGAAATGTACACAAAGAAAAACGGTCAGATATGTATGTGGATATGTCCCTTTCAAATGGGTACATATATGTCCCAACAAGATGTGAACCCAGAGATCAGTTCAGTACGTGTGATTGCCTTACTGCCCATATATGTGCACCCATCACAAACTAACTCTTATTGATATCATCAGAATACACATACCTAGTATATTCCACCTTACTTAGATGGGATATACGAGGTATGTTTGTATTCATGATATCAATAAAAGTTAGTTTGTGATGGGTGCACATATATAGGCAATAAGACAATCACATGTACTGAACGGATCTCTGGGTTCATATCTAATAAGGATATGTTTGTACCCATATGAAAGGTACATATCCACATACATATCAGACCATATTCCTTTCTGTGTAACCTGCACAGTATGGCAATGGTTAATTTCTCCTTGATATAATATTGTAGTCATTGTATAATGATGTAAATCCATGTTAGTCCTATCTCTCCTACTATCATGGTTAGACAGTTATTGCCCTATGTGACAGCTGGAGATTTCAGTCATTTGACCACAGGAGGCTCTTCAGCAGAGCCAAAATTGCCCCATTTGGAGATGAATACTTCATTGCAATGGTTCACAAAGTGTGCTTGCAAACCAGGCACACTTTGTAGATCATTCCAAAGACGTGGCTGCACCTCTACCGGCTCTGACCCAACTGGCTGCACCTCCACCAGCTCTGACCCAACTGGCTGCACCTCCACTGGCTGCAACCCAACTGGCTGATCCCCAGCTGGCTGCTTTACCCCAGGAGCTACTACCCTCCAGCAGCACCACCACCACCAGGGAGGCAATGGCTGCCAGGGACTGTGTCCACCACCCAATATGTGCCTTATTCCACCCAGATGGACCTGCCCTCCTGGATGGCTTCCCAGCGTGGCCCCAGGTATGATCCCAGGTGGGGGTCAAGCACATACCAGTGGCCAAGATTTGACCCTTAGCCACTCGACTACCAACCCCTGGGCCTGACTGGGGAGCCCCAGCGTCTTCTACCGAGCAAAATATTCACTCCACCACCAGGACAGACATCATTGGGCAGCAGTGAGTCACTTGATGTGGTGGGCATATGCCCATCATCTGCAGCAGCCACTACAACAGCTGTCACAGCAGCAGCAGCCACATCACACATGGCAGCTGAGGACACAGCAGCAGCAGGAACCCCACCAGCAGAGTCACCGAGCACATCCACCTCCAGCATTGCACAACCCACTGGGATGGAGGCGGAGTGCATGTCCCTACAGAGAAGGCTGCTCCGGGCATGCCACAGGATCAATGAAAATGTCACAAGGAGCAGAAGGGAATCCAGGAGGAACACATAAAGAATCCAGACAGGGATACACGCACTAGAGTTGGAGCACACAAGACTGAACACATAACTCCATCAGCACCACAGTGGGACAGGTGCTGGTGGAGTTGAGAGACCACAACCGCAGGGAGAACCTGCATGTAGAGAGAGAGCTGCGGTCCACAGAGGGGTCAACTGCACCCACCACTCCCTCCAGCGTGACATCTGAAGCCACACCTAGGGGTCAAAGGGTGACCAGGCAATCAGCCAGGGCATCCACCTCTGACATCCAGTCTAAGGTCCCCCCCAAGAAAAAAAAATAAAAAAAAATAAACTGCCCGACTTGTCATATTCCCACTCAATAAACAAAACATTGTGCTTTTGAATCCTTTCTGATATGCTTTGTGTTTGGTGATAGCTTGGGTGGCAGAGCTGTCTCCAATGCATTGCCAAGCAATGCAGTGAACACAACTTCTGCCTAGGTAACATGTCTATGAGATGTTACAACATGGGTTCACACACACACACACACATTGTTGTACAAATTCAACTGGCAATCCATCCCTGGAGCCATATAACATGGCAGTATTATATGGTGATGTTGTGGGTTTGAATGTGAACAATACATACCCCTTAGCACAACAACTGGTGCAACATTCGTCAGCATCAATTGTTGTGTGTAAGGGGTTAACCAAACAAACAGCTATTTGAATTAGCAGAGAACTAACAAGCAGGACAGTTGGAAGATGCAGGGAATTAGACTTTGATTCACACTGTTATTGTGAAACTGACTTACTGGGGAACCCAATGTTCACCATAGGATTTCAATGTGTAGCACACACATTGAAATCCAGGGGTGAGCATTGGGCTCTCCAGTACGCTGAGTTGTTGTTTTACTAAGGTTGTAACAGACTTCACCTGTGATAACACTTGTCCACTTAATCTGGTTGTTTGTTGTATTGAGATATGTCAAACTAAAGCTATCTCAGAACATTGATTATATTGAGCAACACAGAAACCGTGGACTTGAAATCACTGTGGAAGTATGTCCCCTGGATCACCTCTTTATCACTCCCAACACACATTAGTGTTTCTCTGCCATCATCTGTTTGCATGAATACATCACAGAGTCCACTCACTGGCAAACAAGTAGTGGACTCCTGTGATGTCGGCCATGTCTTCCCATGTATGGGGGATACTTGATTGTAGTTATGCATTGACGCATGTGTTATCCAACATTTCTTCATACAGACACAGATTGAATCGTAATGGTTCTTCTTTATTGTGTCTCAGAATACATTAGAACGTACATGTGTTTTCTGGGTATATTGCCTATATGCATTAAACACTTGTATGAGAACACTAAATGTACTTTGAAACTAAATCTTACTACTTTAGTAACACTACTGTCCTGCTCATGTGTTGTCCACAAGGTATGACAACTCTGTAGATGAGCATTCTAACTGTACAGGTTTGATACCTGGATGTTAGTACACACATGAATCAGTGTTTTCTGTGTTTATATGAGAATGTTCCAGTAGAGGTTGCTGTGTACATCAGGTCAAACATTGCATCACCAACACAAACACTTGGAAAACTAAGTTCATAGAAGTGTTGTCAAGATATCAGTCCAGTCACATGAAAGATCTTCTGTCCAAGGATGAATCATGCTATGGATGCCCATGGGACAAGAGGACAGGATTTGGAGCGGCACCCTTGAACTGATCATCATGCAACAACTTCAACTTCCTAATCCCCTCAATCTTTTTCATTACAGGTGAGTACACAAACCATTGCTTTGTAATGTGTTGTGTACTCGTCTGTAACCCATTATGTAGAGAACTAAGGAAACATGAAGCAGCTCTAGGGTTAAATGCCCTTGACATGAATACACACATCGACAAGTATGTTCTGAGAGCTCCATGAAACTAATGTATTTGGGCTGCCACTCTAAGAGTGACAGTGGCAGCCCAATTTTATTTGTTTCATTGAACTATTATGACATATTTGTTGATGTGTGTATTCATGTCAGGGGCATATATGTCTGGATACTCACAGGTCAGCATGGTGTCCCTGGAGATCTGATCCACGTTTCATGACCTCTATGTTGTGTAACAATACCACTGTAGATCCATCCCTCTGCTGCTCTTCTCAGCTCTAGCAAACTACAGGTCCCATGTTGACTCCAATGGCCCTTTAACACTCTTTCGCTACAAAGCTACCATGGTTGCTCTGGCTATGATCATGGCAAATTACGATAGTTGCTGTCAGTCAAGCCCTGTCAGATGCTGAACATGGGTTATGTGTTGTACCTTGTTTCTCCAGGGGGTGTGCGTGATATCTTTGAGGTATCAATGTCAACGTGGAGAAGGGAATGGAGGATGGTTTTGGAATCCACACACACAATATGCAACGTCCATGGTATGCATGATGTTTGGGGCCAAACTGCTTCCAGTGCAGTGCTGTGTCAGTGATCCTGTGGGGTGAGACAGAACATCATGTGAAATGTGGTTAGTGTGTTGGCACCAATTCACAGGACTGATGGAGGACTTGCATGGATTGTTTGGATGCCTGTGTTATACTCACAGCTAAAGTGGTCTGTGATGAGCCTGTCTTGGATCTGTGCCCCTCTCAGGGTCTCCTCAACATGGCCGATGTCCATGGGCACTTCAGGTATGGGGGGGCCTGGATATCATCTACCAGCCTGGTGTCTACTGTGATGTTGTGCAGTATTGCTCATGCCATTATGATGTCACACACTTTTCCAGGTGCATACTGCAGTGCTCCACCCTTGTGGTCCAGACATTGGAATCGAGACTTCAGGAGGCCAAAGGTCCACTCAGTGGCATTCCTTGTTCTGACATGAGCCTGTTTGTATCTTTCCTGGGTATCTGTTTGGGGATTGGCGACCAGGGTCAGTAGCCAGGATTTGCATCCATAGCCAGCATCACCTGTGGAATGTGAGTGACATGGTGAGACAGGGAGCACATGTTGTGTGAATGATGTTTTGTGTGGTGGACGTACTAGCTGTGGGTCAGGAGCATGGTGAGCAGTGTTGTGTGTACACCTGTGGATGTGGTGTGATGTAGTATTGTGAACTCACCCAGAAGCCCTCCCCATGGAGAATGTATGAATCAGGAGAGCAGCCAGGATACTTTGCACAGACATTCATAATCCTCATGTTGCTGTCACACACCATCTGCATGTTCATGGAGTGGAAATCCTTCCTGTTGATGAATAGATGTGTGTCACATGCTGGGGATTTGATACGGACATGGGTGCAATCTATAGCACCCATGACCCTGGGCATGCCTCCCCTTGTGTAAGAGCCCTGCTTGAGATGTATCCAGTCCATGTCGGTGGTGGAGAAATGTATATAGGTACTGGCCTTGCTTTTGAGGGCTGGCAAGACCTGGGCCAGCACTCTGGAGAATGTGGCCTGTGACATGCCAGGTGCGTAAGTCTCAATGGACTGGAAGGCGCCACTTGCTATGAAGTGTATGGCACAGAGGAGTTTTTGCAGGCCAGATAGGGCATGGTTGTGGATGTAGATGGGATCCACCTGATCCTTGATGACCTCATACAGGGCAATGATGTGGCCTCAACCTGTAGCGATCAATTACCTCGTCATCGGTCATTCCATAGATGGTGACCCTTGGGCGGTATACCCTGGGCCTTGATGGTCGTCTATCCATCCTCCACTGCTGCAGGGGTCCCTGTGGCAGCTGGGGAGCATCCTGTTGCTGGGGAGCATCCTTTTGCTGCAGCTGTGCATCTGCAGGCAGGTGATGCCCTCCAGGTGAGGATGGGTTCCTGTGTGGCTGTTGAGCCAGAGCCTCCTCACTTGCAACATGTGAAGGCTGTTGATCAGGTGTGCCTGGGGCTTGCTGGTGTTCCTTAGTTCTCGCGCTTGCATGCCTTCTCCGCAGTCTTCTCATCAATAAGTATCCCAACATACTTATTGTTCTCTCTCTCTCTCTGTCTCTGTATCTCTCTCTCTAGCTATATCTCTCTCTATCTCTCTCTATCTCTCTCTCCCTGAGTGGAAAACAAGCCACAAGTGAGTGTGGTGAGCTGTCCCTTTAAGTACCTGGCAGGGTGTTGTGTAGGTGTGTTGATGAGGTGAGTGATGACCAATGGGAAGGTGTTTGTTGTCCAGGTAAGTGTTTGCAGGTGTTTCTGTGTTTTAAAATGTGGTGTGTTCTGATTGCTGTGTCTCTGCCAGTTGCGGGTGTAAAGTTGTGGGTTGCAGGTTACATCTAGATCATGTGGTGATGTTGCACAGGTGAGCTCGTTTTGCATTGGCAGGTATCCGTGTTGTGTGATAACCCCCATTGTTCCATACCATGTTGTGTTTGGGTTTTTTTGGAGGTCCATGTCCCTGTGGTGTTGCTTGTTGTTGTGTGTGACAGTGATTTGTGGTGTCTGTATATGTTTTTGAGTTATTTTGGCATTGCACGGGTTAATTTTGCCATTTACATGCTTGTGCGGTATGCGGATTGTTTTTAACGGTGGTGTCTTTTTGACCGATATGTGTTAAACGGCTAACAAAACTGGGTTTTAAGTTTTAGTTGTTAAGTGTAGCTTTTTTTCAGCTGTTAGCAGTACCGCAGTCCTTTAAATGGCTCTGGGGAATCTTGTTCTATGTGTCTCAATGCACGTCAGTCTATCGGCCGTAAGGATTTGAGAACTGCCTTAAGCTGTTCTTAAGACAGACCTTTAAATGGCTTACAACACGTTAACGCACCCGTTAGTGCTTTTTTTTGCTAACGGCTGGCTTTTAATCTACCCCTATATTTGGTAAGTCTTCAGCTAGAATATGGAGTAACATTTTGGGCTCCAGACATTGTTGAGTTGGAAAATGTAGACATATGCAATAAAATTGATAAAGGGATTGGATGCTCTGAGAGACTAGCCAAACCGGAATTGTTTACATTAGAGAAGAGACTTCAAAGGGGTGATATGATTACCATTTACACATATACGTGGTCAATACAAAGAACACTCCAAGAGGTCATTAAGACTGGGGCAAAGGAGCTTTCAACTAAAAGAAAGGCAGGGATATTTTAGAGTAAGGGAAGTACAGTTATGGAATTCTTTGCCTATGGATGCTGTGCTTGCAAATTCTGTAACTGTTTAAAAACTTAATGGATACCTATCTAGCACAGAATAATATTGAAAATGATGACAGTTGACTTCAAGGCAGATAGAACGTTGATCCAAGGAAATATTGACTGCCATTGAATCAGGAAGGAATTGTTTTATCCACTTGGGGCTTAATTAGAAATACATTCAATGGGGTTTCTTTTGCCTTCTGTGGATCAATGGGATGACATGGCATGAGCTAAACTTGATGGATGCATGTCTTTTTACAGTCTCAAGAACTATTATACTATCTTACTATATGTTACCTTGTCTTATAAGATGATGATCTCAGTGCGTGTAACAGCCTAATCCTCCTGCTGCTTAGACAACTCAGATGCAGTAGTAATAAATGTCAGAATGTCACAAGTGGCATTTGCCACCACCATCTAATACTGCTGGCTCTTGGCCATTCGGTTATACATTTTTTTCAGTAGTTGTCTTTTGCAAGCCTGAGACCGGCAAACAGTTTAGTTTTTTCTCAGGGTTTGTTTTTGGAAAGCCTGAGGCCTACAAACACATTTCTCTCAGGGATTTTTTTTTTTGCTAATCTGAGGCCTACAAATAATTTTATCAGGGTTTGTTTTAGCAAGCCTGAGACCTTTTTCAGGGCTAGCCTTGCTTGAAACCTCCAATAATGTTTTCTAAGCCTAGCCTTGATGTAAAATTTTGAATGCTTAACTTTCTGTAAGCCTGAAAAAGAAATATTTATAATTTTTTAGCTCTGCAAGCCTGTTTCTAAGCTTATTAACCATTATTTTTAAAGAAACAATTAACAAAACAAAACAAAAAATAAGGTTCCAACTTGCACTGCATGTGGTAGATGTGTATGAAGATGGAAGACTGGTGTGATAGACTATGTTATCATGATTCAAAGGGCTGAAAGCTATGCTAATTATTTGCATTATCATCTTTGAGTCTAATTTAAACTTGCATTATCCTCAGATTATCATCAAACCTTAATCAGTGGTCAGAGCAAACGTCATATCAGTGGTAGATGGTAGCAACCCTTTAAATCCCTCTTCTTTGTCCTCATCCTCAGTGCTCTGTTAATAGTACATATGCTGTGGGTTTCCCTTTCATGTGTGGTTTTGTCCACTAATGCTACCTGAAACTCAGATGGTATTAGATGTAGCCATGTACTGTGGTCAATTACAATGTTGCCAACTATAGAAAACCTACTCATACTGCATGCATGCTGGCTTGGCTGACAACTAAGGGCTTTCCATGGCAGTACGTGTTAGTGCTGACCCTAAACACAACATTTTGTTTGCCAGAAGTAGAAGGGGGTCATTGTTTCTGCCTGGAACTTAGCTATCCTGAAAGTATGCTGTAACCATCTCACATGCTCTTCATCTCCACTTTTTCATGAATGAATCAATCACATTACTTGCTGTGAATGACCAGGTTCAACAGGGGGAGTCCAACTCGAGCAGGTGATTGCTAAAAAAAGCACCCGGCTTTAGTAGAAGCAGACGAAGGCAGTAATAGTCTTCTTGATCACTGCATTGATCACCTATCCTATTAACCCATCCTATATAATAATTCGCTAAATCGTGTGTAACGCCGCGACATGCGCAGTACACACTGCTACGCGTGCTGCAGTCATGCGCAGTAGAGACTGCCTGCTCCGCGGCTGATACAGAGCTGGGCACTCCGAGTGGCACTGTGGCCCGTGTAACGGGCTGTTCAACTAGTTAACAATAAAAGGATCTATATAGAGCACACAGAAGAGTTTGATACAGACCTGCCTGCGGCACACAAACATCAGGATATTAAGATTCTGTACACCAAAAACCTCTTTTCTCTCTAAGAAAATATCATTATTGTACCAAAAGAATTCACACATACTTATTTTTTACTTGGAGTATTTTTAGAATACAGACTGGTACTTTATTTTTATTTTTAATTTTTATTTTTTATTTGTTATATTTTCCATTTTTTAATTTCATTTTTTTGAGAAGATTGCGTTTTGATATTTAGTGTATGTTTTAAGCTCCGGAGCTTTGATGTTTGTAACATTATTTCTAATAATAAATTTTGGATGTAAAGTACATTAACAGCGCTCTCCTTTTCTGTCTAGTAGTAGTTACTCCACTTTATAAGCCCTTACCACTGACGGGGCTAGGATTGAAGCGCTATTTGTGTTACTTTAAGAAATATTAGACTAATAATCAACCGCTGCGACTACAGGGCGCCGTGATCACAGATATTGTGGTGTTGTAATGTATATATATATATGATTAAAGAAGGATGGGGCAGCACCCGTTGGACTTTTTAATAGATTTATTGGAAAAACAAGGTATCAATTATGGTCAACGTTTCGGTCCCATGTGGACCTTTCTCATGGGACCGAAACGTTGACCATAATTGTTACCTTGTTTTTCCAATAAATCTATTAAAAAGTCCCACGGGTGCTGCCCCATCCTTCTTTAATCATTTACATCATTATAGGGATTGTGCACCTGGGCATTAGCTCTGTATTAGGAGTGAGTGCTTTCCACCTTTGGACATTGTATATATATATATATATATATATATATATATATATATATATATATATATATATATATAGTTTATCACAATAAACAGTCCATTTATTTTTTATTCTGTACAAACCATCCATTTTCTTTGTTCTTTTTTTCTCTTTTATGATATTCTTGATTTTTGATGATCTCTGTTGAGATATTGAGGTGCCTTCCTGACTGGTTCCTCTGAAGAAAGCATTTACTTCCAAAGTCCTGTGGAGCTTTGAGACCGTCTTTTTCATACCTTCTAATGTGAGTACATTCTTATGATACTGACAACATTGCCATTTTATTTCCCTTTTGTGCTTGATTTTGTACTTTATTCCCCCCTTTCCTTGGGTTTCTTTCTGCTTTAGATGAGGAACGAACTTGGATCATAGCTGTCTGCATCAGTCAACCTAAATTTTAGCTTATTTTGGCTAAATCTCCTTTCTCCCATCACACTCCCCCAGACTCTGCAGAACTACACTCCAACTTTATTTTATTTGGCTAATCTAAAAGGCAAAATGGGGGAATCAAGAGACAAGAGGGGGAGAAAGAGGCAAAATGGGGGAATCAGGAGACAAGAGGAGGAGAAAGAGGCAAAATGGGGGAATCAGGAGACAAGAGGAGGAGAAAGAGGCAAAATGGGGGAATCAGGAGACAAGAGGAGGAGAAAGAGGCAAAATGGGGGAATCAGGAGACAAGAGGGGGAGAAAGAGGCAAAATGGGGGAATCAGGAGACAAGAGGAGGAGAAAGAGGCAAAATGGGGGAATCAGGAGACAAGAGGGGGAGAAAGAGGCAAAATGGGGGAATCAGGAGACAAGAGGGGGAGAAAGAGGCAAAATGGGGGAATCAGGAGACAAGAGGGGGAGAAAGAGGCAAAATGGGGGAATCAGGAGACAAGAGGGGGAGAAAGAGGCAAAATGGGGGAATCAGGAGACAAGAGGAGGAGAAAGAGGCAAAATGGGGGAATCAGGAGACAAGAGGAGGAGAAAGAGGTAAAATGGGGGAATCAGGAGACAAGAGGAGGAGAAAGAGGCAAAATGGGGGAATCAGGAGACAAGAGGAGGAGAAAGAGGCAAAATGGGGGAATCAGGAGACAAGAGGGGGAGAAAGAGGCAAAATGGGGGAATCAGGAGACAAGAGGGGGAGAAAGAGGCAAAATGGGGGAATCAGGAGACAAGAGGGGGAGAAAGAGGCAAAATGGGGGAATCAGGAGACAAGAGGGGGAGAAAGAGGCAAAATGGGGGAATCAGGAGACAAGAGGAGGAGAAAGAGGCAAAATGGGGGAATCAGGAGACAAGAGGGGGAGAAAGAGGCAAAATGGGGGAATCAGGAGACAAGAGGAGGAGAAAGAGGCAAAATGGGGGAATCAGGAGACAAGAGGAGGAGAAAGAGGCAAAATGGGGGAATCAGGAGACAAGAGGGGGAGAAAGAGGCAAAATGGGGGAATCAGGAGACAAGAGGAGGAGAAAGAGGCAAAATGGGGGAATCAGGAGACAAGAGGGGGAGAAAGAGGCAAAATGGGGGAATCAGGAGACAAGAGGAGGAGAAAGAGGCAAAATGGGGGAATCAGGAGACAAGAGGGGGAGAAAGAGGCAAAATGGGGGAATCAGGAGACAAGAGGAGGAGAAAGAGGCAAAATGGGGGAATCAGGAGACAAGAGGGGGAGAAAGAGGCAAAATGGGGGAATCAGGAGACAAGAGGGGGAGAAAGAGGCAAAATGGGGGAATCAGGAGACAAGAGGGGGAGAAAGAGGCAAAATGGGGGAATCAGGAGACAAGAGGAGGAGAAAGAGGCAAAATGGGGGAATCAGGAGACAAGAGGAGGAGAAAGAGGTAAAATGGGGGAATCAGGAGACAAGAGGAGGAGAAAGAGGCAAAATGGGGGAATCAGGAGACAAGAGGAGGAGAAAGAGGCAAAATGGGGGAATCAGGAGACAAGAGGGGGAGAAAGAGGCAAAATGGGGGAATCAGGAGACAAGAGGAGGAGAAAGAGGCAAAATGGGGGAATCAGGAGACAAGAGGGGGAGAAAGAGGCAAAATGGGGGGAATCAGGAGACAAGAGGGGGAGAAAGAGGCAAAATGGGGGAATCAGGAGACAAGAGGGGGAGAAAGAGGCAAAATGGGGGAATCAGGAGACAAGAGGGGGAGAAAGAGGCAAAATGGGGGAATCAGGAGACAAGAGGAGGAGAAAGAGGCAAAATGGGGGAATCAGGAGACAAGAGGAGGAGAAAGAGGCAAAATGGGGGAATCAGGAGACAAGAGGAGGAGAAAGAGGCAAAATGGGGGAATCAGGAGACAAGAGGGGGAGAAAGAGGCAAAATGGGGAATCAGGAGACAAGAGGGGGAGAAAGAGGCAAAATGGGGGAATCAGGAGACAAGAGGGGGAGAAAGAGGCAAAATGGGGGAATCAGGAGACAAGAGGGGGAGAAAGAGGCAAAATGGGGGAATCAGGAGACAAGAGGAGGAGAAAGAGGCAAAATGGGGGAATCAGGAGACAAGAGGGGGAGAAAGAGGCAAAATGGGGGAATCAGGAGACAAGAGGAGGAGAAAGAGGCAAAATGGGGGAATCAGGAGACAAGAGGAGGAGAAAGAGGCAAAATGGGGGAATCAGGAGACAAGAGGGGGAGAAAGAGGCAAGGGGGCAAAAGGGGGAGAAAGATGCTAGAGGGGGGATCAAGAGGGGGATAAAGACTCTTTTCTCTCCCTTTTTTCTCTTCCATTCCATTCTTAACTCTTTCACCCTCTTGCCTCTTTATCTTTCTCCATCACTTTTTTATTTTTTGCACAGATATTCTTTAGATGTCACTGTCTAGTATACATGGACCTTTAACTCTTTGAGTGCCAGAGGGCTTCACTAGGCACCAGAACCCCCTCCCCACCCAAATAAAATGCAGTGTCCTTGGTGCCCTGCTGACTATGCCCTTCCTCCTCCATCCCAAAAATATTTACTAGAGCAGCTAGCATCTTTTCCTTCTTTCCCCACTCCACCCTTGTCAAAGAGTGCCAGGGCCATTTTTAGGGTAGGGCACAAGGAGCAGGGGATTGTGGCAAGGTCGGGGGGGATTGTGGCCGGGTCGGAGGGAGGTGGGTGGAGTGGCGGGGGGGGGGGGGCATCAAAATGCACCTTCGCCTGTGTAGACAAAAATCCTTGCACCGGCCCTGCTAGTAGTTACTCCACTTTATAAGCCCTTACCACTGACGGGGCTAGGATTGAAGCGCTATTTGTGTTACTTTAAGAAATATTAGACTAATAATCAACCGCTGCGACTACAGGGCGCCGTGATCACAGATATTGTGGTGTTGTAATGTATATATATATATGATTAAAGAAGGATGGGGCAGCACCCGTTGGACTTTTTAATAGATTTATTGGAAAAACAAGGTATCAATTATGGTCAACGTTTCGGTCCCATGTGGACCTTTCTCATGGGACCGAAACGTCGACCATAATTGTTACCTTGTTTTTCCAATAAATCTATTAAAAAGTCCCACGGGTGCTGCCCCATCCTTCTTTAATCATTTACATCATTATAGGGATTGTGCACCTGGGCATTAGCTCTGTATTAGGAGTGAGTGCTTTCCACCTTTGGACATTGTATATATATATATATATATATATATATATATATATATATATATATATATATATAGTTTATCACAATAAACAGTCCATTTATTTTTTATTCTGTACAAATCATCCATTTTTTTGTTCTTTTTTTCTCTTTTACGATATTCTTGATTTTTGATGATCTCTATTGAGATATTGAGGTGCCTTCCTGAGTGGTTCCTCTGAAGAAAGCATTTACTTCCAAAGTCCTGTGGAGCTTTGAGACCGTCTTTTTCATATCTTCTAATGTGAGTACATTTTTATGATACTGACAACATTGCCATTTTATTTCCCTTTTGTGCTTGATTTTGTGCTTTATTCCCCCCTTTCCTTGGGTTTCTTTCTGCTTTAGATGAGGAAGGAACTTGGATCATAGCTGTCTGCATCAGTCAACCTAAATTTTAGCTTATTTTGGCTAAATCTCCTTTCTCCCATCACACTCCCCCAGACTCTGCTAAACTACACTCCAACTTTATTTTATTTGGCTAATCTAACTACCTCGAAATTGTTCTGTTCTCGCTCTTGCAAACAAACAAAGTATGATGTGTTGTGGGAACCTACCTGATCCCTTTTCTACTATCTATGCAGGAAAATAAGGGGAACATGTCACGTGATGGGGGAATAAAGTCTTAACATTGATTTTAGTACAATGATATGAACTAGTTGGGAAAGAGCAGAAAATCTGCATTATTCACTAAAAATGTCCTGCTCAGAAGGAAGAGCCATTTGTTAGCTGTTTCAGTTTGATATTGCCCATCCCTAGAAGTGGTCTCTTTATGGCAAAAAATGATTTATTTGATACAGTATAAGCATCATAACGTGTCTGTGTAAGTTTTGAGGACCATATGTGTGGCACTTTTGAATAAATAGGATTGCTTTTCTGTATCCATTGGTATTACAGATTTGAGTTTTAATTATATCATCATTCATTGTTCTATAATGTATTGTCTATAAAAAACAAGCATAAATAATTATTTTTATGAACAAATATATATATAAAAACAAGTATATGCAGTTACCTGCCAGTGATGAAAACGTTTGAGAACTTGTTCTTTAGTGGACGTTTCTTCTTTTTCCCACATGTTAGATATCGCCTTATGTAAAGCATGTGCTACTGCATAGACTGCAACATAAACGCTGTATGTGATCCGAAAGTCATCATCTATTGCACTGCCTGCAGATCTCAGACTCTTCACATAGCACCTTGACTGACTAGAACATAAATGAAAATCATTAACGATCTTCTTAACAAAGTAACTGTCTGGAGAGTTGATTCTGCTGACATTCCATAGGATGTTTTTCAGGCCAGAAATGACTCCTGTCTGCACTACAAACATCAAGGAGCCATTTAAATGATGGAGAGGAATGGCATTTTGAGAAATATCTGTAACAAATGTTAGAACAACAGAGAAAACAAATACTTTCTTATTTATTATCTTCCAGCTCTTACTGTAAATTAATTGAGTCAAATGCCCCATATTACTGTACATAATAATCACAGTGGCAACTGATTTACTGATTACAGTAACAATGGTATCTGTTTTATCTTTATCTGACATTGAGAAATCCACATAAAACTCCACACAAATTCCATTTTGGACCAACTGGTTCTTCAGAATCCCACTGGACTGTAGGCTGCTGTCATCATCTGACGTAACAATGCCGACCCAAGTCCAACCAAAGTATTTGAGCAGCTGTATAATGGCATAATGGTGGGACAACTGGTTGGGAACTGTGCGGAAGAATGAGGGGAATAGGGTTCTGTCAGAGAAGGCAGGATCCATTGCTCCATAGCTGATCTGCAGAAAATAACATAAACATTAATATTACATAGTAACATAGTTGATGAGGATGAAAAAAGACATGCGTCCATCAAGTCTAGCCCATGTCAAAACACCCCTGTTGATCCAGAGGAAGGCAAAAAGAAACCCACTGAAGCCATTTCCAATTAAGCCCCAAGTGGGTAAAAAAATTCCTTCCTGACAGTCAGATATTTCCCTGGATCAACAATCTATCTGCATTGAAGCCAACTGTCATAATTCTCAGTATTGTTCTGTGCTTGATAGGCATCCATTGCTTTTTTGAAAGCAGTTACCGTATCTGCAAGCACAACATCCCAAGGCAAATAATTCTATAGCTTTACTTCCTTTGTTTTAAATATTGTGATAAAGCCAATACATTATTTTGCTGTCTTTCACTATGTTCCCAATTAAAGCAATCTCTCCCACTAAATTATCTTGGTTTTCTTAGTGTCTCCCTACAAACTCAGTCTCTGTTCTTGAAATACCACTAACTGTATCATTGATCCATGTGTAACAAGGGTTCGTTACTGTAAATGTTCTAATCCAAACACGTAACAACCAATTATCTCTTTGCTATTACTTTCTATTGCTGCACTAAGAGTGGGACTTCTAACACTATATACTTGTTTCTCAAAAGAAAATATCAATCACAATAAATTTATTAAATACATAAATACTTTGCCTTGGATCAGGATATGAGTTTGATAATCTATAATATTACAAAACTCCAACTGGTGGTTACTGTTCTCAAAACAGTGTAGAGCAGCTAAATTAAAGGGATAGTAATACCTAAAATGTAAAAAAAAAATATGTTGTAGGGTTTATCCCACTGAGTAAAACAAGAGTACTCCCACTGCTGAAAGATGTTTCATTCAAAAGTTATTAATTTTCAAAGTTGAATTTTTTAGGTGCAATATCACAGTGGCCTGAAATTGTACAGTGGCGCTGTTGCTACACGATCCTATGGACAGCTCTGGTCTCAGGACCATAAATCTCCATAGGATGGTGTAGCAACAGCGCCACTGTACAATTTCAGGCCACTGTGATATTGCACCTAAAAAATTCAACTTTGAAAATTAATAACTTTTAAATGAAACACCTTTCAGCAGTGGGAGTACTCTTGTTTTACTCAGGGGGATAAACCCTACAACATATTTTTTTTTACATTTTAGGTATTACTATCCCTTTAAGTAAGATCACAAATGCACCTCCAACTATTTATCACTTTCAACAATATGTGAAAAAGTAAATAGATAGCGTTATGGATGAGGGAGAACAGAGGAAAAAGCACAATAACAGCTGCCTAAATATATGCAATTCTACCCAAAGACTGAAATAGAAAACTGACCAAGAAGTGCAAATCTGTCACTAAGTAGAACACCACAACATAAATCAGAAATATGAATGAGAATTTATTAAAAACATATCAAACATCTTTTGTAAACAATTGTATATAGAAAAGCATAATAATATACAGTATGATGATCTTCTAGATACATGTTTGGTAGGTTTTTGATAACTTCTCATTCATATTTCTGATTTATACAAAAGAAGAAGCCAGAGATGCACAACTAGGTTCATGAGCTTGTAAGGGTATGAACAGAGCTCACTAGGACTGTGTCCTGCACCCGGGGTGCAATTAGGGTGACCACATTTCCGTTCTGCTATTCCGGGACATGTGGTCACCCTAAATTTGAGTGGCATCCGGTCCCCTGCGGCTGGCTGGCACTGAGTTCCCTCCTACCCGCCCGCATCATCACGCGCCCCTGCGGGCCGTGATGACATACATACAGAGAAGAGGAAGAGGGCAGAGGCACTGGACTCTGGCAGCAAGCGCTTCTCTTCCGGTGCCTCTGCCCTCTTCCTCCTCTCTGTATGTATGTCATCACGGCCCGCAGGGGCGCGTGATGATGCGGGCAGGCGGCTACCTTCATTTCGGGACTCTTTATTGTCCCGGTGGGGGATGATCCGGGACGCGGGACATAGAACCCAATTAAGGGACAGTCCCGGACGTTCCGGGACACGTGGTCACCCTAGGTGCAATCTCTTTTACCACACAAGTACCATACACAGGGAAGAAATATTCTGAAGCAGATCATACTGGTCCTGCCAAAATTACTTTCCAGCTAAGAAATGCCAAACTATTCTTCTCAGAACCAGGGAAGTAGCTAACCCCAGACGTACGTTTCGGCCTTATTGGGCCTTGTTGGTGATGTGCAGCTGATCCCTCTAGGCACTTGTGAGCAAGATTGAAACGTATGTCAGGGTTTGGCTACTTCTTACTTCTCTTGTTCAGAGGGGAATTGCCTGTCACTTCGTGGTTGGACTGCCAATCTGGTAGGACCAGTATGATGTGCTTTAGGATATTTCCTCTCTGTGTATGGCACTCGTGATCTAAAAGATTGCACCCTGGGTAAGACACCATTCCTATAGAGCCTGCTCAATACTAGTGCAGGTTTGTTCCTATTTGATTGTCTCTGACCAGTTTGATTGAATATGCAAATTACCATTGGGACTGGTCACACTAAGCATAATAGGGGAATCCAGCCATGGACTCATTGCTTACCGTGCCTACAGAGATCAACTACACCTCACTGATGAGGCCCAGCAAGATAAGTACGTCTGGGGTTGGCAGCTTCTCTTATTCACAGAGGAATTGTCTGTCCCTTTACGGCTAGACTACCATTCTGGCAGGACCAGTATGATGTGTTTTAGGATGTTTAGCCTACGCAAAACTAGGACAGCCTCATTCCCAGTTAAGCGTCTCTGACCAGTTGTTTGCATATAATCAAATGCCTCTTGGGGTTGGTCACCCTAAGCGTCACAGGGAATCCAGCCATGGGCCCTTACTCACAGTGCCTAGAGAAATCAGCAACACTTTACTGACGAGACCCAACAAGGCCGAAATGTCCATTTGAGGGTTGTCTGCTTCTCTTGTTCAGAGTAGAGATGGGCAAAAATTTTCGCCTCAAACCAAAATGATGGCAATTCCGCCATGCTGAATAATATTTACCGCGAAAAGTGCAGTTTTTCAGCTGTTTTCGCCTAGCTCATTCCATTTAAATTAATAGGAACATTGAATTTACACACAACACATAGCAAATGTTATTTTATTTTTCAAAGGCATAGTATAAAAGGGGTATGAGGGTACCTGTGTTGGTGGAGTGTGGGGAAAGAATCAGTTGAACAGGGAATGTTTTTTGGGGGTATTTTTTGAGGTGGCAGTTATCACGGCGCCCATGATCAGGTGACATTTTGACTATCTTGCTACTGCTGCCTTCCCATTGGCTGCACTGTACAGCTCCTCCCAGTGACAGCCTTTTTATACCCTGGGCTGTCACTCTGCAGTTGCCCTTTCGTGGTGTACCTGATGCCTAGCGCTAGTTTTGCTTTCTTGATACCAGTGTATGACCCCGGACTGCCTGACCACACCATTGTTTCTGTTCCTGATTCTGTGTACCGATTCGGATTGGCTGATGTTCCTGCTTCCTGTTGTGATCCGGCCTGGCTGACATTCCTGCTACATGTACCGAATCGGCTTGGCAGTGGTTCCTGCTTTCTCCATGCCCAGCGGGGCGAATACCGGGCAGTTCCTGCTGCTGACTACCCTGTACAGTTCTCACATTACTGTGTCTCTCTGTGTCACGGTACTCCGGTACCTTGTTCTATCCAGTCCGTGGGTTCAGACTCTCAGTGTGCCAGTGCTCCTCCACAACGTGCTAGTGATCACTTGGTCTTACACTTTGGTTCAGTTGGGCGCATCCGGTAGTCTGCCATTATCCAGACCAGAGCATTCATTAACCCCTTCGGGGGTGGTGCCTCGTTCTACTACTTGCTACACCAGTTTTGGTTGGCTCCGTTACTCTGTGCGTTTGGGATTCCATATAGGTATCGTTGGGCACTTCCGGTTGCCATCCATTTTATACTATACACACATTAACCCTTCGTGGGTAGCAAGAGCACACAGTGGTGGATAGTCTCGGTAGGGCCTCCATTCTTGGCACAAGCTCTGACCTGCCTTGTGTAGCCTACGGTGGGCATTCACCGTTGTATCCTCCGTACAGGTGATCCTTGCCTGTTTGACTGGTGCAGTCTGTCACTGTCGCCTCTTGCTGCCTATAGGCGACATTGGGCCTCCGCTATTCTGGCTACTTAGTCAGTGGCTCCACTGGTCACATTGGACTTTCATACACTGTATCAATCTAGTTACCTGACCTGTGTCAGTATTGTGATTGTATATCCAGGGCTCAAAATTTCAAGTCCTGAGCTACTAGCCAGGCCTGAAAAGTTACTCGCCACCAGTTTCCATGCTTAGCCCCACCCATATCCCCGCCTTTAACCCCACCCATATCCCCACCTTATGTCTCGCACGTAATCTAACAGTGAAGCAAAGACAGGGCAATACATGTTTCAACATATATAATAATATGGACAGGTACTGGTGATTCAAGAAAGGTAAAGGTAACCTGCTGTAAAGACAAGAGGAAGACACACACCTGTCACTGTGAAATGTGGAATGTTTGAACATGTGTTCCCTATACAGAGCGGTCCTTCAAACAATAATATCCTTCAATATTAGAGCACTGCCATTTGCCAACTGTTAGCAGAAAAATATATATACCTCACACTATATAACACAATATAGAGATGATTTATAGTGTTAGCCATCGAGTGTCTGGAATTATTCCACTGTAAAAGCGAATCAAATACTCACTGGGTATTTAAACAAGGACTTCCAGCTTGGATATCCTTGTTTAAATGCCTAAACCAATGAATATTTGATTCTCTTTTACAGTGGAATCATTCCTGACACTTGATTGTTAACAGTATAAATCATCTCTGTATTGTGTTGTATCGTTTGAGGGCTGGGGGTAGGTGCATTTTTCTGCCAACACTTGGCAAATGGCAGTGCTCTAATATCAAAGGAAGGATATTACGTTTTGGAGGTACAGCCATCGCTTTCTATTTAACCCTTTGAGTGCCAGAGGGGTATGCAACGCATTGCTTTGCCCTCTGGCACTCAACTGGTTAAGGGTTAGTAGCTATCCTCTTACTCTCCTGTCTGTTACCCCTTGCCAGAGGCAGTAGGGCTAGGGCTAATACCCCTGTCTGTTGAGGAGCTCAGTGTCCCTCTTTTAGTCCCTGGTGTGACCGCTGGTGTGTCCCATGCTCTGGCGCCACTAGCTGCCCTCATGTGATGCCTTCGCGGCCACCCCAGCTCCCTATCTCGTGCCGGCTGGTCTTTGTCCCTGTGCTCTCCCCTCCTGCTCTCGCTGCTGTTGTTGGGGCTGCACTGCAGACAGAGGGTTGGAGCGGAGGCCCAGCATGGGGATGTGAGGAGTGGAGTGCCGGCGGGGGATCTCTCTGTGCTCTGATCCCGCAGGGAGCGCCCACACAGCCTGGGCTCAGTCAGCTAGTGAGGAGACAACAGCACCGAGCCCTGGACAGTGCCGCAAATACATGCAAAGGGATGGGAGGTGGAGCTGGGAAGGGGCGAAGGAATGGGGAGTTTGAGGAGGAGAGAGAGTGAGAGGACCAGGGCAGAGGAGAGCCCTCGAGGGAGCGCTTGGTAGCATAAATCAGCGCTCCCTCTCTTGCAGCTTCCACCGTTTCGGTGTCCTTATGCTAGCGCCGTATGCCGCCTGACACATTGCTGCTCATCGCTGTGTGCCTCTGGTTCTGTTCTGTCTCCCCTTGGCGATAGGTGGCGCTGGCTCTGCATACAGGGCTTTAATTTCCACTCGCCCTTACTCAATTTCTACTCGCCAAATGCGAGGAGGCGAGTGGAAATTTTGAGCCCTGGTATATCCATACTGGACCCGTGTGGGTTAACCTGCTTGTAACCTGTCCTGTGTCAGTTATAGCTGCTATTTACTGGACCAGTGAGGGTTACATCTTTCCTTGTATGCTTCGATAAAATTGTGTTTTACCAACATCTACCGTGTCTGAGTGTACTGAACCATAACAGCAGTTAATTAAAAAATAAACCTAAATACAATTAAAGACCTCCATAAGACATGGTATAAAAGGGATCTGAGGAGGGTTCCTTTTTTTGGTGGGTGGAGTCTGGGGAAGGAATCAGTTGAACAGGGAATTTGTTTTGCGGGTGGGGTTGTTGACTGTTATTGGGGGGACAGTTAATAAAAAAATAAATAATAAAATAAGAAATTTGTATGTAAGTAACCACTGGGGTGGACTGATACTTGACGTATTTTGTAGAGGATGATTTGTAAGATTTGTTTTTAGAGGCCAAAGCCCTGATAAAACATTGGTATGTATGACTTAGACTTATTAGAGGCACAAGCTCGGAGGAAACATTGATTTGTAGGACTTAGACTTCTTTGGCACAAGCCCTAACGAAACATTGATTTGTAGGACTTAGGCTTGTTAGAAACAAATGTTTATTTTTTTGTAGTCCTATGTTCTTTGTTTGTTTGTTTTATTTTAAAACACAAGCCCTGAAAAAAAAGATGCCCTACTGACCTAGTGCCAGCAGGTCATGTTGTGTTGGCCAGTGGCCACTGTCAAATGCCCTGATATAATTGAGAATTTGTGACTGTTGTTTTTGCTGCTGCTTCTGCTAAATTGTTTAAGCAGCAGGATAATTAGGCAGCTCAAAGGGGAAATGTTTCCTCTATAATGTCACTAGAGAGCTAAAATACAATGCTTCTGATCAGTGATAAGCCATACAGCAGATCATTGAGCTGTTTGTTTATACTCAGAGCCTGTCACATTTTGGATATGCATTTTGAATACTCTTAGGGGGTCACCCTAAGAGTGAAAGGTAATTGACATCGACCCCTTGCACTCAGTGCCTTGAGATTCCAGCTGCACCTCACTGATGAGGGCCACCAAGGCCAAAACTTATGTCTAGGGTTAGTTACATAGTAACATAGTAATTTAGGTTGAAAAAAGACTTGTGTCCATCTAGTTCAACCCTTTTCCTATTCCTGTTTACCATCGTTGATCCAAAAGAAGAGATTTCTCCCTGGATCAACAAGCCCTAACTAAATATTAATCCCAATACTAACGTACATAGCCCTCTATGTTATGCAAGTTCCCTGAAGAGGGAAATTGTCCATCATTTTGGAACAGGATGGTCCTTGTGGGTGGGATTAGTCTGCATTGTACCTGGAAGCTTCTTCTCTGTAACGGCAGTAGAGAGTTAAATGTGATGCTTTGGAGTGCTGACTAGCTGTAGGACAGTCCATTGTGCCATTTGTTCCTCCTCAGAAGCCTCTCACGTTTTAGATATGCATTTTGAATACTTTTAGGGATTCACACTGAAGGGTAATCCAGACTTGTACCCCTTATTATCAGTGCATAGGGAATCCAGCTTCACATCACTGATGAGGCCCAAGAGAGCTAAAATGTGATACTTCTGAGTGGTGAGTAGCAATGAAATAGGCCATTGTGCTGTTTGTAGTATGAACGATGGGCAGATTAGATGGGCTGATTGGTTCTCAAATGGGCCAAATACTGTTATCAACTCAACTTTAACTCTATTTAAGAATATTCCATTTACAACAACACACTGCCCTTCAACCATTTTTCTTTTCAATTACAAATCTTACTCCCTAGACCTATTTTGTTTTTATAGGCTAGCCTATTTAGGCATAGTAGTCTACTGTCAAACTTTGAGGGTCATCTCAGTTGTGCTGGCCACTAGATTATTATTAGTGAATAATTAGTGTTATTAGTGAATAATGGCACTTTCAGCTTGGCGATTCATTTCCTGTGAAAAGTGACATTTTTCTGTTTTTCCACCTACCTAATTCTATTGAAATCAATGAGAACATTTAATTTACACATAACTCAGGTATCCAACGCGTTTCGGCACTCTAGTGCCTTCCTAGATACCTGAGAGGATACCCGTTAAGGGAAGAAATCGGTGTGGAGAAGTGTGTCTATCCGGATCGTAGAGGCGAGTGGAGAGGACTTTGATTTGTATCAACGGTCACATGTTTGGACTCGATCTACAGGGATAGTGCAGGGGAAGATGTCCCGTTGTTTTTATGCTTCATATCTGTCTACACTTGTGAGTGCATTTCTATATAATATATAATCTGATATGAGATGACACTGTCCCATGTGTGTTTTTATTCTTTATCTTTTTTGAGGAAATATATCATTGGGAAAATTGTTTGAAGGCACATATTCAAGAGGATTAATAAGTGAATTATATTTGGAATATAGTACGGATTGTATTGATATACTACACTATGTATTGTTTTTATTTTTATTTTTCATGTTTTTATGGATGATCTTCACTAAGTTTCAAGTCTAAGTATCGCGCCATACTTAATTTGGTTTTTGTTTGTTTCACGTGTGAGGTGTATGAGCAGCATATTTTACACTTGAAGTGATATTATTCACGTTAGTGATCAAAGTTAAAACATCACTTTATTTACATTGAAGGGTGAAGGTGCGCTAAATCACATCTTTGTTTTTTCTTCAATCTTATTTTCTATGCCTTTCAGCAATGGATTAGTCTGTGGGCATTGTCATGTAAGATATGGGTTATAGCCGTAGGTGGTGCGAAGGTGTATAGAGGGTGCCTATACCTAATGAGCTTGAAATGTAATCCATCTCTGCATTTCTGCAAAATATTCCACTTGCTGCAAATTCTATCATTAAATGTAAATATGTAATATATGTTTACCTGTGGGAGTCTGTATTGACTAATTGTATTATAAATATGAAAAGAAGGAGATGACAAAAGGTGTCCAATGATTGCAGCCAACACACCCTTGTTGTTGCATCTATAATTTGGAGTAGCCTGTTTCTGTCCTGATAGAATTCTTAGTGAACTCTCCACGGTCAGGCTCTCAATAAAACAAGAATCGTAGATCTCGTACCCCAAGGTGATGTTTGGTAAGATGTCAGGATCTTTGTTGATCTCTTCAATAGCAAATAAAAAGGCCATCATGTGACGTACAAATCGTAGAGGTGCACTGCAACAACATAGTCATAATGGTTAAAACTTGGCATATTTTTCGACACCGCAAACATCAGAATATTTTGGCACTATCTATTTATGTGTGGCTGCTATATATTTTACAAAACTGTACATTGTGCCTTGGATGATCAAATAAGATTATTTTTAGTGTTGAGCGAGCGTGCTCGGCCGATGCTCGGATCGGCTCGAGCATCGCTCTGCTCGGCACATGGCGGTACTCGTACGAGTACCGCCATGTGCTCGCCCGACATGTTCGGGTGAAGAGGATCTGTGCCGGAAGAGGCACAGATCCGAAGACGCTCCGCTGGACCACCAGGGAATGGAGGTACGGGGGCATTGCGGAGATGAAGGGGGCATTGCGGAGATGAAGGGGGACATTGTGGAAGAGGGGCATAGACTCTATGCCCCTCTTCCACAATGTCCCCCTTCATCTCCGCTATGCCCGTCTTCCACAATGTGCCCCTTCATCTCCGCTATGCCCCTCTTCCACAATGTCCCCCTTCATCTCCTATGCCATAGAGGAGATGAAGGGGGACATTGTGGAAGAGGGGCATAGCGGAGATGAAGGGGGACATTGTGGAAGAGGGGCATAGACTCTATGCCCCTCTTCCACAATGTCCCCCTTCATCTCCGCTATGCCCCTCTTCCACAATGTCCCCCTTCATCTCCGCTATGGCATAGGAGATGAAGGGGGACATTGTGGAAGAGGGGCATAGCGGAGATGAAGGGGGACATTGACCAGGCACCCTCCGCTCATCAGAGCAGGGGGTGCCTGGTTTAATGCTCGAGTGCTCCCATTCATTTGAATGGGGCTCGGGTGCTCGGCCGAGCACTCGAGCATCAGGGGGTGCTCGGTCAGAGCACCCGAGCACCCGAGCATCGGGGTGCTCGCTCATCCCTAATTATTTTCTTTAAAGGGATAGTAATACTTACAATGTAAAAAAATATATGTTGTAGGGTTTATCCCCCTGAGTAAAACAAGAGTACTCCCACTGCTGAAAGGTGTTTCATTCAAAAGTTATTAATTTTCAAAGTTGAATTTTTTAGGTGCAATATCACAGTGGCCTGAAGTTGTACAGTGGCGCTGTTGCTACACGATCCTATGGACAGCTCTGGTTCCGGGACCATAAATCTCCATAGGATCGTGTAGCAACAGCGCCACTGTATAATTTCAGGCCACTGTGATATTTCACCTAAAAAATTCAACTTTGAAAATTAATAACTTTTCAATGAAACACCTTTCAGCAGTGGGAGTACTCTTGTTTTACTCAGGGGGATAAACCCTACAACATATTTTTTTTTTACATTTTAAGTATTACTATCCCTTTAAGGGCCTTATATCCCCATTTATTTTTGTTATAAATCAAACATTTCTTAACCCTTTGAGTGCCAGAGTGGTATGCAACACATTGCAAAAGCAATGCGTTGCGTACCCCTTGGCACTCAAAGGGATAAAAACCCCTATAAACCAATTGGGAATTTGGGGAATTTTTTTTGCTCACCTACAGTGCAGCTGGTCTTCTGCAGAACTGCCTATTTCTGCTTCCTGAATATTGACTTTTGTTCCCCAATACCATGTTTTTCAAATACAATGTTTAAAGGGATAATAATACTTCATTTTATCTTTATTTTATTTTGTAGGCAATAAAAAACCATGAAGAACGATATAAGTCTTATCTCTCAAATCGTTATGGTTTGAGAGATATTCACAAGCAAAGTTTCCCCTCCCGCCCCTTTTACCTAGTGTAAGTCATCTCTTCTCAGATGTGGAATCCAGTCCATAGACCAGACAGATAACAGCAGGGGACAATCTTCTTCCTATGAGAACAATGAAAGCCCTGCCCCCTTTACAAGGTTTTCAGGTTTTTCCCTTATCTTAATTGAAGATTGTCCCTCTCTGCAGTCTACCTGGGCACCTCCCTTCTGATCTGGCTGAGCAGTGTTACATCAGTAAAAGGGGCGGGAGGGGGATACTTTATCATTGAATTACTCTTGAACTACAAATAACACTCTCCATGGCCCAAATACTATGATGATTAATTAGAGCTGCTTTTATTATGAAACATTGCTACCACTTTAAGTAATACCAACAGTGCAGGTCTTAAGGATCTCTCTATCCAAAGAATCTCTTCCCGAACACAGGTGAATTAATCAGAATGAAATTACACATTCTCATGGAGACAAATCCTTACACGCCTGCACTATTGGTGGAATTTGGTGACTAGCAGGAGTCAAACATTCTGCTTCTCTGGGATCAGACCTGCAAATGAAGCAGGGACTGTATTGCAAGTCTCAGTGTCTCATCTGGAGAGCCGATTAAGGGTCTAAGAAGTGCCCCCCCAGTGTTCTCCTACTGATTACCGTACATAATAGATACTGGACTATAAGACTTCAGGCCGTGTGGGGCTGTGACTGCAACCCCCATAGACTGCTAGGGTTGTGATTTCCAACACAATTTTAGCAGTGTATGGGCTGCGCAAACATCACAGCAAAGAGCCCCTTTCAGACAAGGGTTATTAGTTTTCAGACACCCCCTACCACCACCAATGCTTCTCCATGTTTCTTATTTAAAAGATATGATCATTGCCTTTTTAAACGTTGAGTGCCTGAGTGTTGAGCATTGCTGTCACTCAGACAGATGTTTTCAATGTAATGTGATTCCCAAATCTATATGTTTAAAATACTTACTGAAATGGACGTTATCCCCTTTCAGCTGACAGAGAACAAGTAAAACAACACTCAAACAACATGAGACTCCTCCCTGTTCACCTGTTGTTTAAAGGATCAGTAAACTTTTTTTATGAAAACACATATTTTACAGAGCATTTCCTGCTGAATAAAACAAGGTCACTCCCATCACTGTCAGATGTTTTATTCAAATTGTATAGCAGTTTAGCAGTTTAAATAATCAGGAAGTGAATTTACTGTGTTTACTTCCTGATAGTTCTAACTGACAGGAAGTGAATTTACTGTTTACTTCCTTATAGTTCTAACTGACAGGAAGTGAATTTACTGTGTTCACTTCCTGATAGATCTAACTGACAGGAAGTGACTCAGCAGTTTCTATCACATTATATGGAGAACTGTATATCACTGACTTTTCTGACTTTCCTCTCCATTAGAATTTAACAGGAAATCTAATTAGAATTTGACCACTAGAGGGCACTTCTAATGTAAATAAACATGGGTTTAAACTGTAATAACTCTGGAAATATAAATCTCTCGGCAGTGGGAGTACCCTTATTTTACTCAATAGGAAAATCCCTACAATATATATATTTTCATAAAAAAAGTTTACTGCTCCTTTAAGTAGTAAACATTACAGGCTAAAGACCTACCAACATAAGAAGTGTAAACAAGCTCCAGCACACTGGTTAACATCAACTACGCAAACCAGTGTATCAAAAAATGACCACAAAAGTTCACCATATTTTTATCCAGTGTGCATACACATGTGCAAACCACAGTGCATAAAAGGCTCACAGGAAAGCCATAAAGCATTGGGAGGGCGCACCAAGTCATGTTGGTGCTTCACACATACATACCTCCCAACATATCAAATTGCCAAAGAGGGAAACTTGTTTTTTAGGGGGTGTTGCTGGGGGGCGTGGCTGGTGGGTAGGGATTACAGAGAATTTATAGGCTATATCACGACCTATTGACACCTCCTTGTGTAACTTAATAAATAACATAACAAGACCAAAGTATTTTATTTACACAGACTAATATATAAATCAATATACTGACATTTAAACAAACAATAATGTGAGTTTCATTGCTGTAGAACAATGTGATTCACTTATATATACACCCCACATTCTGATTTGCTAAAAAGAGGGACACCAGGGAGGGAAAGAGGGACAGAGGGATTTTAGTCTAAAAGAGGGACTGTCCCTCCTAAAAAGGGACACTTGGGAGGTATGCACATACACAAGTGTACAAAATACACCCATGGGACTGCAGACTTATCATAGTACAACCAAGGTGCACACATGCACAGGTGCAATACAATACTCCCAAAGCACACATACAAGTGAACCACAGCCCACACCAATGCCAGACAAACTGTGAACACGTTCTCCCCTCTTCCAGCAAATATATCGTACATGATCTTCACAGTGCAGTGATAGTGTGAGTACCCCGACTATGAGAGGCCAACAGAGCACATGCTCACTATCTTGCAACAGAAGCATAAAAACACACACTTGTACCTTACTGCAGTGTGAGTGTTCACAAGCATACCAGCAGTTAAGACACAATATATCAAATCCAAGTTATTGGTATATATATTTAAAATGTATATAAACATGAAAAGGGAGGGGTTTAGTGTGATTCAGACAGAGGGTGAGAGCCCTAAAGGGAATATATATATATGTATAGGTTAGCACCTTAGCAAGGTAAGCAAGCTTAAAGGGATAGTAATACTTAAAATGTAAAAAAAAATATGTTGTAGGGTTTATCCCCCTGAGTAAAACAAGAGTACTCCCACTGCTGAGAGGTCTTTCATTCAAAAGTTATTAATTTTCAAAGTTGAATTTTTTAGGTGCAATATCACAGTGGCCTGAAATTGTACAGTGGCGCTGTTGCTACACCATCCTATGGAGATTTATGGTCCCGGGACCAGAGCTGTCCATAGGATCGTGTAGCAACAGCGCCACTGTACAATTTCAGGCCACTGTGATATTGCACCTAAAAAATTCAACTTTGAAAATTAATAACTTTTGAATAAAACACCTCTCAGCAGTGGGAGTACCCTTGTTTTACTCAGGGGGATAAACCCTACAACATATTTTTTTTTACATTTTAAGTATTACTATCCCTTTAAAGGGATAGTAATGTTTCATAATAAAAGCAGCTCTAATTAATCATCATAGTATTTGGACTTTGGAGAGTGTTATTTCAATTCTGTCAGAGTTGTAGTTCAGGAGTAATTCAATGACAAAGTATCTCCCTCCCTTCCCTTTTACTGATGCAACACTGCTCAGCCAGATCAGAAGGGAGGTGCCCAGGTAGACTGCAGAGAGGGACAATCTTCAATTAAGATAAGGGAAAAACCTGAAACATTTGTCAAGGGGGACAGGGCTTTCATTGTTCTCATAGGAAGAAGATTGTCCCCTGCTGTTATCTGTCTGGTCTATGGACTGGATTCCACATCTGAGAAGAGATGGATTACACTAGGTAAAAGGGGCGGGAGGGGAAACTTTGCTTGTGAATATCTCTCAAACCATAAAGGTTTGAGAGATAAGACTTATATCGTTCTTCATGCTTTTTTAATTCCTACAAAATAAAATAAAGATAAAACAAAGTATTACAATCCCTTTAAACATACATTGGTCAAACTATGCAACAAATCCCTCATTATTTTAAAAAAATATAAATAGTATTTTGTAATAATTGCAGAACAAAAATACAAAAAATATTTATTGGATTATATTTTGTAAGTTTTAGCAGATCTAGAAATCTATGAAATTACACTTACTTACACTTGACAAACAATATGCCTGGTTGGTCGTTTGAATTCTGGATGTCCGGTGGTACTAATTATGGTTATCTGGAAGACGCCACCAACAATGATATCTCCTTCCCTTGAATATGATTCTGGGTTCTGGTTTGGATTCAGTTTGCATCCACTCTCAGCTACAACTACTGTCAGTGAAAAAACTGCGAGTAGGATAACAACCTGTAAAATAGATTGTAGTAATTACAAGTCAAGTCCAGCCCAGTATGTTTAAGAAGGTGTCAGTGAGGTTCATATGCTAAAGGTAAGTGCTACAATTTTAGGGAAAGCCAACAACACCACAGGGAACAAATACATGTCCCACTAATTTAAAGGGATAGTATTACTTCAAAATTACTATCCCTCATATCGTAGCCCTTAATAAACTGAGTTAAATGACACCAGAGTTATCTCTCAAACCTTTATGGTGTAAGAGATAGCCGCTTTCAAAGTTTCCTCTCCCCTGCTGTCAGCGTTCTGCTGCCAGCAGGGGAATCCGGTCCCGGGACAGGCGGAGGCTCTTAAACAGAGCCGATATCTCGTTATGGAAGGAAAAATGATTCATTGAAACAGTCTTCTACGTGTGCTTGGTTACCAAGCACACGTAGAAGACTGTTTCAATTAATCATTTTTCCTTCCATAAGGAGATATCGGCTCTGCTGAAGAGCCTCCACTTGATTCAGAGACCGGATTCTCCTGCTGGCAGCAGAACGCTGACAGCAGGGGAGAGGAAACTTTGAAAGCGGCTATCTCTTACACCATAAAGGTCTGAGAGATGCCGCTGGTGTCATTTAACTCGGTTTATTAAGGGCTACAATATGAGGGATAGTAATTTTGAAGCAATACTATCCCTTTAAATCAGGCTTTTTTATTGAAAAAAGTCAACATTACAAGAAGAGTATGACATGGCATAAGTACAGAAGGCAATTATAGTTTTTGATACCTTTTATTGGCTAACTAAGCAGATTTAAATGCAAGCTTTCAAGACCTTTGAGCATCGTAAATACCTCTAAAGCCTCAGAGGAAGAGTGCAATTTACCATTGACTGATCAAAGATATCTGGATCTGGACTGCATTCTGTTATCTGATTTCCATTATAAACAATGTGATGTGTACTTGTATTTAACCCCTTCGCGTCCTGTGACGTACTTGGACCGTCACGCTGGTCCGGCACTTAAGGACCAGTGACGGTCCTGGTACGTCACGTACTTTTACTCACCGCTCTCCTGCAGGAGCGCGGTGAGTAATACCGTGGACTGAAATTGATCGCTCCAAGACCGGAGCGATCTCTTTCAGTCCTCCTTTCGATGTGCCGCCCCACATGATCAGTCACGTGGGACGGCACGTCGAACGCGTCTATCTGGTCCTTAAAGGACCAGACACCGCGGGATCGTCGGACCCTAAGGGGTTAAGAGAGATGTTTTCATATGTATCTGTATAACATGCCTGAGGAAGAGACCCAAGGCCTTGAAAGCTTGCATTCTAAATCTGTTTAGTTAGCCAATAAAAGGTATCAAAAACTATAATTGCCTCCTGTATTTCTAAGGCTAACACGGTACCAACTCTCATCTTTTATCAGAACGGCATAAGTACAAATCCCAATACAGCTTCCTGATAAAAATAACATCCCATGTAACTCAGTGGGAATCTCTGTCATTATTGAAGAAAATAATAATAGAAAAAAAAATAATAATAATACAAATAACAATAGGAGCGAACACTTCCTAAACCTTGGAGAGACAGGTGTAAGGACAGTGTCTAGTCCACTACCCAAGGCTGAAACTGAAATGCAATCGGACCATAGATAACAAGGGTACAGAACCAGACTTTGTTCTCACAGACAAATAGGAACCTGGAACTCCAGGGATCAGTAACGGAGCGTACCCAGACAACCTCCAGAGAGGGATGTCAGATAACAGCTTGGGCAGCTAGAGTACCTGAAAGGTACAGGTCAAAGGCCACACAGCAGAGGCACACTAACAGACAGCCAGAGACGGGATTGCAGTAGCACAGTGCAGGACTCAGGGCGAGTACAGGCAGAGACAACAAGGAATAATATATGGTAGTGTACCCAGAGGCAATGGGTTGAGAGATACAGGTAACACTACCAGCCCGGAGGCACTGGAATCGCACAGTGCGGAGGCAACTAGCAATGCTACCAGCAAGGCAGTAGTTGTACCGGATAGGTAAAGCATGCCTACAGCTGTACTTGGAGACAGTGGTAGTCAGACAGGAGCGGGAGTAGCACGGTAAGTCAGACAAGCCACAGTCAGGAACCGGATCGGGTAGTCAGCAATAGCCGGGGTGAGCACAGAGCGGGTAGTTGGACAAGCCAGAGTCATACACAGGTCAGATAGTCAGACAAAGCCAATGGTCAAGACCGGTAACCTGAGGATCTAGAACCAGGAGATAGCGGAAGCTAAGCAAGGGTCAAAATGAGCAACACTGGAATACGCACAGAAACACCACAAAAGGGTGATTAATCACAATTCGTGGGCAGATTATAAGGCTGCCACCGGAGGGCGGAGCACAATAGGCCAAGCAGACAGGAGTGTGGAATCAGAGACGCGTGCCCACTGATAGCGGCAGACCAGAGGATGTAGTCCCAGAACCACACCACCGGATAGAAGATCAGGCAAGCAAATCACGGGTAATGTGATAATCTCGGGAACTGTTACATCTCCCCCATGGTGCAATTGGTTTGCTCCAGATAGCCCTTCTGTACATTTGTGCGATATGACCCTGTGTATTACTGTTACACTGGGTGCACATGGCAGAGGCCTCAGTTCCATTACAGCTGATAACATTATGAAGGGTTTATATATATATATATATATATATATATATATATATATATATATATAATCTTCAGTGGGAATCCATTACATAAGGCCACAGATTACACTTATCAACTGCAATGTAATCTAGGCCTTGCTATTTTTTTGTTTAATCAGCAAGGTGGGCTATTAAAAAGCAAGAAAAGACAAAAAAGCAGGGCAGAAGATCCTTTCTAAGTGTAGTATATCAATAGTTAGCAAAGTCCTTCACCAACACCAGAACATTAGAAAATTACTCACACTCTTAAATCCACTTGTACTGTCTAACACCACAGTGTAGTGATCTCAATGGATAGACAGCAGGGTGGTACAGGTTCTTACCTGTGGGGTCAGCAAAATAGAAATTGGCTCAATCTCCCGCAAAACATTGAAGTGGGTAGAGGGAAGGACACTGGGGGCTCACGTACTCATTTTGGAGGATGAGAAGAAAGGATGTAAACAGGGATGCAGACATTTGCATTTTTTAACTATGTTTTTTTTAACCCCTTAAGGACCGGCACTTGAGGAGCATGGGGCTTTTTTTTTTTTGCAATTCCGGTTCAGGGCTTCCGGAGTGGCGTGCAGCCACGCCAGGAGCCCTGAACTCCATGCCGTACCAGGACTGTCAGTGGTTCTTAAGTGCCGGACCGCCGTGACAGTCCTGGTACAGCAATGGTCCTTAAGGGGTTAAAGTTGTGTGTAATATGCACCCCCTGCTTCACATAAGGTGAAATGGGGTAAAACAAATGCATATTATACCAGAGATTTTATGGTATGTGAATTGTAACTGCAGCTAATTCAAAGAAACTCTACGTTAAAGGGATAGTAATGTTTCATAATAAAAACAGCTCTAATTAATCATCATAGTATTTAGACTTTGGAGAGTGTTATTTCAGTTCTGTCAGAGTTGTAGTTCAGGAGTTATTCAATGACAAAGTATCCCCCTCCCGCCCCTTTTACTGATGTAACACTGCTCAGCCAGATCAGAAGGGAGGTGCCCAGGTAGACTGCAGAGAGGGACAATCTTCAATTTCGATAAGGGAAAAACCTGAAAAACTTGTCAAGGAGGGCAGGGCTTTCATTGTTCTCATAGGAAGAAGATTGTTCCCCTTCCTATCTATATTGCTGATATAGTCAAAATACAGTTTCATTGTATAAACCTTGACAGGGATATTTGGCTAAATCTCCTTTGCTCCCTTCAGATACCCCCAGATGCAGGTAGCACAGAGATAGCAGCCAGATCAGGAAAGAACTAACATCATGGCTTCCTATGTCTTCCCAATCATAAACACAAGATGTTGGAGTATTTGGGGTAAATCTCCTTTGTTCTCTTCTCTCATAGCCCCAGACTGCCCTAACACAGAGCTAACAGCCCAGTAAGGAAGGAACCTGAATCACAGCTGCCTGTCTCAGTCAACCAAGATTTTGGGGTATATGGTTTCAACCTCCTTTCTCCTTTCCTTTCCCCCAAGGTACCTACAGACTTCTTATCACAGTGCCTGTGCTCTTGATTGCCAGCGACATTGCTACTTCCTTTTCTGTTCCTGCTGGGCTCTTATTGGCTGCTGGGTTCTGCCTCCGCCCAGCGCTAGCCTTTTTAACCTCAGTCCTGTCATTACTTTGGCACCCTTTCGTGGTGTTCCTGTACCTAGTGTTTGTACTGCTGTTTGTTCCTGCTCCGTGTATGACCCGGCTTGCCTGATCTCGCACCTGTCTCACCTGTTCCGTGGTTCCATTGCTGACTAGGACTGGCTGACTACCGCTCTGTTTACCGATCCTGGCTGTGGCTGACTATCCGATCCGTTGCTGACTAGGACTGGCTGACCACCACTCTGTGTACCGATCCTGGCTGTGGCTGACTATCCGATCTGTTGCTGACTAGGACTGGCTGACTACCGCTCTGTGTACCGATCCTGGCTGTGGCTGACTATCCGATCCGTTGCTGACTAGGACTGGCTGACTACCTCTCCGGGCACCTTTCGGGCTTTGGGCTTGATTACATTTCGTGCTGACTATTAGGGCACTTCGATCGCTTCAGCAGCTTACTGGCTGGACCCATCTGGGTGCATACCCAGTGTCCCGTTCCCCTTGCTCTCACTTTGCAGAGATTGCCTATTGGTGCCTATCTGGCCATTACACATGTCATCGGGGTATCTGTGAGTGAGTGCTCAGTCACTTCCCAGGGCTGTTCGATGCTACCTCCATTTGCCTTAGCCTTCTGGGGAGTAGTCTATTGTCCATGTCTGTCAGTGTTACCTCCGTTTACCCTAGTCTTCTGGGGACTAGTATCTTGTCCGTGCCTGTCAGTGTTGCCTCCATCACCCCAGCTTCTGGGGTCTAGTCACTTGTCAGTGCCTATCAGTGCTGCCTCCGGTACCCTAGCTTGCTAGGCAGTAGTTCTTCGCCAGGGCCTATCTGTGTTGCCTCCGTTTACCCTAGCCTGCTAGGGAGTATTCCTTGCCTGATCTCTGTGTTGCCTCCGCATACTCTAGCTTGCTAGGGACCTGGTCACTTGCTGTGTCCACTACTGTAGCCTCCATTTATCCAACCCGCTGAGATATGGTCACTTGCTATGTCCATTACCGTACCTCTGTTGTCCCTAGTACACTAGGGCCCAGGTCACTCTCCAGTGTCCTGTCTTGCTGCCTTTCTATCCCTAGTCTTCTAGGGAATCTGCTCTGCAGTTACCTACCACCTCTCTGGTTTGGTGCATTTCCTAGGTTTGGTACTGCTGAGGTTCTGTTCCTGGTTCCAGTCGTTGGATATAGCCTACTGTGTTTGCTATTTTGTTTTGCTATTTTCCTAAGCATCCTGACCTGTGTCAGATCTGGGAAGTGCCACGGTACTGTCCGAATCTGTACATGTGAAGGGTGACCTTTGTGTACTTTATTATTCTTAATAAAGCTGATTTTACCTTACTGAATCATCTGAGTGTTCTTACAAAACCGTGACACTTCCTAAACACCGAGAGCAAATTTCATGCATACAAGACTCCCTAATTTACCCCTCAGTTTTACTTTACATGCCTATCCTAACTAGCTGCAAAACTGTGCTACTTTCTCTGTCTCTCACAAATACAGAAACGGCATGGTCCTGGAACCTGACACCCAGTTTATACCATGCATATGGTGGATGACATACAGTCTTACCATTGTTTTCAATGCAATGAGCTATGTGGCAAAAAGTGAAAAATCTGTACTTTTCGGGAAAAATTTCCAGCTTGGGGGAAAGTGCCATTTTCCTCCTGTTTCACTCTTGAGGTGAAATGTTTTGCCCATCCCTAGCTACCAATCAATTCTTACTTACTTCTTTATTTTTTATATAGCGCACACAGATTACGCAGCACTTGACACTCATATTGGTCCCTGTCCCCATTGGGGCTCACAATCTAAATTCACCTGTTTTTTGGAGTGTGGGAGGAAACCGGAGTACCCGGAGGAAACCCACGCAAACACAGTGAGAACATACAAACTCATTGCAGATGTTGTCCTTAGTGGGATTTGAACCCAGAACCCCAGCGCTGCAAGGCAACAGTGCTAACCACTGAGCCACAGTGCTCACCACTGAGCCACTGTGCTGCCTAAATCAACCAACTCCAGCTCCCTGTCTTTGCTGTCTACCTATACTAGCTAGTGTAAACAATAAAGCAGGTTTCTTTGTCTCCCCCAAGCATTAAACTAATGCCCTCATTTATTTGGGTGAGTCAGCATGGCAAGAATACGTGGGGAAGCTCTTCAGAATTTCATTGTTATTATTGATTTCGAAGTAAATAAAAAAGTTGGAAAAAGGTGAAAATTAGCACTTTTCACAGTAATTCCCATGGAAGCAGAAGGGGGTTTTTTCATGTTTTCTCCCATCAATGTAATTTTATCATCCTGAAATAAATAATTTACACATTTTCACTTTTTTACCTAAATAGTCCCTTGGAACAATTCTGACAAAGCCCATCTGCACCATAGAGAGAGAAATAAACATTGTAACAATTCCCATTTAAACCAGTATTTTAACACCTAGAATGACTGATGTTTCAATCTCATTTCATTGCCTGATTTACATCAATTGATTGTATTATGTCTCCCTAATGGGGCAGTTTGTTTGCCCCAAAATATCTCCATTTTCTATTTACATAAGATCCTAAAACTAAAGGGGGATGAAACTCAACATTGTGTTATATCCTGTGTATTGAGAACATACACAAACACATGCATGCGCACGCACGCACGCACGCACACACATACACCCCTACATACAGGCTTATACACATATACACACATAGACACCTATACCAGTACACACCTACACAAAGACACATATGCACCCCTCTACATACACACACACACACACACACACACACACATACAACCCTACATACAGGCTTATACACATATACACACATAGACACCTATACCAGTACCCACATACACAAACACACATATGCACCCCTCTACATACACACGCACACACACATACACACATAAATATACACACAGTCACATATATACAAACATTGTATTGTATTTTGTATATTTTATTTATATAGCGCCAACCAGTATACTTGGCACTTTACAGTTTATATTTAATCTAGGAGGGGTACAATAAGTGAGGTGATAAGTGCTTATATAGACAATCATAATGGGAACACTAGGTGAGTATACATTAGGATAAGAGGTCCCTGCCCCGTAGAGCTTACAATCTAAGCCACACACACACATATATGTATATGTAACGGAAGCAAGAAGGGACCGCGTCACCTTCCGCTGTCGCTCCTGGGTCTCTCCCTCTCAATGCCGAACAGGAGCCGTCGGATGCACCAGTCGAATAACCCGACGGACTGGTCGAACACCGTGGTGTCGCAAACTCAGCATCGAGCTCGACAAAATGGTATCACAATCAATTATTTTGAATACCCGATAGATCATTTTTATTAATAAATACTGGGCTTGATCTGAATAAATATAGAATCCTCAGAAGAATAGTAATTTGTAAGTCATTAACACTTAACCTATAAGCGATAAAGGAAGATGCTTCCAACTCTCTAATGTATCTCTGATCATGTTAAACAAAAATCTAAAATTATAAGAAAAGGTTTAGTTAACTAAGCTTGGAATTTTAATTCCCAAATAAGTAATAAACTCTTCCCTCCATTTAAATTTAAAATCCCTTTTAACCCCTTCTCGTCCTGTGACGTACTCGGACCACCACGCTGGCCCGACACTTAAGGACCAGTGACGGTCCTGGTACATCATGTACTTTTACTCACCGCGCTCCTACCGGGGACTGAACTTGATCGCTCCAAGACCAGAGCGATCTCTCTCAGTCCCTTGTTCGACGTGCCGGAACACGTGATCAGTCACGTGTTCCGGCACGTCGAACTCACCTATCTGGTCCTTAATTGACCAGACACCCCGGGACCGCTGGTCATTAAGGGGTTAATCCTAATTTTAACTTCACTATCCATGAAAAGTCCCAACATTTCAGACTTATCTTGGTTAATTACAAGACCGGAGAATTCACCAAACTGAGAAATGTGGACCAGACTTTATAAATAGAGGTCTCTGGATCAGGCACGAAGAATAGCAGGTCATCATCATAAAGGTTTACCTTGCCCCGATGTTTGCCTTGTCATATCCCTCCCTAATTCCTTTATCATCTCTAACAGAAGTAGCTAACGCTTCCATGCATGGAGCAAAGATTATAGGTGAAAGAGGATACCCTTGTTTTTCACCCCTTCTAAACAAGATTTAATTAGATTCAAGACCCATTATTCTCAGAAACAGATCAAATTACCATGAATCGCTTCTACGTATTGGCTAATTAACACCTTTAATCCAAAAAATGCAATCACTCTCATCATATACACCCAATATAAAGAGTTGAAAGCTTTAACCGCTACCCGCGGCCCATCACAGCGAAGACCCTGTGAAACCAACCCAACTGTGACAAGTCAACACAGACCAAAAAGAATCCAAACCGGCAACTACATACCCAACCCGAGAAGATGGAGTAATGAGGCTCAAGCCTCTGTATCCAAAAATGACTGCTGATGGATAAAATCTATCCGCAAGAAGATGACAACGAGGAGTTGAAAGCTTTAGAAATGTCTAATCTATTTGGCAAAACTTTAGAGAGAAACTTTTAATCCGTATTTATTAAAGGGATAGTAAACCCCCCGAAAAACTTTAAGCCAAATGATAGGAATAATAAAAACATACTTAACACCCTCATTCCCATCTCTCAAACCGTTATGGTTTGAGAGATGTAATAAAATAAAGGTCTCCGTTCCCTCCCCCTTCTCAAGCGTCTGCTGTATAGCGGACGTCATGAGATCCTGCTTCCAGGACCAGACGGCGGCTCTTCAGCAGCGCTGACATTGAGATATCTAACTATGATTACTTCATCGGAATGATCCACAACGTGTGCTTGCAAGCCAGGTACACGTAGACCATACCGATGAAGTAATTATAGTTAGATATCCTGATGTCAGCGCTCCTGAAGAGCCGCCTACAGTCGGGCGACCTGATTCTGCCTCTGATGGCTTTACAGCTCGTCAGGCAGAAATGGGAGGGAACAGAGGACTTTATTTTCTTACATCTCTCAAACCATAACGGTTTGAGAGATGGGAATGAGGGCGTTAAGTATGTTTTTTTTTATTCCTATCATTTGGCTTAAAGTTTTTCAGGGGGGGTTAATATCCCTTTAAATTGATAGATCTGTAATTTAAAGGGGTACTCTCAACTGTACGATGTAGGATTTCTCATTGTGAGTTTGAGATGTCTCATTGGCAAGAGAGTGCTCCAGCTTACATGAGAAATCCTCCTTCACTGGAAGACTTAGGAATGAGTCACTACTTCGGGAGGAGAACAGGCAAAGACTGACAGGCTGTGGTACAGAGCTGTACCGCAGCCTGTCCTGAACTGATGTCCCTGGATTAACTTTAAAAACAAATGTCTTGAAGACTACGCACCACAGTGTGGTGTACTTATAAAACCAATCGGGGTATATTTCTGCCACTTCAGAACTTCAGTAGGGAATAAAGTATATGTGGAATCATCCACCCCAATAGTTGGGTCACAACATACCCAATATTAATTCTGGCTGAACCCTCTTTTATTTGATAAAATCCCTTTGAATTTGAGTTCAGAGCTATCAAGAGCTATTGACTCCAAAATACTAAAAACATTAACACATTTATTAACCCTTTGAGTGCCAGAGGGGTACGCGACGCATTGCATACACTCTGGCGCTCAAAGGTTTAAAAGCACAATAAATAAATAAAAAGTGATCATATGGTCAAAAGGATAATAAAATATCAAGCTAAAGAGATAATAATACTTCGTTTTATCTTTATTTTATTTTGTAGGCATTAAAAAAACTACTCTCTCTGATCCTGTTCCTGCTCCGTGTACCCACCCGGTCTGGCTGACGTTCCTGCTTAGTGTACCGACTTGGATTTGCTGATGTTCCTGCTCCGTGTACCGAACCGGCCTGTCTGACGTTCCTGCTCCATGTACCGACTTGGATTGGCTGACATTCCTGCTCCATGTACCGACTTGGATTGGCTGACGTTCCTGCTCCGTGTACCGACCCGGCCTGGCTGACGTTCCTGCTCCGTGTACCCACCCGGTCTGGCTGACGTTCCTGCTTAGTGTACCGACTTGGATTTGCTGATGTTCCTGCTCCGTGTACCGAACCGGCCTGTCTGACGTTCCTGCTCCATGTACCGACTTGGATTGGCTGACATTCCTGCTCCGTGTACCGACTTGGATTGGCTGACATTCCTGCTTCGTGTATTGACTTGGATTGGCTGACATTCCTGCTTCGTGTACCGACCCGGCCTGGCTGACGTTCCTGCTCCGTGTACCGACCCGGCCTGGCTGACGTTCCTGCTCCGTGTACCGACCCGGCCTGGCTGACGTTCCTGCTTAGTGTACCGACTTGGATTTGCTGATGTTCCTGCTCCGTGTACCGAACCGGCCTGTCTGACGTTCCTGCTCCGTGTACCGACTTGGATTGGCTGACATTCCTGCTCCGTGTACCGACTTGGATTGGCTGACGTTCCTGCTCCGTGTACCGACTTGGATTGGCTGACATTCCTGCTTCGTGTACCGACCCGGCCTGGCTGACGTTCCTGCTCCGTGTACCGACCCGGCCTGGCTGACGTTCCTGCTCCGTGTACCGACCCGGCCTGGCTGACGTTCCTGCTTAGTGTACCGACTTGGATTTGCTGATGTTCCTGCTCCGTGTACCGAACCGGCCTGTCTGACGTTCCTGCTCCGTGTACCGACTTGGATTGGCTGACATTCCTGCTCCGTGTACCGACTTGGATTGGCTGACATTCCTGCTTCGTGTATCGACTTGGATTGGCTGACGTTCCTGCTCCGTGTACCGACCCGGCCTGGCTGACGTTCCTGCTCCGTGTACCGACTTGGATTGGCTGACGTTCCTGCTCCGTGTACCGACCCGGCCTGGCTGACGTTCCTGCTCCTTGTATCGACTTGGATTGGCTGACATTCCTGCTCCGTGTACCAACCCAGACTGGCTGACGTTCGTGTTCTATGCCTCCAGTTCGGTGCACTACCGCATCCGGTAAAGAGTATCTCCTATGCGCTGTCTTGAGCATGCTGGCCCAGTTTGTTGAGTACTGCATTACCGTTCCGTGACTGCGACCCATTTGTGCCTTGCTGCCTCCTTACCCAGGGCTGACGCTGATCTCACTTGCTCACTATACGTTTGGCTTGTTATTGTTACCACTGTGGTTGGTCTCCTGGGTGCCGCAGTTAGTCTCCGTTCTTGTCAGTCGCCAACAAGCCAAGCGCCCGTTACCAGGGCCGTCCGGTATTCACCCAGGTAGGAGCTATTCTTTGGCACATTATACACTGGCTAGTCACTACTCCGGTATTAAGGTTGGTCTCCAGGGCGCCTCAGTCGGCTCTGTCACCCGGCAGTTGCCATCGAGCCTAGCGTTATTACATCTATTGTCCGGTACCGTTACCCTGGGTCGCAGTCTGTCTGTATTTCTGGGCGTTCCATTGTTCGTCCGGTTGCAGTACTACTGGTAATCGTGATCCATCTGGGCCTCGCTCACCCTTCCTGGGCCTAGTCGCTATTTTGGCACTCATCCACAGAGAGTGCTTCTTGGGCCTCACTATTAGGGCCTCCCAGCCTCCTGGCCTAATAGCATTTACCATCGGTGTCTCACTATATCACACAAACTGTTCCTGACCTGTGTCAGTATATGTATTGCTCTCTTATATATGTATACTGGACCCGTGTGGGTTACTGTTATTTAGTAACCTGTCCTGTGTCAGTACTGTTTGTTAACTATTGCTGGACCCGCGAGGGTTACTTTATTCTGTCTGGTTTCAATAAAACTGTGTTTTACCAAATTGCCTGCCTCTGAGTGTACTGAAAACCATTACACTTCTACAGGCATCCTCCAAAAGACTAATACGTTCTCTTTGATATATTAACCTAGAGCCGCTTTTTAAGATTTTATAGGATTCCCTATCAGTCTATAACCGTCTGCAATATAATCCATTGTATTCTGAATAGCCTTTGATCACTCACTCCACTGCTCACACAACAATCTTTATCATTTTGGGAGTTCCAGTTATGCCAATTACTCTAATACATGAGAAAATATGTGAAAACATGTATAGAGAAATAATGATAGAAAATACATTTACCACATGTTTTCCTTACATACCTTTTGTATTTTGACAAGACTAACCAGAATGAAGACCAAGTCCATAAGTGAGAGAAATTTCCAGATGATGATAGACATGGATTTCAATGACATCTGACTCTTTAGCTTGTGTCCACAATGATCATTGATAACTGTTTGTGTAATGGTTCTAGCATCAGAAAGATTGTTTCTCAAGAGCCATGGGGACTGGAGTCTAAAGATAAATGACAGAATAAGTCCTTCATTTCTACCAAGGCCTCCAATACACTGCAATGCAATTCACTGGATACCTCTTTAGCAAGAAAGAGATTAAACAACTATCCAAACATGATTAGTTCAAGCTTATGCTACCTGGCATTATTCCCCACCATGAATGCAAACTCAAATCCATATATTGCTGCCAGATACGTTTACAAAATCTAAGAATTTTGTAGCAGTTCTTTTTGTTGGTGCAAAAGATCTTGATGGGAAGTGACACAAAAATAAAATCAGGGTTGCCAAACCTAGAACATACTTTTTACTATGATCAGTAAAAGAAAATATGAATACCACTCAAAAGAAAAAACAGGGGTTGTGGAGTCTAACTACCTGAAGAGTTCTGTGCTGCATAGAGCACAGTAAGCATACTGGGTCTTCAGTGGGCACATGCACCATACTGGCATTAGTATTTAAATCTGCATCCTGTTCCTCGGACCACACGACAGTGCTGATTCATTGTGGAATACACAATTTTCACTTCAGATTGCTGGATGGCAGGGGAAGGAGTCCCTAGGTTCCGTTATTCCTTTTGTTTTGGCTTTGTTGCAGCCGTGATGAGGTCATGGGGATTCGAAAAACTGGAGGTGTCTTGAATGAACAGAATCTTCTGCTTGTGTCAAGGGTTGATTTTTGTGTTTGTGAATGTTCTCCTCTGATCTGCATTGGTGGTGCTGGTGACACAAGAAGGAGCAGCCAAAATGAGAAGTTGAGGCTGATATGCCAACACTAACAACACTCTTCCATGTCCATTTTGCTTGGTTCATTGAAGGAGCAGGCTGATGGTTCTTCTGAGATGGCCCTGTTAAATAGAAGGACTAGGCTGATGGTTCTTAACCAAAAATACTGCCCCATTGTATGTCCTGTTGGCACTCCTTGAAAGTGGTTCAAGATAACGGTTGTGAGAGAGGGGGGAGGAGATGATGACGTAAGCGGATGTCATCGGCGGTGCTGAGACACCGAATGTAGAGTAGAACAGTGAAGCGAGGCTGCGGGCTAACGGTCCTATCCGTCAGATTGAGGAGGTGTTCCTGGCGTTATTGGAAACACTTGCAGGCATTTACACAATTATGCAGGCATAGTGTTATGGTAGAGGCTGAATAACAGCAACGGCGAGGACAGGAGGTAGTGAGGGAAGCCGTTGAACGTGGCGGCGCAGAGGAGCACCATAGCTATCAAAGCGTGGCTGCTGGATGGGCCTCGCGGCTGAAATAAAAGATTCCATCTTGGAAGCCGCTGGAGGAGGCGATGTAGAGGAGCAGTGAAGCTAGCAAGCTGGCAAGACGTGGCTGCTGAACGGGCCCCGCGGATGAAACAAAGGTCTTACCTTGGATGCCGCTGAAGGGGGTGACACAGGAGTAGGGAAGTTGGTAAACTGAGGCTGCTGGATGTACACAGTGACTGAAATAAAAGGCTCTACCTTACAGAAAGGCCTGCTTAAAGGGATAGTAATACTTCGTTTTAACTTTATTTTATTTTGCAGGCATTAAAAAAACATGAAGAACGATATAAGTCTTATCTCTCAAACCTTTATGGTTTGAGAGATATTCACTAGTAAAGTTTCCCCTCCCTCCCCTTTTACCTAGTGTAATCCATCTCTTCTCAGATGTGGAATCCAGTCCATAGACCAGACAGATAACAGAAGGGGACAATCTTCTTCCTATGAGAACAATGAAAGCCCTGCCCCCCTTGACAAGTTTTTCAGGTTTTTCCCATATCTTAATTGAAGATTGTCCCTCTCTGCAGTCTACCTGGGCACCTCCCTTCTGCTCTGGCTGATCAGTGTTACATCAGTAAAAGGGGCGGGAGGGGGATACTTTATCATTGAATTACTCTTGAACTACAACTCTGACAGAATTGAAATAACACTCTGCAAAGTCCAAATACTATGATGATTAATTAGAGTTGCTTTTATTATAAACGACTCCATATTAAAAGACAAACAAAATAGTAAATTGATAGAAGATTATATTAAATATTAATTTCAGGAGAATAATCATGGAGACTTGCCGGAAGGCACAATTTGGTGTGCATTTAAAGCCGTTCTAAGAGGGATATTGATGAAGATTAAACATGACATACGAAAGGTGCAAGGTAAAGCGCTGAATGAACTGTATATTTTGGTGTTTAAATTAAAACGAGAAAATAGATTGCATCCCACAAGAATTAAGCAGGAAGAAATTGAAAAGATAGTTAGAGATAAAAATAAAAGAAATAGATAAAGTAAGGAAAAATATGGAAAAACTACAGATAAGGTATTACCATAGAGGAAATCGTCCAAATAGTATGTTAACCAATAAGCTTAGAGATAAAAGGGTTAAAGCTAGGATTTCTGTGATTGTAGATGAATATGGGACACTCAGAACTTCAAGAGAGATAGGGACCACCTTTAAACGATTTTATGAAGGATTATATAATCTTATGATCAATAAATATTTGAGTTCTTTTTGCCACAGATGTCTTCTGTTCAGTTGAAACAATTGAATGCTCCAATATCTTCAGAGGAGGTATCAAATATAATAGGGAAGTTGTCTCCATTTAAAACCCCTGGCCCTGATGGGTTTAGTAATCAATTCTATAGGACATATAGAGATGTATTGAGAGATCATTTAGTGGAAATGTTTAATGAAATCGCAACGAAAGGAAAGGCTCCTATGGAATTTATGCAAGCTAATATTCTCCCGGTTTTGAAAAGGGATAAGAGTCCAATAGATCTGGCAAGTTATCGTCCTATATCATTAATTAATGTAGACGCTAAATTGTATACAGCAATATTGGCAAAACGAAGTAATCAGAATCTTTCAACAATTATTGATGAGGACCAGATTGGGTTTATTAAGAACAGGTCATCATGTAATAATCTTAGAAGATTGCTGAATATATTGGATTCGGCTTGTGGTTTGCAGGTCCCCCTCCTGACCGAGAAGGCGTTTGACAGGGTCGGGTGGGATTATATGTTTGCAACTGTACAAAGATTTGGTTTGGAAGGCTGGATAATGGGGGCAATATGAGCATTATATAGCCAACCCCAGGCTAGAGTGGTTGGTTCTAGTTTGTGTTCAGAATGGTTTGACCAGACAAGGATGCCCGTTATCTCTTATACTGTATATATTGTCAATAGATCCATTTGCGGCACACATTAGACAAAATGAAAAAATTAAAGGATTTCAGATAGGTAATGTGATCTCAAAGATATCTCTATATGCGGATGATGTGCTTCTTACAATAGGGGAGATAATGGAGTCTTCAGCTCAGTTGATGGAAGAAATAGATGGGTATAGTAAAATAGTTAACTATAAATTAAATATTAATAAAACGATAGTTCAATTTCATAATGTTGATCTTCAAACGAAGTTAAATATTAAACAATATGCTTTCAACTATACAAGAAAGGACTTCACATATTTAGGGATAGTCATACCATTGTATTTTAAAAGAATCGTGGAGATTGTTTGAAAGTATTACAGGCGACGAATAAAAATTTGAAAGAATGGGGGTATAAAAAAATCTCCTGGTGGGGAAGAATAAATATAATCAAAGCTTATGTGGTACCAAGATGGATTTATTTATTTAGGATGCTGCCTTTAAGGTTTCCTAAGAGCTGGTTGGATCTTATCCAGACTGGTTTTAGAAACTTTGTTTGGCAGGGGGAAAGTACCTAGAATTAGTGCCACTAGATTGGCAAAAAAAGTAAAGTGTGGTGGAACAGGTTTCCCGATTATCCACAGGCTATATAAGGTAAACATTTTATTTCATGTGAGTAGAATGCAGTTCCCCCTGGCTAATGGGGAAAAATGGTACCAAATAGAAGCAAAGATGTGTGGAATTCCTGATTTAACAGGCTTATTATGGGATATTCATTCAAAGAATAGTTTAGAGAGAGTAACTAAGAAATGTTGGATATTAGAACAAATTCTTCCTGAATGGATCAAGATAAAAGAAAAATTACATCTTAAAGAAAAAATCCCGATATTTGTTAATATACAATGTCTTCCTTATAATATGGAAGATCTATCTTTAAAGAAGTGGAAATCTTGTGGTATATTAAAATTAGAACAGATAATAACTGGTTTGGAAATCAGACCTTTAGAAGAGTTAATAGAAATTTATGGAATACCTGGATCTGAGATCTTTTCATATTTGAGGATGAAGGGATTTCTTTCTAAACATTTATGGCACAGTAATGAAGAAATAACATTAGTATTGAAGAATTTATTTGTAAGGACGGATAATAATTGTTCTAGCCTAATAGAGCTATTGGAAGATGATAAAGGGGGATTAGATAGGATAATTAAAAAATGGGAAAAGGATATTAATAATCAGATAAGTATTGTAGGTTGGAATAAAGCTTGTTATAGAATTAATAAATATATTCATGATCTTGCTCTTGTGGAAAATCAGTTTAAGTTGATGAATAGATGGTATTGTGTACCAGTAAAAATATCTAAAATGAATCCTCAATTGCCAGTTATATGTTGGGTTTGTGGTAACATGGAGGGAACATATTATCATATAAGGTGGGCCTGTGTAAAGGCCAGAAAGGCATGGGAAGTAGCTTTTAATTTTCTTTTAAATTATTTCAATATCTCCTTACAGAAAAAAACAGAAATAGCATTGTTGAATCTATTTTGGCCTTCACTAACTTTAAAGGGATTGTAATACTTAAGTATTACTAATCCCTATAGTAAAGCCCTACAAAAAAACCCACATTGCTCCCAGTGTCATCTCTCAAACCTTTATGGTTTGAGAGATAATCGCTTCTAAAGTTGCCCTCTCCCTCCCCCTTCCCCGTAGCCAGTGTTCTAGCTGACTGCAGGGAAGCAAGTCGTATGACTTTCAGGCGGCTCTCCAGCACAGCCAGATCGCGTTCCTAAAAAAGAAAACTTTCACTGAAATGGTCTTCTACGTGTGATTGGTTTGTGCTTGGTTTGCAAGCACACGTAGAAGACCGTTTTAGTGAAAGTTTTTTCTTTAGTTAGAGCCACCTGATGATTTATGACCGGATTTCCCTTCATTCAGCTAGAACGCTGACTTCGGGGGAGGGGGAGGGCAACTTTAGGAGCGATCATCTCTCAAACCATAAAGGGATGACACTAGGGGCAATACGTTTTTTTTTTGTAGGGCTTTACTATAGGGATTAGTAATACTTAATTATTACTATCCCTTTAAAACAGGAGTACTTAGTAACACATTGCTTTGCAGCTATTAAGATATTGCTAGCGAGAGGATGGAAATCTTCCTTGCCGGTGACTACGGTTCAGTTTATGTCACAATTAAAATGGCAATTAAGAAAGGAACAAGGGGTTTATTGGTTTTCAGATACTTCACTAAGAATGAGAAAGGTTAGTGATCAGGTATATCGGGAGGTAGAAGAATTATAATGAAGGAAGTATTCCCGCAAGTTTGTGGTCAAGGTTGTAGTTATGTAGGGGTCCCCTCTCTCTTCACAAGGGCTTGAAATATGTTTAGTAAATTAAGGAAATATGTATGTACGTCTGTATGTTTTAGTATTTTGTTTAATAAACAATAAAAAAAAAAAAAATAATGGTTGTGAGTACATTAACGTGTGTGATGAATAAATGTATGGGTCACTGCATGTCTTAAAGGGATAGTAATGTTTCATAATAAAAGCAGCTCTAATTAATCATCATAGTAGTTGGACTTTGGAGAGTGTTATTTCAATTCAGTCAGAGTTGTAGTTCAAGGGTAATTCAATGACAAAGTATCCCCCTCCCGCCCCTTTTACTGATGTAGACAAAAAGAGTTGTGAGGAGCACACATCAAGCACGAACAAAATTAAGTGTCTTGTTTTAAGGCATGGTAGCCTCTCAATGGTGCTACAACTCACGTTTTTCACTCCCATGTGCCATTGCAGAGAGGAAATCTCCATGTCCATATCAGACTGGTCCCGCCCACAGACAGTCCAGCTCCGAAATGTCAGGCAAATCCTCTCCGCACAAAATAAACGGCAAAATCACAGACATACGTTTCGGCCTATGTGAGCCTCATCAGTGTGGTGCAGCCGAATCACTCTAGGCACATAGAAGCAAGGGCTCATGCCTGGGATGCCCTTAAACTTAGGGAGACAAAAAAAGAGTTGTGAGGAGCACACATCAAGCACGAACAAGATTAAGTGTCTTGTTTTAAGGCATGGTAGCCTCTCAATGGTGCTACAACTCACGTTTTTCACTCCCATGTGTCATTGCAGAGAGGAAATCTCCATATCCATATCCATCTCCATCTCCATCTCCATCTCCATCTCCATCTGGTCCCGCCCACAGACAGTCCAGCTCCGAAACGTCAGGCAAATCCTCTCCGCGCGAGAGAAACGGCAAAACCACAGACGTACGTTTCGGCCTATGTAAGCCGAATCCCTCTAGGCACATGAAAGCAAGGGCCCATGCCTGGGATGCCCTTAAACTTAGGGAGACAAAAAGAGTTTTTCTTTCTTTTTTTGTCTCCCTAAGTTTAAGGGCATCCCAGGCATGGGCCCTTGCTTTCATGTGCCTAGCGGGATTCGGCTGCACCACACTGACGAGGCTTACATAGGCCAAAATGTATGTCTGTGGTTTTGCCGTTTCTCTCGTGCGGAGAGGATTTGCCTGACATTTCGGAGCTGGGCTGTCTGTGGGCGGGACCAGTCGGATATGGACATGGACATGGACATGGAGATTTCCTCTCTGCAATGGCACATGGGAGTGAAAAACGTGAGTTGTAGCACCATTGAGAGGCTACCATGCCTTAAAACAAGACACTTAATCTTGTTCGTGCTTGATGTGTGCTCCTCACAACTCTTTTTTTGTCTCCCTAAGTTTAAGGGCATCCCAGGCATGAGCCCTTGCTTCTATGTGCCTAGAGTGATTCGGCTGCACCACACTGATGAGGCTCACATAGGCCGAAACGTACATCTGTGGTTTTGCCGTTTCTCTCGTGCAGAGAGGATTTGCCTGACATTTCGGAGCTGGACTGTCTGTGGGCGGGACCAGTCTGATATGGACATGGAGATTTCCTCTCTGCAATGGCACATGGGAGTGAAAAACGTGAGTTGTAGCACCATTGAGAGGCTACCATGCCTTAGAACAAGACACTTAATCTTGTTCGTGCTTGATGTGTGCTCCTCACAACTCTTTTTGTCTCCCTAAGTTTAAGGGCATCCCAGGCATGGGCCCTTGCTTCCATGTGCCTAGAGGGATTCGGCTGCACCACACTGACGAGGCTCACATAGGCCGAAACGTATGTCTGTGATTTTGCCGTTTATTTTGTGCGGAGAGGATTTGCCTGACATTTCGGAGCTGGACTGTCTGTGGGCGGGACCAGTCTGATATGGACATGGAGATTTCCTCTCTGCAATGGCACATGGGAGTGAAAAACGTGAGTTGTAGCACTATTGAGAGGCTACCATGCCTTAGAACAAGACACTTAATCTTGTTTGTGCTTGATGTGTGCTCCTCACAACTCTTTTTTTGTCTCCCTTTTACTGATGTAACACTGCTCAGCCAGATCAGAAGGGAGGTGCCCAGGTAGACTGCAGAGAGGGACAATCTTCAATTAAGATAAGGGAAAAACCTGAAAAACTTGTCAAGGGGGGCAGGGCTTTCATTGTTCTCATAGGAAGAAGATTGTCCCCTGCTGTTATCTGTCTGGTCTATGGACTGCATTCCACATCTGAGAAGAGATGGCTTACACTAGGTAAAAGGGGCGGGAGGGGAAACTTTGCTTGTGAATATCTCTCAAACCATAAAAGTTTGAGAGATAAGACTTATATCGTTCTTCATGTTTTTTTAATGCCTACAAAATAAAATAAAGATAAAACGAAGTATTACTATCCCTTTAATTTAAACTAGAAACAAGAAGGAAAAAAATAATAATCACTTATAGCTATCTCCTGTCTCTTAGTATAGGAGATGTATAGTGGAATTCTTTAGAGAGACAAGTTTGGCGAACTCTCTCTCTCTAAAGAATTCCACTATACATATCTTGTACTAAGAGACAGGAGATATCTATGAGTGATTTTTTTTTCTTTTTGTTTCTATGGACACAACAAGGGAGTCCTGAACAGCTCCCCCATGGAAGGTCACAGAACTCCAAAAGAAAGTCTTAATGAGGATCTTTATAGGTGCCACAATAGAAAAATTAATTTCTGGTGCAGAAAGCTCATGGCTATTCTGGAAATCACAGCCAGGGTTTATTTTCAATAGGCAAACAAAAGCTCAACCAGACGGAAAAATAGAGTGTAGTACTTATTTATAACTGGCAAAGTCCTCAAAATAAATGCACTAATATCAATGTATAGTTTGGCACATCAACAATGCAGATCCAAATATTTCTGGATAGGTGAGAGTCCTCTGGACAATGTTCCCTGATTCTAGTGGGCAGTTTAACAGTTGATTTTGTTTGGCACTTCATCAAAGCTGTTCATGTAGCATTGGTAACTCTAAGCCACAGAAACGGCAGGTCTTTTGTCCAAAACTAATGTACTTTTCTTACAGATTTCAGCTTCTGTTTGTGTGTAAACATATTACATATACCTGCGGTTTTTCCCCTATCCCAGAATCATGGTGTTTATGGCTTAGGGTTGCAATCCACACAGTTATATTTTCCCTCTGTTTATGATTTTGTTTGTCTATATAATTCACATTCAAGGAATCCAAGATTTTCTTAGATAAATTAGCACAATGGATTTACAAGGGTATTTATTGATCTCATACCAACTATCTTCTCACTCTGAGTACAAACATATGTGATATGTATAGTTTTACCAACATGACCTGCTCAAACCCCTAACTAACAAAACAGCCATTTTCTGAATGTACTGAAATCTTTGAAAACTATGGAAATTCCTATTTGATTAATTATCTACTGTTCTTAGAAGAATAATGGCACCCCATTTATATGAGTTGACATACTGTGAGGGGTGCCAGTAGCACACAACTACAATCTCTCACATGTCTTGCATTTTTTCAGACATGACTTGCCTGTACTAAAATGGTTATAACAACTAAAGAAATGAAGTAAAGATAGATAAAGCATACAGTTCTGGAAAAAATAAGGGGTCATTTGCCTTTGTAACCCTTGTAACCTGATGTGCACAAATATTTCCAGAAGGTGGAGCTAAAACTAATAATTGGCATTTTTTTACATTTGTTTTTTACATTTCTACCCCTTCAAATGTACTGAAATCTTTGAAAATTGTGTAATTTCCTACTACATTCATTATCTACTGGTCTTATGAGAAAAATAGCACCTCATGGGTATGAATTGAAACTGTAGGGGGTGCAAGATACACAAAACTAAGCCTACCCATTTTCTTTTTTGAAATAGGCAGTAAAGTGATCAGAACATTTAGAGATATGAAGGAAAGGTATGCCAGGCATAACATTTTGCAAAGTATATACTCGCCTACATCAATTTAGGGTATGTTTGCCTTTTACATCTAGGCTGGTGAGCATGATTATTCCTATAAGGGGGTGGTATAGGAAATTTTATTTTTTACACCACTTCAAAAATACTTTGAAAACCATGAAATGTCATATTCAGTACTTTCTACCATCCCAAGAAAAATGACACCTCATTGGGATGGGTTGACATAGAGTATGGGATGTCAGAAGCACAAAACAACACCTGCCCCTTTTTATTCTTTGAAATGGCATATCTGCACTAAAATGTTCATAACCATTCAGATGTAAAGAAAATACAGTAAGTCATATCATTTTAGAACTTAGACATTCTCCTGCATCAAATGAGGGGTCACCTGCCTTTTTTTTTACCCCTAGGCTAATGTTACCACTATTTCCAGAAAGTTGTGCTATAGGAAAAAACACATACTTTTTTGCACTTCAGTCACTTCAAAGACACTAAAATCTTCCAACACCATGACATTTCTTAGTATACTAACTACTAAAAGCCAGAATGAGAAAAATGGTACCCCACTGGGGTATGGGTTGACATACCTTAGCAGATGCTAGGAGCGTAAAATCATGCCATCAGAAACCAAGTACTGCTGATATCACTATGCCCCTTGTCCATTCTCTGCTAAGGACACGTTGTCAGAGTTAGCAAGCAAGACAGGAGTCAGACAGTATAGTAAAACTCACCTTTATTAGAATGACACAACAAGGAGAAATACAGTGAGTAGGGGGTGATTGAGAGGCTAGAACTTTATCAGAAACAGGAGCTGCCTCAGGTCCACCACAACTGCAAGAAACTAGGCCGGAGCCCACTGGAGTCACAACATCCTGGGAAAGGCTCGGATAAAAATCGGTGGTCTCCCGAAACGGATGGCAGCAGGGAGACTACTGACTCACGTCTGCAAACAGGAAGGCAAGAGTCCACCAGAGCCACAGGTCTGCACCAGATAGGATGCCCACTGTCCGGAGGCAACACAGAGGACTTAGCTGGACAAAGCCCCAGGTCAGCACCAGGATGGATAGTCAGACAGGCCAGGGTCATACAAGGAGCGGTTAGTTAGCCAGAGCCACAGGTCTGCACCATATAGGATGTCCACTGTCAGGTGGCAACACGGTGGACTTAGCTGGACAGAGCCCCAGGTCAGCACCAGGATGGATAGTCAGAAAAGCCAAGGTCATAAACAATACTCAGGAACCAAAAGCACAACAGCACAGGACAAAAACATAAGGGTAACTGGATGGCAATCCAGTTCCCTTTAAATACCCAGAGCTAGGAAGTAGATAGGAGGAGACTGACAGGATACCCTGTATAAAGTTGGAGCCTGCATCATATAGAGATCTCGCGCACGTAATTGATGCATCTCGCCGAGATGCGTCAAACACCTGAACCACCACTGAGTTGTTTGGAGCTTGCGCACCACCTATCCAGAGGACACGGGCAGCCATTACTGATGCCTAGCTCACCCAGACCTAGTCCCCATAATGACGCCTGGGATGACACCGAGGCGTAATTTAGAGCTCTACAACTCCAGCGCCAGCAGAAGAGGTGGGGCTGGATCTAGGTAAGCTGTGACACACGTGGCATCTTGCAGACATTTTGATAATAATGATGAACCCTCCAGGACACCATCTTAGTGTATTCAGTGGGATGGAATCTCCTCAGATGCAGCATGATGCCCTGTTTGCAATTATCCTCCACCACACTGCCATGTGTGGTCAGCGCACCACACAGTGTGCAGTGGGTGGACACGAACTGTCACATCCTGACATCTACTGAATGGCTATCAGCTGGTGAGAGAGGTAAAGATGAACGAGGTGGATCGCGAGAAGATGTACTTACATCTTCTCACGGCTGGACCCTAGAGTAAGAACGTGATGGCGAGCCAGGTGTTTCACTCATTATCGAACTTTCAGACTCTGGCTAGTTTCTCTATTCTTTCTCCTCTTTGATCTCCGCCTAACCTCTTGTTGCCTTTGGGGGGAGTTAGGGCATACAGCAACAGTGGTGCCCTATTTCTTTGGTGGGTGTTTGGCTTTAACATGTTTCACATAAATGCCATGGTGTCTGTGTTTCATATGTGTGGTGAGGGAGGTTGTGCAAACGCGAATTTACTCCCAGGACCTCAGGGGGGAGGGGAAAAGTGGAGAAGAATGGTTTCTTTCTTTTCCTCTTCCTCATTTGCCTTCACTGGATGGGACAGAGGATGGTGTTGTAGTATTTTTTCTGTTGTCAAGTGGAACCTGTCCTAGTCCCATGTCACAATTGGTGGACCCCATTCCCACTGTGCCTATGGTGGTATGTGACACACTAGCCTGCTCCAGTAGTATAGCTGCTGGCAAGTGCATCCTGCCCTAGTCCCACATCACTACTGCTGGACCCCTTTCCCACTGTGTCCACGGTGGTCTGTGGCATACTAGACTGCTCCTCATCATCCTGGTGCCCTTGCAACTCAGCAGCAGCATGAATCACAGCAGCAGCAAATTCTGAAAATTCGCCAATCTCACTGCTGGTGGTGGTGCTGGTGATGCCCATCCCCATCCGCATATCTGTCTCCTATTCTTTTTTGGTTTAGGCTAAAAAGGTCATTAACGCCTCTTCCACCCCAGCTGCTTCACTGTAACTCTTATCATCAATAACCACCACTAGCCCCTCCTTCCTGCCACTGTTCTGTTACAGTTTCACCGGTTGGAGACGATGACAAATGTGACAGAGGGTCCCCAACTGTCACACTTGCCAACTCCGGAGCTGAAGAAGGCAGACAAGCAGCAGGCACAGGCAGCCGATCTGTGCTCATGGTGGTTGTGTTATTTCTGCTAGCCACCAGTTCTGCCTTCTTCAGTATCATGTTCAATAGGGATAATGCATTGGGGGGAAGGGGACTCACAGGGTCAGGAGAATGTTGTTGGCTCCATTGACCTCTTGTCTGGCCACTCCGCATTACTTCCCCTACCACCTCAGCATCAGCGAGAGGATCTAGTGAGGTCATGCTAGTCCCACCAGCTGCTTCACTATCACTAACAGCAACCACACTGATTTCAGTCTCTGAGTCTTCATCACTACTACTATCATCCCCTCCCCCTAACACTGAGTGTGTAGCTGCTGTATCTTAGTAGTAGTTGAAGTGGCAGAACTGCTTGTGGATAGCAAGTGTGACTTAGGGTCCCCTGCTGTCACACTTGGCATCAGCTCCTCCTCCCCTGCTCCTGAGAATCACGACACACTGGCAGGCACAACACTGGCAGCACGCACAGGTAGCTGACCTGTCCTGTTCACACTACTAACCTCTTATTCCTCTGCCGTAACACAAATTACCCAAAGATCCCAAGGGGTGATGTAGGGGGACTGACCATCACTGGGTCTGGGGAATCAGGGCATCCAGACCTTTCAGTGCTGGTAGTGGTCACTTCCTCCTCCTCAGACTCAATGGATGCATAACGGTCATTCCAGCGCCTCTTTTTATTTATATTGCAAGTGCCCATAGTGATAGCACACACTATGACCCTCTCCTGCCCCAATTTCACTATGTAAATCAACAGCCTAACACACTCTCTCTCTCTCTAGCTGCTTGTATTGTGTTTCACTTCCTGGAAACATAACATTTTTATAGCAAGAATATGAAGAACATTTAAGTAAAGGCTCGAAAAGTTTGTAGCAACTGAAAAAATAGCGACATTGTTTTGTCAGTGGGTGAAACCGGCAAAGATTTTATTCGCTTTATTCAAACTGGATTTTCCCAAGAAAAAGCAAACAACCATGTGGTTTACACTAATTTTTGAATGGGAACAGGACGGGGATTTTTGCCCACCCCTAGTGGTATGGACCCCTAATATCTCCTAAAGATGGACACTTGGGAGATACGCCAGTGGAGCAGGAGGCTGGGTAAGGAGTGTGTGATCCAGAGGCATCTTCAATGTATTGTAAAGCAAAGTGATGGCCATCTTCTGGCACATCTCTTTTTCATATTTTTTTTTTACTTCTCAGACCTCATTGAGGGGCATCAGGACCCCTCCTAATGCCCCCCAGCTACTGATCTCCCAGCTGATATGTTGGGAGATCAATAGAGATGACCTTGGAGATCATCATGGCTCTCCAGCTTACAACATTTTTTTTATTATTATTTATTAATTAAGACCTTTTTGGGGGCATCAGAACCCCTCCTGATATCCCCCCAGGCATTGATCTTCCAGCTGAGTAGGCTAGGGATCAATACAGGTGACTTACTTCAGGAAAACAAGTGTCCCCTCACTTCCACTCCTAACCCAACTTGTTGATGTGTAGACACTTTCCCAATCCCTCCCACTCCTACCCGGAAGCTCTCCTGCAGTTGACCCTTATCATCTAGGAGATCAATACCTGGAGGGACATCAGGAGGGGTCCTGACGCTCCCAAAGAGGTCTACTTAATGAAAAAAATAATTAAAATATTTTTTGCAAACTGGAGAGCCACGCTGCTTTTCAAGGTCCTCTCTATGGATCACCCAGCCTATTGGCTGGGTGATCAATAGCTGGGGGAATCATGTTGAGGACATACACAAGGAAAGGTTTAACAGGAGACCTGATTATTTTTGTATTCCTCACATAAATAAAAAAGTGGGTGATTAAATGAATCTGAGATCTTTACACAAACTAGGTATTGACATGTTACTTCACAAGACAGAGTTGATTAAAATAATCAGTTACACATATTTGTGCAAAAAAATATATATATAGTTTATTTAAATAATTAAAAAAAAAAATATATATATATAATGGTAATCAGTGTGATAGGAATATAGGAGAACACAAAATGACTCAAGGATATATCTTCTAAAATGACTTAGTCATATACTAAGATATATCTAAAGAACTTGACATACAGTAAATTAATAACCAATATCACAGAGTATATAAATCCAGCATAAACAGGATTAAACCTTACATAGCAATATTTGAACACAGCAGCACAGTAAGGGTTAATTGTTCCCTTTCCGGGAACAGGGTGCTTTCGGGCAGGGACCTCGCACCCAATGTTTCACTCTACAAAGCACCTGTAACCCTGTATTGTTTAAACCCTGAAATTGTAAAGCGATGCGTAGACTTGTGGCGCTATCTAAACATATTCATTCATTCAATGATAATACAGTTGGCTGCAGTGTATATGAATCGCTGCCCCAAAACCTTTATAAACTACTAGTTGAACAGCCCGTTACACGGGCCACAGTGCCTCTGGCAGCCGGTCGCAGTGGCAGCGCCCAGCTCTGTATCAGTCGCGGCGCGGGCAGTCTCTACTACGCATGACTGCCACACGCACAGCAGTGTCTACTGCGCATGTCGGGCGTTACACACGATTTAGGGAATTATTATATAGGATGCTAATTAAGGTAGAAGGGATTTTGTTATGTGAGCTGAGCCTAATTTCAGCCGCACATCTCATAACATGACATTGCACCACCTGCAAAATATTTCAACATTTAGAAACTTATATGGAAGACAAAATGCCCCAGATCAGATTAATTTAATTTTAACTTAAATGTATCTACTGTGTTCAATATTGCGTACCTGCTGGATAAGATAAAAAAGATATAAAATTGTATATACCTTATAGGCCAAATAGATTACACAGTTACAATATAATTAAAATTATATATCAAATAAAATATGTTTAAAAAGCAAAGCCAAAACTACCGTAAAATCTCAGGTATAATACGCACCTGTGTATAATACGCAGGTGTATATTATACCCAAGATTTTAGGGGAAAACAAGAGGGCCTATGTATAATACACACCCTTGTTTCCCCCCTTACTAAAAAAAATTAGTGCTGCCAGCTACCTTCCCTTCCTCCCCCAGTGCAACTCGATGTGAAAATAAAACTTACTTGCTGATATAACTTAACCCATTCAAGTACAGCATGTAAGAACGCTCCCTCTGTCCCATCTTCCCTGCTGGCAGCAGGTTTGTATTTTCCGCACGCTTCCTTCAATGCTCTGTCAGGACCTTCTGCCTACGGTATTGCCCTGTGATGAACTTGAGATCCTCACAGGGCATTACCATTGGCTGGTAGCAGAAGGTCCTAAAAGCCCATTGAAGGAAGCGAGGGGGCAAATGCAAGATGGGAAGATGGGGCAGAGGGAGCGTTCTTACATGCTGTACTTGAATGGGTTAAGTTCTATCAGCAAGTAAGTCTTATTTTCACATCGAGTTGCGCTGGGGGAGAAAGGGAAATTAGCTGGCAGCACTAATTTTTTTTTTTTTTTAAATAACATAAAAAACTCTCGGGTATAATAAGCACCCCCGCTTCACATAAGGTGAAGAGGGATAAAATTGTGTGTATCATACCTGAGACTTTACGGTAATACTTTACATGCAACATATACTATTAAAATGACAATGGCATTATCCTATTTGCAACACATATAGCACTGCAAGGGTTAACCAGAGATTATGGGTTATAAAAGAAAACTGTTACCCCTCCTAAGATGTCTTTTGTCTGTTAGAACAACCACAGGTGGTTCTTTCAACAGACACAATTTAGGCCCACAATGTCCTATAATATAAAGGGCCAGAATGTTTGTCCGATGCAGTCATGAGCAGTGGAGACTGCCCGAACGCACAGAATGCTGGGAGCACAGAACGCTGGGAGCACGGAATGCTGGGAGTTCTGTGCTGGGAGCACGGAATGCTGGGAGTTATGTGCTGGGAGCATTCGGTGTGCTTTGGCAGTCTCTACTGCGCATGACTTCATGGCGTGCACCGCCAGTGAGGCAGCGGTAGTACGCACAGCAGGACCGGTTTCTTTAACTCACCGGACCATGGCCCATGTACACGAGCTTTTACACTAGTTATGCAATAAAGCAACACATGAAACAAAGAATCCTATGACACAGACATACACACACCAATAGTGCCACAGAGGAGACATAGGAAAAAAGTACAGTGGTTTAATAGGGACTTTAAATCTTTGAATGTTTGAGAGGTATCTAATGCTCTAGCACTCATTGGGTTAGAGGCTTTATTTAAATCAATGGGAATTCATTTGTCCACTATGGTGCAGTTGGTTCGCTCCAGAATTGCTCCTCCATCATTTTGCAAACATGGTTGTATGTCAGACGTATTTACATTTTGTGATTCCCAGTTTCTTAATCCCTTAAAAGGTTAATCTTTGAGTGCCAGAGGGGTACTCAATGCATTGCTCTTGTACTCAAAGGGTTAAAAAGATTAATACTAGTGATGAGCGAGCACCCCAATGCTCGGGTGTTCGGGTGCTCTGACCGAGCACCCCCTGAGGCTCGAGTGCTCGGCCGAGCACCCGAGCCCCATTGAAGTCAATGGGAGGACTCGAGCATTACACCAGGCACCCCCTGCTCTGATGAGGGGAGGGTGCCTGGTCCATAGGAAAAGGGCAGAAAAGGATGGAAACACCACAGAAATGGTTCAGGGACAGCATAGGGAGGATGTCTGGATGCATCTTGGACTCCAACATCGCTGCTGGGAACGATCTTTCGCCCGTAGTACGCCATTTTTACAGACTGACCATAAAACACACAAAAAGGAAAATAAAAACGACTTTAGGCGAAAAATTGTTACCAAACAATATTTGCTGTATATTTACTTGTATATCATCTGCAAATTCTCCCAAAAATTTCCTTGGTTTTCGGAAGTGAGGCCATGATTAAGAGGGAAACGTGCGCAGAGGCAAATTCTCCCAAAAATTTCCTTGATTTTCAGAACTGAGGCCATGATTAAGAGGGAAACGTGCACAGAGGCAAATTCTCCCAAAAATTTCCTTGATTTTATTGAACTGAGGCCATGATTAAGAGGGAAACGTGCGCTGAGCCGACCATCTAAAACATTATGGGTGAGGGTCTGCTGCAGAGCTGACCATCCTAAACATTATATGCGAAGGCCCGCTAGTGAGCTGACGCTATAAAACATTATATGAGAGGGCCCGCTAGAGAGCTGACCCAATAAAACATTATATGAGAAGGCCCGCTGGTGAGCTGACCTATATAAAAATTGTCAAACAGGGCCCGCTGGTGAGCTGGCCCTATATAAAAATTATATCACAGGGCCCGCTGGTGAGCTGGCCCTATATAAAAATTATATCCCAGGGCATATGGAAGAGGAGGAGGAGGATGAGAAGATTAAGAGTCAACCATATACCCGTTTTTTGGGTGGAAGGGGTGAATGGGAATACAGAGTATTCCCATCATTGTAAATAACATATATAAAGTGAGTTTATGTTCCCCCGGGGCTTTCCTCCAGTGGAGTGGAGAAGTCAGGGGAAATCCAGGCCTTGTTCATTTTTATAAGTGTCAACCTATCAGCATTGTCGGTGGAAAGGCGGATACGCTTATCTGTTATGATGCCACCAGCAGCACTAAATACCCGCTCAGACAGAACGCTGGCGGCAGGGCAGGCCAGCACCTCCAAGGCGTAGAGTGCCAGTTCATACCACGTGTCCAGCTTGGACACCCAGTAGTTGTAAGGCACAGAGGGATCATTGAGGACGCTGACACGGTCTGCTACGTACTCCTTCACCATCTTCCAAAACTTTTCCCTCCTTGTGACACTAGGCTGCGCATCAGGGTGAGGGTGCTGGCGGGGTGTCATGAAGGTGTCCCACGCCTTGGAGAGTGTTGCCCTGCCTTTGTCGGAACTGCTGTGTGCTCCCCTTTTCTCCCCTTCTCGGTTGGCCAAGGTAGCACGTACTCTGCCGCCAGCGTTGTCAGATGGAAAATTTTGGAGCAATTTTTCGACAAGAACCTTCTGGTATTGCACCATTTTGCTTGTCCTCTCCACCGGAGGAATAAGAGATGAGAAATTCTCTTTGTAGCGGGGGTCCAGAAGGTTGAACACCCAGTAATCCGTGTTGTCTAAAATGCGTGTAACTCGTGGGTCACGGGAAAGGCAGCCTAACATAAAGTCAGCCATGTGTGCCAGAGTACCAACAGGCAAGATTTCGCTGTCCTCACCAGGAGGATGACTCTCAATCTCCTCATCCTCTTCCTCCTCTTCTGCCCACCCACGCTGAAGAGATGGAACTAAAGTTCCATGGCTACCCTCTGTAGCGGAGACAACCGTGTCTTCCTCCTCCTCCTCCTCCTCCTCCTCCGCCTCCTCCAATTGTCGCTGAGAAGACGAAGTGAGGGTGCTCTGGCTATCACCTTGTGTAAGCTCTTCCTCCCCCATTTCCACCTCTTCCACATGCAAAGCGTCGGTTTTAATTGTGAGCAGCGAGCGTTTCAGTAGACACAGAAGTGGGATGGTTACACTGATAATAGCGTTATCGCCGCTCACCATCTGTGTCGATTCCTCAAAATTGCGTAAAACCTCACAGAGGTCTGACATCCATTCCCACTCGTCACTTCTGATTACAGGAAGTTGAACGGAGAGGCGACGACCGTGTAACAGCTGGTACTCCACTACTGCCCTCTGCTGCTCACAAAGCCGGGCCAACATGTGGAAGGTGGAGTTCCAGCGCGTGCTCACGTCACACAGCAGCCGGTGAGCTGGCAATTGTAAGCGCTGCTGCAGCTTCAACAGGCCGGCTGAAGCTGTTGATGACTTACGGAAATGTGCACACACGCGGCGCACCTTGGTCAAGAGATCATGCACATTGGGGTAGGTTTTTAGAAATCGCTGCACCACTAAATTAAATACATGCGCTAGGCATGGTACGTGTGTGAGCTTGCCGAGCTCCAAAGCCGCCACCAAGTTACGCCCATTATCACACACAACCATGCCTGGTTGCAGGTTGAGTGGCGAGAGCCACTGCTCGGTCTGGTGACTAATCCCCTGCAACAGCTCTGAGGCCGTGTGCTGTTTGTCCCCAAGGCAGATCAGCTTCAGCACGGCCTGTTGACGCTTCCCCACTGCAGTGCTACACTGCTTCCAGCTACTGGCTGATGGGGGAGTGGCGGTGTGTGTAGAGAATTCGGAGGTGGAAACGGAGGAGGAGGAGCCAATAACGTAGGTGCTGGTGGAAACCCTGATGGAGGTAGGGCCCGCAATCCTCGGCGTGGGTAGCACCCGTGCCATCCCAGGGTCCGAGTCGCTCCCAGCCTCCACGACATTCACCCAGTGTGCCGTCAGGGAAATGTAGCGTCCCTGGCCACAAGCACTTGTCCATGTGTCAGTCGTTAAGTGGACCTTCCCAGTAACTGCGTTGGTCAGGGCACGGGTGATGTTACGGGACACATGGTGGTGTAATGCGGGGATGGCACACCGGGAAAAGTAGTGGCGGCTGGGGACCGCGTACCGAGGGACAGCTGCTGCCATCAGGCTGCGGAAGGACTCAGTGTCCACAAGCCTAAATGGCAGCATTTCGATGGCCAGTAATTTGGAAAGGTGTGAGGTTAGTGCTATGGCCTGTGGGTGGGTGGCTGGGTACTTTCTCTTGCGCTCAAATGCCTGGGGTAACGACATTTGGACGCTGTGCTGGGACAGGGAAGTGGATGTGGTCGCTGATGGTGCTTCAGATGCTACAGGTGCAGGGCGGGAGGTATGCGGGCCTGCGCCTTCGACAGGCGATTGGCCGGCACCGAAAACAGGGGAAGAGGAGGCAGTGGTGTGGCCTGCAGACACAGATGGGCGATCCAGGCGTTCCTCCCACTTACTACGGTGCTTGGATGCCATGTGTCGGATCATGCTGGTGGTGGTGAGGTTTCTAGTGTTCATGCCTCGGCTCATTCTGGTGTGGCACAGGTTGCAAACTACAATTCTTTTGTCGTCCGCACTTTCCTTAAAAAAACGCCATACCGCGGAACACCTACCCCTTGGCAAGGTAGATTTACGCAAGGGGGTGCTCCGTGGAACATTTGCGGGCCGGTTTGGTGCGGTCCGCCTTCTTTCTGTAGCCACACCACTGCCTCTTCCAGCCTGTTGCGGTGCTGCAGATGGCTCACCCTCAGGACTGCTGTCATCGCTCGGCTCTACACCTTCCCAGGTGGGGTCAGTCACCTCATCGTCCACCAAGTCCTCCTCCACTTCCTCACTCTGATCATCCTCCTCAAGTCTTGATCCCACCACATACTCAGTCATTGACAACTGTATAACATTCTCCTCAACAAGGTCTTGAGACGGAAATAGTGGTTGATTTAATGGCAACTGTGTCTCATCATCATCATCATCATCCACTACTTCCTTTGACCTTAAATGCCGTTCACATCTGTCATCTTCTTGAGATTGGGTAGCCTCTAGAGGTTGTGAATCAGGGCACAAGATGTCATGTTCCTCTGCAAGCGTGCTTGGAGAGAGGGTCAAATGAAGGATTGGTGATGAGACGAGCTCCTCACTATATCCCAGTGTGGGATCACTTCTTTGACCAGACCGTGTATGGTGGGAGGAAGGATGATCAGAGTGAGGATTATGTTGACCAGACTCTTGGCTACTGAGAGTGGACTTGGTGGAAGACAGGGTGGTGCTTAACCGACTGGAAGCAGTATCAGCTGTCATCCAACCGACCACCTGTTCGCAGTGGTCGGACCTCGAGAGTGATGTCCTGCGACGCCCTGTAAAATTACACATGAAGCTAGGTATGGTGGATGTCTTTCTTTCTTGTGCTCTGGCACCAGGCACAGTTTCTCCGCGTCCTGACCCGCGCCCTGAACTTTCAGGATCACGTCCACTTCCCCGTCCCTTTTTACCCGCCTTCTTCATCTTACACAGAATATGTGACTTTAATATTTGAGTTTGAAAACTTAACAGTATTTCTTATTATTCTGCAACTCTGCAGAGTACACAGAATAGGCTGCTAAACTGCGGTGAAACACACTGAATGGAATATGTGACTTTAATATTTGAGTTTGAAAACTTAACAGTATTTCTTATTATTCTGCAACTGTACAGAGTACACAGAATAGGCTGTTAAACGGCGGTGAAACACACTGAATGGAATATGTGAGTTTAATATTTGAGTTTGAAAACTTAACAGTATTTCTTATTATTCTGCAACTGTACAGAGTACACAGAATAGGCTGCTAAACTGCGGTGAAACACACTGAATGGAATATGTGACTTTAATATTTGAGTTTGAAAACTTAACAGTATTTCTTATTATTCTGCAACTCTGCAGAGTACACAGAATAGGCTGCTAAACTGCGGTGAAACACACTGAATGGAATATGTGAGTTTAATATTTGAGTTTGAAAACTTAACAGTATTTCTTATTATTCTGCAACTGTACAGAGTACACAGAATAGGCTGTTAAACGGCGGTGAAACACACTGAATGGAATATGTGACTTTAATATTTGAGTTTGAAAACTTAACAGTATTTCTTATTATTCTGCAACTGTACAGAGTACACAGAATAGGCTGTTAAACGGCGGTGAAACACACTGAATGGAATATGTGACTTTAATATTTGAGTTTGAAAACTTAACAGTATTTCTTATTATTCTGCAACTGTACAGAGTACACAGAATAGGCTGTTAAACGGCGGTGAAACACACTGAATGGAATATGTGAGTTTAATATTTGAGTTTGAAAACTTAACAGTATTTCTTATTATTCTGCAACTGTACAGAGTACACAGAATAGGCTGCTAAACTGCGGTGAAACACACTGAATGGAATATGTGACTTTAATATTTGAGTTTGAAAACTTAACAGTATTTCTTATTATTCTGCAACTCTGCAGAGTACACAGAAAAGGCTGCTAAACTGCGGTGAAACACACTGAATGGAATATGTGACTTTAATATTTGAGTTTGAAAACTTAACGGTATTTCTTATTATTCTGCAACTCTGCACAGTACACAGAATAGGCTGCTAAACGGCGGTGAAACACACTGAATGGAATATGTGACTTTGATATTTTAGTTTGAAGACTTAACAGTATTTCTTCCTATTCTGCAACTCTGCACAGTACACAGAATAGGCTGCTAAACTGCGGCGAAGCACACTGAATGGAATATGTGACTTTGATATTTTAGTTTGAAGACTTAACAGTATTTCTTCCTATTCTGCAACTCTGCACAGTACACAGAATGTGCTGCTAAACTGCGGCGAAGCACACTGAATGGAATATGTGACTTTGATATTTTAGTTTGAAGACTTAACAGTATTTCTTCCTATTCTGCAACTCTGCACAGTACTCAGAATGTGCTGCTAAACTGCGGCGACGCACACTGAATGGAATACGTGACTTTGATATTTTAGTTTGAAGACTTAACAGAATGTGCTCTAATCTGCAACTTTGCACACTAAACAGAATGTTCTCTAATCTGCAACTTTGCACACTAAACAGAATGTGCTCTAATCTGCAACTTTGCACACTAAACAGAATGTGCTCTAATCTGCAACTGTGCACACTAAACAGAATGTGCTCTAATCTGCAACTTTTCACACTAAACAGAATATTTTTTTTTTTTTTTTGTTTGTTTTTTTCCCCCCACACACAATATAACCTGCTGCCCCCACACACAGTAGTCCTAAAAAGGACTTTTGGTTCTTTTTTGTCACAATTTTTTTTTTTCCTCCCTACACTGCCTTTCCCTTCCTATCCTCAGCTCTCCCTGGCTCAGACTGAGCCGAACTCGATGGTCAGGTGCTATACAGCACCTGACCACGGGTTCTGGCCAGCCAATCAGTGTAATGCCAGCAGCCAACATGGCTGCTGGCATTACACCGATGTCAGAGCCTCCCTGCACGTTTACTGGCTGCGCAGCAGCCGCAAAACGTGCGGGGAGGAGACCCGAACATGGCGGGCGAGCACATGCGGTACTCGTACGAGTACCGCCATGTGCCGAGCAGAGCGATGCTCGAGCCGATCCGAGCATCGGCCGAGCATGCTCGCTCAACACTAATTAATACAACTAAGAAGTCCTATTGATATGCAATGTGTTGCAGCAACGTGTTGGAGACCTGTCTAGGAACCAAGGGGTAGAAACCTCCATTTAAATTAATGGGGGTATTTATTTACATCCTATGGTGAAGCTGGTTTGCCCAAGAATTGCTCCACTTTTACCCTTTTACATATGGCCCAATGTGGAGGAAGTATGATGCTGACACTGGGATAAATCTGGATCTAGAATCACTGTGAAGTCCCTGCACCTGCCTAAAGCCAGTTTACTGATCTACGTGCACCATAAGGCCTCCCATTACTGCTTCCTGTGCCAAGAGGAGGACAAAGGCAGACCGTGGGGGATTCTGGGTGGACTTTCCTCTATGTCTTGCTTAGAGAAGGTAACAAGGATTTTGCTTTACTGTATGCCACTGCTGGCATTTAAGTACAACTCTGGTGAAATATGACTGTTGGTATGCACTACAGAGATCATGCCCGGTGCTGCATCCTCATCAGTGTGGCAGAAATGAATGCCATGCAGTCACACACACTGTAGCTCTAAGCTAACACATGCTTCTTTCCTTGGATGATAGAAATATTTCCAACACACTGAACTGGAGACTTTTCTATCGTGTATCTACCCTATAGAATTCGTGTGTATGTGAAGCAATGAGTTAGAGATTTATTCAACATTCACAGACTTAAACGCCTATTTGAAATCAATGGGAGATTTTAGTTGCAACATATGGTGATGTTGGTTTTGCACCAGAATTCATCCATCCCTTAGTACATCAGACCCAATGTCACTAATACCTCCTATTTGCAGTAAGGAATAAACACAGGAGACTACTGTACCTTGTATAGAAGAGGCTGAGATGAAGGGAGTATAAAGTGGATGTTTTACAGTTTTGTTTTTCTGATGGGACCATCATCAATCTCCATAAACACAAGTATTCAAGGATCTCAGAACAATCAGGTACAATGATGATAATGCAGATGGATAAGAATGATCTCTAAGAACTGCAGTAATATATAATATCACTTCACAGTAAAGGGGGATCATTTCACATAAACTCTGAATGTCTCATGAACAAGTTTACAGCCAACAATGGAATTCACCAAGAACACAATATAAATGTTGGTATTATTTGGATTGTATCACTGACATCGGTGAGTTTACAATAAATGGCATTTGTAGCTCATTCCTTTGATATAATCCTAAGGTTGTTCTTCTTCACTGATTTCAATGTGATGAGAATAAAAAAATAGACTTTCAGCAGCTTTATATGAAGAATCCAGTGTCCTTCAGAAGGAATGTTGCACAGCTGTCCTGTAACTGGGATGTATCCTTCAGGTTAACAATGGTAAAATAACAGGAGCTGAAATAACTATTCTTTACATCTGCTAATTGCAGTCCTCAGCTACATGATGGGGTACACGGCCCTCATGTCAGCTTGGTGTGTACAAGGTTAATGCTTCCAAAGGAGTTTTTATACCCTCTGCATGTAGGCATCTGGCATTACATCATCTCTACACATCCAATATGTTTTCAAAAACAGTTTCTATTTCAGAAAAGTTTATCATGTTATTCCAGCATAAAGGCAGCAATTACATAATTACTAGTCTGATAAAAAAAGACACTAAACTCCAGGGTGATACACACTAAGAAGTGATAAAGTTTTGGTAAAGAGAAACTTAACTCTTCAATGAGATAAACATTCAATTCTCTTCAATCTCTTAACCTATGGGATCTAACCACTAAGATTTTTTTAAGTTAGATTGATGATAGGGCCTTATTCATGATCTAAAGAGTTAATATTCTGGGGCAAGCCAACTGCACCATTAGGAGAAAATGTAAATATCACTTAAATCTATGGGAATGTTTTGAATTTACATTTCACCACTATGATACAGTTGGACTGCTCCGGAATTGCAACTCTTTATCTTGACGAATAAGGCTCTTAGTCCATTGAATAACATGAAATGGAGAGTTTATCACACTGGAGAGTCCATCTCATCTCAGTGCAAGACCCCCCCCATGGACTTTTCTGAAAATACGTCTGTTGGTTGCATCCTTTTTTTTTCCCTCTTCCTGCTACTTGGGTATCCTTCTGGATGCCAGCATATGTTACAGCTGAAATATATGTATTGTCAGCCTGTTGGGCTGTCTCTGTGCATCCCCTGGGTTTTGATACTGTTTGTGGTGGAACCTTTTTTAGGTCTACATCATCTGAGCTCCCCCCGTGGTGCTGGAGATAGGAAGCGGTCACCCACCTGGGTTATTAATGTACTTTCTGCATACTGTGTTTGGAATTCTACATCTGGCATCTAAGTTGGAGCTGGGGGTCTAACTTGTTGTCCCAGCAACATGGTGGGTTGATGGGAGGGCGATTCATCTCCTGCTCTTGACTCACCATTATGGGTCACTGCATAGGGCTGACGTGGGCTATCCTTGGTCCTTCTTTTGTGGCTGTCCCAGATATGAATGACCATTTTTTACATGTGGGATATAATAGCTTGGTTTATGTTTCTATGTGTTTTCTGTTGATGTCACTACTGTTTTGGCTAAGCCTCCTGTTGAGGCTTTCCTTCTATGCTGGTTTGGGTAAGGTCTCTTTCAGGTCTGGGTGGGTTAGAGACAGAGAGGGGTAGGTTTAGGGTTTTTTTTTGTATTGTGGATATGTTGTGGTTTAGTGTTGTGAGTCTGTTCAGGGAAGAGGCATGGGTGGAGTGTTTTTATTTGTTTATTTGGGTTTTTCTTTTCTTTTCTCCCTCTCTCTCCATCCTTGGGGTGTCTGCCCCTTGGCTCCCTCAGCGTGGCCCCCATCAGTAGTTGTACCAATTGGATTCCTGCGGCTTGATGGCTAGTGGGGTATGTAAATATCACGGCGCCCGTGATTATGCGACATTTTGACAGGCTTATTTCCTGGTGCCTTTTCATTGGCTGCGCTGTACAGCTCCTCCCAGTGACAGCCTTTATATACTCTGGGCTGTCACTTAGGGGTTGCCCTTTCGTGGTGTACCTGATGCCTATCGCTTGTGCCATTTGTTTGATATCAGTGTATGACCCGGACTGCCTGACTACACTTATTGCTACTGTTCCTGCTTCTGTGTACCGATTTGGATTGGCTGACATTCCTGCTTCCTGTTCTGACTCGGCCTGGCTGATGTTCCTGCTCCGTGTACCGACCCGGCGAGACCGACGACCCTACTCCGTGTACCGACCCGGCGAGATCAACGACCCTGCTCAGTGTACTGACCCGGCTTGGCTGACATTCCTGTTCTGTGTACCGAATTGGTTTGGCTGTAGTTCCTGCTCCTTCCGTGCCCAGCTGGGTGAAGATTCTGTCAGTGCCTGTTGCTGTCATCTGAGCACTTCTCTCACGTTATTGTGCATCTCAGAGCTACGGTACTCTGTTACCGTTTGTAGTCCAGTCCTTGGGTTTGAGTCTCAGTGTGCCATTAATCCTCTACACCGTTCACTTGATCGCTTGATCTTCCACTCTTGGGTTCAGTTGGGTGCATCCGGTAGCCTTCCGTATTCTGACCATAGTGTTCATTAACCCCTCCGGGGGTGGTGCCGCTGCTTGTCTCACCAATGCCATTCTCATTACCGGTATACTTGTTCGCTTGGTCTTCTGCTCTTGGTTCAGTTGGGCGCTTCCGGTTGCCTTCCACCTTAAGACCATAGCGTACATTAACCCCTCCGGGGGTGGCACAGGCACACTGTGGTGGATAGTCTCAGTTGGGCATCCGTTCCTGGCACGAGCTCTGACTCACGCAGTTGTAGTCTCTGGTGGGCGTCCACCGTTGCGACCTCCCGTTCAGGTGAACTTGCCTGTTCTTTGCTGTCATCCTGTCACTGTCGCTATCCCTGTCTATAGGCGACAGTGGGCCTCCGCTTATCTGGGCAACTGAGTCAGTGGCTTCACTGGTATCTCTGGACTCTATTACACTGTATCAATCATAATTACCTGACCTGTGTCAGTATTGTATTCTGTAGTACATACTGGACCCGTGTGGGTTAAACTTGCTATGTAACTTGTCCTGTGTCAGTTATTTATGTGCTATATGCTGGACCCATGAGGGTTACGTTATTCCTTGTGTGCTTTAAATAAAATTGTGTTTTTACCAACATCTACCGTTTCTGAGTGTACTGAACCGTAACAGTACGAAAGGGCCATGACCTCAGACGGTAACGGTGACGGTAATGCACAAAGTATCCATTGGAGGATGGATCTTCATGAACAGCGGTTCATTGGCTGTTCAAACGATTCTTGAGCGCACAGCACACTTGGATAAACCAGTACCTGCTCCAGTGGTCCCCCCTGTTTCAACACCGTGAGCACAGTCTTTGGCGCAAACTAACGCTAACAGAGCGCTGACAGCTACCACTCCACTACCTCTTAGGTACGATGGTGAACCCTGTGCAGAGGGTTCATTAATCAGTTGGAAATCTTCCTAGAATTAACCCCTCATGCATTTCCCAGTGATCGCAGTAAAGTGGGCTTCATGATTTCCTTGCTGACGGGCACAGCCCTGACATGGGCAAACCCTTTGTGGGAGGCCGCTAAACCATGTACTAGGAAGTTCACTGAGTTCGTATGGGCATTTCGTAGAGTTTTTGAAGTTCCTGGGAGAGCCGCCTCTGCTGCAAAAAATCTTATGGAGATCCAACAAGGGTCTCGCACAGTTGCTGACTATGCCATCGAATTTCGTACCTTAGCAGCTAAAGGTGGGCTGGAACAATGAAACGCTGGTGGCAGCTTTTGCACAGGCACTTTGTGATCGTTTAAAGGATGAGACGGCAGCACGAGAACTGCCAACGGATCTTGATGAATTTATGGATTTCTCAATTTTGATGGATTCCCGTATTAGGGAACGTATGGCGGCCAAGGACCGAAAGCAGAGGGCCAGAGAAATGGGATCAGCAAGATCAAGCTTCCCACCCATACCTCCCTCACCTCCCATGCCTCCAGTACAAGCTGGTGAGAGTAGTGAACCAATGCAATTGGGGTTCACTAGGTTGTCCAAAGAGGAGAGGGCGCATCGCCGCAGACAAGGCCTCTGTTTATATTGTGGTCAGGCTGGTCATTTGCTCCGTTCTTGCCCGACACGGCCGGGAATCGAACGCACCTAGAATACCTTGGGGGACAGGCCCTAGGTGGCGTTCAGCAGTCCCTGGACCCAACTAGTCAGAAGTCTATAATACAGGTTGTAGTCGCCTGGGCCGACCTCGCTGTGGTGGTTCTGGCACTTATTGATTCCGGTGCTGCCGGATATTTTATGGACGAATCGTTTGCTGCCTCCCATAACATTCCACTGGTGGAGAAAGAGTCTCCCTGACGACTGAGGCCATTGATGGTAGGCCATTGGTACCTGCCCAAATTACTATGGAGACTATTCCCTTATCTTTGCGTATTGGGGCACTGCATTCTGAGGTTCAACGGTTTCAGATTATCCGTTCCCCACATCATGCTCTCATATTGGGGTTTCCTTGGTTACATATGCACAACCCCAGGTTTGACTGGCAGACTTGCGAGATTACAGCCTGGTCAGAGTTCTGTGATAAACACTGTAAATCCCACCCTACTAGGATCATGTGTACCTCTCCCTCAGTGCTGGCTGAGTATTGCCAATTCAGCGACGTGTTCAGTAAGGGAGAGGCCAGTGCACTGCCTCCTCACAGGGCTTGTGACTGTGTGATTGATCTGCCTCCTGGTGCCGTTCCTCCTCGGGGTGGTGCTTACCCGTTGTCTTGCGAGGAGAATCGGGCCATGGAGGAGTATATTGCTGATGCCCTGAAGAGGGGCATTATCAGGAAGTCATCCTCGCCCATGGGGGCAGGATTCTTTCTCGTAAAGAAGAAGAGTGGCAAACTACGACCCTGTATAGACTATCGTGGATTAAACAAATTGATGCCTAAAAATGCTTATCCTATACCACTCATCACCGAGCTGTTTGATTGATTAAAGGGTTCCTCTATCTTTACTAAACTTGACTTGCGGGCCGCCTATAATTTAGTAAGTATAAGGGCCGGTGATGAGTGGAAAACGGCATTCAAGAGTTTATCTATATATATAAAAGAAGACTTTGTGCCTGCCAAAACACACCCAGGGGAGGCATAAAGCAGGAGTTACTACTCCTATTGGGTGATTCAATCATGCAGGGAGTTGGCCCGCCCCCACTATGCAGCCCGCCCACCACTATCAAATTCAGAAAAAAACAATATGGCCGCCACTTGCTCCTACACCACAGACAAACACACACATGCCCCACTCACACAGCACCACACAAACACACACAGACCACCACACACACAGCACCACATACACACACAAAGACAGAAATAAATATGGCTGACACACACACACACACACAGTCACTCACCCTGACTCCCAGTGGCCTCAGCAGGACCTGTAGTGCAGCACCAGGGGAACAAAATGGTACTCAAAGGGTTAAGGTAGGCTCAATTATTGCTCAATTATTTCTTCACTGTCATCATTTGCCATGCAAGACACAGGACAGACAGCCATCAGATTCACACTTAACCCACTGACTGCCACAGGGTTGTGTATCAAGCTTTACCCCTCAGGGAGTGTGTTCAAACCCCTCACACTGTAAACTTGCATTTCCCTCCCACTTCTCCTCCTTCCCCAGCCTATTACTAACACTTTTCCATATTTATGCTAAGCCCCGCCCCTACTCGCGATTAAGCCCCGCCCCCTTTTAACCCAAATTGCCCCATTGCTCTCTCCACATCAGCACCACATGAGGGACTCCACAAGTAAAAGTTCACAGGTATTACACACACATGCCCCACTCACACAGCACCAAACACCCATACACACACACAAAGCCAGAAAGAAAGATGGCTGACACACAGTCACTCACCCTGACTCCCAGTGGCCTCAGCAGGACCTGTACTACAGCCACTGAGGAACAAAATGGCACTCAAAGGGTTAAGATAGGCCCTCATTGCTGAATTACTTCTTCACTGTCATCATTTGCCATGCAAGACACAGGACAAACAGCCATCAGATTCACATTTAACCCACTGACTGCCACAGGGTTGTGTATCACGTTTTACCCCTCAGGGAGTGTGTTCAAACCCCTCACACTGTAAACTTGCATTTCCCTCCCACTTCTCCTCCTTCCCCAGCCTATTACTAACACTTTATCACATTTATGTTAAGCCCCGCACCCTACTCGCAATTAAGCCCATCCCACTTTTAACCCAGATTGCCCCATTTGTCTCTCCACATCAGCACCACATCAGTCCCCTCTAGGGACTTCAAAAGTCAGTGTTCCCAGGTATGAATACACTTCCCACTGCTATTTAACTCTCACATGCCTCTCTATATCTTAACCATTTGACTGCCAGAGGGGTGCACAACTCATGAGCGCATGTGTTTCTGCTCATATATGTTGGGTGTGTGTTTGTGTACATCTCTGTTACATATGTGTGTCCATGTGTGCATCTCCAGTGTGTCTGTGTGTGTGCGTGTCTTTTGCATGTCTCTGCCGCTCACTGTGTGTATGTGCATACCTCCCAACTTGTCACATGGCCAAAGAGGGACACTGTAGTTTTAGGTGATATTGTTGGGGGCGTGGCTGGTGGGCGGGGCATTAGTAAGAATTTTTAGGTTATTTCATGACCTATTACTGGTTATTTATGTAACTGAATAAATGATTTAGTGCAAGACTAAAGTATTTTATTTGCACAGACTAATGTATAAACACATATACTGAAGTTTATTGCTTTATTGCTGTAGAGCAAAGTAATACACACCACACAGTCAGGGCTGGTGCAAGGATTTTTGCCACCCTAGGAAAAACCTAATTTTGCCGCTCATTTTGCTCCGCCCCTTGTGTCCCACCCCTTTATACCCCGCCTACTTATACCCAACCTCTTTTCATGATTATCCTCTCTCTGCCCCCTGAGCCACTTTAACCCTGGTCTGGAGATGCCTGTAAGAGATGCCCCCCACCAGCTCCAACTTGCCCCTTATCAGCTTCACTTTGGCCCACCAGCTCCACGTTGCCCCTATCAGCTCCACTTTGTCCCCCGTCAGCTCCAACTTGCCCCCCATCAGCTCCACTATGCCCCCCATCAGCTCCACTATGCCACCATCAGCTCCAACTTGCCACCATCAGCTCCACTTTGCCCCCCATCCGCTCCAACTTGCCCCCATCAGCTCCACTTTGCCCCCCATCTGCTCTAACGTGCCCTCACCAGCTCCATTGTGCCCCCTCTTCAGATCCATTTTGCCCCCTCAGCTCCAACTTGCCCCCTCAGCTCCACTTTGACCCCCATCCTCTCCAACTTACCCCCATCTGCTCCACCTTGCCCCCCATCCGCTGCAACTTGCCCCCACCAGCTCCAACTTGCCCCCACCAGCTCCACTATGCCCCCATCAGCTCCACTATGCCACCATCAGCTCCAACTTGCCACCATCAGCTCCACCTTGCCCCCCCATCCGCTCCAACTTGCCCCCATCAGCTCCACTTTGCCCCCCATCTGCTCTAACGTGCCCCCACCAGCTTCACTTTGCCCCCTCTTCAGCTTCACTTTGCCCCCTCAGCTCCAACTTGCCCCCATCAGCTCCACTTTGACCCCCATCCTCTCCAACTTACCCCCATCAGCTCCACCTTGCCCCCATCCGCTCCAACTTGCCCCCACCAGCTCCACTATGCCCTTTCAGCTCCAACTTTCCCTTATCAGCTCCACTATGCCCCCCAGCAGCTCCAACTTGCCCCCCCATCTGCTCCAACTTGCCCCACCAGCTCCACTTTGCCCCCCCTTCAGCTCCACTTTGCCCCCCTCAGCTCCACTTTGCCCCCCCTCAGCTCCAACTTGCCCCCCCTCAGCTCCACTTTGACCCTCATCCGCTCCACTTTGTCCCCATCAGCTCCAACTTGCCCCCACCAGCTCCAACTTGCCCCCATCATCTCCACTTTGCCCCACATCCGCTCCATCTTGCCCCCTCAGCTCCACTATGCCCCCTCAGCTCCAACTTGGCACCCATCACATACCTGTAGCTCCCGCGCAGTCTTCTCTTCAGTAATGCAGAGCGAGGCGGGAGATCATGACTCCCAGCGCGCTCTGCATTACTAAAGATCCGACCAGATGAGGGAGCACTGTAGCAACACAGACCTGACTGTGTTGTGGTTCCCGGCATGGTGTGTGCGGGCGCAGCTCTTCTCCACTGCATGCCCGCGCCCCCAGTACGTGTGCGCCCTAGGCCGGCGCCTACCTCGCCTATAGGTGGAGCCGGCCCTGCACACAGTCTGACCTCCTAAAAAGAGGGACAACAGGGTGGGAAAGAGGGACAGAGGGATTTGGCCCTCAAACAGGGACTGTCCCTCCTAAAGAGGGACACTTGGGATGTATGGTATGTGTCTGCCTGTATGTTGCATATGTCTGTGTTTATCAGTGTGTCTGCATTTCACACACGTGCGTCCAACGCTCATAACAAGACGGGCAACGCCGTCACACGTTGCTAGTTAATGATATATTACGTGACATGCTACAGTCTTGCGTAGTTGTATATCTTGATGATATTCTCATTCATTCGTCAAGCCTATCACAGCACATCAAGGATGTGACAGCCGTGTTGCTTAAACTTCATGAGAATAAACTCTTCTGCAAAATCGAGAAATGTGAATTCCACAAGCCCATGGTGCCATTCCTGGGCTTTATTATCTCTAAGGATGCCATCGCAATGGACAAGGATAAGTTGGCAGCAGTCCTACAGTGGCCACGTCCTAAGGGGCTCAAGGCTATCCAACGCTTTCTCGGGTTTGCTAATTATTATAGGAAATTTATCAGAAACTTTTCTACAATTGTGAAACCTCTGACTGACTTAACACACAAGGGTGCGGATCCCTCCCAATGGTCTCAGGAAGCTGAACAGGCCTTTGTGACACTAAAGTCTGCATTTGCCTCTGCTCCTGTGCTGTCCCACCCCAATCCCTCCCTGCCATTTACCTTGGAGGTTGATGCCTCAGAATCTGGGGTAGGGACCATATTGTCACAGCGCCTGGACCCTGGGAGTATGCTAAGGCCCTGTGGATTCTTTTCCAAAAAATTGTCTAGCGAGCAGAGTCACTATGAGATTGGGGACAAGGAGCTGTTGGCAATTATTCTGGCCCTCAAGGAATGGCGGCACCTGCTTAAGGGTACCCGAACTCCAGTATTGATCTTGACTGATCACAAAAATTTAACGTACTTCTCTGAGGCTAAGGGACTGTCCTCTCGTCAGGCTAGATGGGCCTTATTTCTGTCGAGCTTTAACTTTATCATATCCTATCTGCCTGAGTCCAAGAATATCAGGGCAGATGCCCTGTCCAGGCAATTTAACCCTGACACCGAGAAGGAGGAGGTTCCGGTACCAATCATCCAGCCTGATCGCATTTTAGCTACATTGCGAACCAGTATTACTTCACCCCTGGGGGAGGAGATTCTCGCTAATCAGGCTAATGCTCCACCTGAGACTCCAGTGGGCAAATGTTTTGTAGCCGAGCCTTTCCGTACCCGTCATCTTGAGACGTATCATGCTTCTAAGGCTGCTGGGCATGTTGGCAAGAATCAATTAATTTGGTCACTCTCGCAGTTATTCTGGTGGCCTTCCTTGTGTGCCAACTGCACAGCATTTACTGCAGCTTGTTCTACCTGTGCCCATGCAAAATCCCCTAGACACCTTCCAGTGGGTCTGCTACAGCCGGTACCCAATGGAGAACGTCCTTGGTCTCATGTCTCTATCGACTTTATGGGGGAATTACCGGTGTCTAGGGGATATTCTTTTATTCTGATGATAGTCGATAGATTTTCCAAAATGGCACACTTTGTGCCTCTGCCTGGCCTTCCCTCTGCCCAGGAGCTGGCAAGGGTGTTTGCCAGGGAAGTTTTCCGGTTGCATGGCGTACCCAGAGTATTGCTGTCCGACCGTGGGAGCCAATAAGTGTCTAGATTCTGGAGGGCATTCTGTGCGCAGATGGGCATACAATTATCATTTTCTTCTGCATATCATCCCCAGACCAATGGAGCCGCCGAGCGTGCCAATCAGGGCTTGAAACAGTTTTTGCGCTGTTTTGTGCCTGACCATCATGATAATTGGGCCGACCTGTTGCCTTGGGCGGAGTTTGCCAGGAATTGTGCGGTTTATTCATCGTCCGGGAGTTCCCCGTTTCTCATCAATTACGCGTTCCAACCTTGTCTGCTCCCGGACTCATTTCAGACGCAGCAAATTCCAGCTCTGGATGAGCATATGGAGCAACTCCGTTCCACTTGGGCACAGGTGCAGAGGACCCTCAGTACCTCGTTCCAGCATTATCAGCACCAAGCTAATTGTAGACGGCTGCTGGCGGTCTCATTCCAGGTTGGGGACAGGGTATGGCTCTCCTCGAAGAATCTGAATCTACAGACCCCTTGCTATAATTTGGCTCCCCGGTTCATTGGTCCTTTCAAAGTTATTCATAAAATTAACCCTGTGTCATATGCTCTGGACCTTCCAGCATCCATGCGTATCCATAATGTGGTCCACGTATCATTGCTAAAACCTCTGATTTGTAATCGATACACTACTACCCCTGTGGCCCCGGGCCCTGTTCGAATACAAGGTCAAGAGGAGTACGAAGTACAAAATATTATTGATTCACGTAAATTCAGAGGGAGATTACAATATTTGGTCCATTGGAAAGGCTACGGTCCGGAGGAGCGTTCATGGGTTGATTCTAAGGACCTTCATGCTCCCAGATTACAGAGCAACTTCCATGCCAAGTATCCCCTTAAGCCAGGTCCCTCTTCTCGGAGAGTGGTCTTTGAGAGGAGGGTACTACCACGGCACCCGTGATTATGCGACATTTTGACAGGCTTATTTCCTGGTGCCTTTTCATTGGCTGCGCTGTACAGCTCCTCCCAGTGACAGCCTTTATATACTCTGGGCTGCCACTTAGGGGTTGCCCTTTCTTGGTGTACCTGATGCCTAGTGCTAGTTCCGTTTGTTTGATACCAGTGTATGAACCGGACTGCCTGACTACGTTTATTGCTACTGGTCCTGCTTCTGTGTACCGATTCGGATTGGCTGACGTTCCTGCTTCCTGTTCTGACCCGGCCTGGCTGACGTTCCTGCTCCGTGTACTGACCCGGCGAGACCGATGACCCTGCTCCGTGTACCAACCCGGCGAGACCGATGACCCTGCTCAGTGTACCGACCCGGCTTGGCTGACGTTCCTGTTCTGTGTATGGAATCGGTTTGGCTGTAGTTCCTGCTCCTTCCATGCCCGGCTTGGCGAAGATTCTGTCAGTGCCTGTTGCTGTCATCTGTGCACTTCTCTCACGTTATCGTGCATCTCAGTGCTACGGTTCAGTTGGGCGCTTCCAGTTGCCTTCCACCTTAAGACCATAGCGTACATTAACCCCTCCAGGGGTGGCACAGGCACTCGGTGGTGGATAGTCTCAGTTGGGCATCCGTTCCAGGCACGAGCTCTGACTCACGCAGTTGTAGTCTCTGGTGGGCGTCCACCGTTGCACCCTCCCGTTCAGGTGAACTTGCCTGTTCTTTGCTGTCATCCTGTCACTGTCGCTATCCCTGTCTATAGGCGACATTGGGCCTCCGCTTAACTGGGCAACTGAGTCAGTGGCGTCACTGGTATCTCTGGACTCACTGTACACTGTATCATTCATAACTACCTGACCTGTGTCAGTATTGTATTCTGTAGTACATACTGGACCCGTGTGGGTTAAACTTCCTATGTAACCTGTCCTGTGTCAGTTATTTATGTGCTATATGCTGGACCCATGAGGGTTACGTTATTCCTTTTGTGCTTTAAATAAAATTGTGTTTTTATCAACATCTACCGTTTCTGAGTGTACTGAACCGTAACAGTAAATTTTAGTTACGGAACGTTCGGGACCTGAATGAGAGAATTAAACATTCCCTAGTTTTATCATACATTAGGTGACAGGACCCAGATGTTGTCTTACTGCAGGAGACACACTTGGTAGGATCCAAAATTCTCTTCCTTAAGAAACCACAGGTAGCTTGCCATTACCATTCCATCTTCTTCACCCATACACAGGGAGATCTTTACTATCTGAGTTCCTAGACCTCAAATCTGACAGAAAGGGCCGATATCTCTTCTTGACATGTAACTTTGCTGGCCTTCCTACCATACTCAGTAACCTACATATTCCTCCCCATTCTCTGATTTAGTTCTACAGGAATCCTTGTTGTTCATCTCCTCAAAAGCTGGTTATCATGTGGTGTGCATGGACAACATCAATAATGTCCTGGACCGTTTGAGAGGGGCACTGATTCCCAAGCTTTATTAATATTCAGTGGGTGGGTGGGAGACATTGGACTTGTAGATGCTTGGCACACCCTCCTGCCATTCCTCCACACATATTACCTTGTCCCACATTGACCATGCATTTGTTTTTGAGGCCACCCATGGGAGTATTGCGGAATGTAAGTATCTGTCTTCTTGGTGTCAGACCACTCATCTCTGCTCCTGTGCTTGAACTTTCACAGATGCCCAGAGTCCACAACTGGATGCTGAGACTCTCCTGGTTAAATGCAGATGCTGTTTCTGCTCCCCACACTAGATACATTAATCAGTACTTTGATAGTAACACCATCTGGGAGAATGATGCTGTGGTGAGGAGGTAATCAAGGCTTGTGCTAGGGGCTGCCTGATTTCTCCCGTGTCTGCCTTCACAAAGGGATGCACTGTGTAGGCTCAGCATTTGGAGGATGACACTCAAGGGGTTAAACTATGAACATATGTCCAAGTTATGTTTGTGGCTCAAATTTAATGTTTCTTTCTTCTTTGTACTCCCTGTCACATTGCATGATGGGATTTACTTCCTTTTCCAGCTCGTAGGACCATTCAAAATTAGTTAAATAGGGTACGCCCCCCTGCGCCTTCAGTTATTTCTGGTCCTAACAGCTGGAGGACAGGAGGTTTTGGCCTCTGTCTAAGTAATAAAAAAAAAAAAAAAAAAAAGAAGTAGTAGTACCTGAGGAAACGGAGCGTCGGAAGAGATGTCTTTGGAATTAATGGATGCAGTAAAGAGCCTCCTTCTGATGATTTCTGTGCCTGAGGTGGTAAGGGCACAAAATAATACAACCAGTAGCACAAATAAGCAGAGCCGAGCACGGTGGCCTTCCTCCTGTTGCGTTATCGCGGGAGTGGCACCGGCGGTGTTGGAAGAAATTGGCTGGGAACGGCTCCGGATTGAAGAACCTTGCATACTTCCTGTTGGCGGCGTGGACTGGCCTGCACACATATCGTGCGCCTGTAGCTAGCTGAATCGGTAGAAGCTGGAAGGCGCGAAGACAGAAGGAAATTGGGCAAGCGAGAAGCGCGTGCAGGAGGGGGAAGGCCGCATGATGCGGTTCAGCCTGACACGCACGCCACTAGAAGAGTTACCATCGGGGTTGGCCTCTTATGTATCCGGTGGTGTTTGGGTGTGCGTTTCAGCAATGGAACGCACGCTGAATAAAAGGAATGCAGTATGGCGGCAGGTAAGGATTCTTTTATGTTACATTTTCTTTTAGAGGTATAACTTTTAATAGTTAGGATTAAAGGTTAAGTTTTAGAAATGTCTTCTTCAAAGTCCTCTTCCAGCAAGGAAAAAGCAGATGCAGGGCCTTCTAAAGAAGACAAGCCCCAAAAATTTAAAACCTGCTCAAATTGTGAAAAGAAGTTACCAGCTGCAGATAATGCAAAATTTTGCCAGGATTGCCTAAAGCAGGCAGCTATTCAGGAAATGCCAGGACAGTTCCAGGATTTTTTATCCTGGATGAAGGTCTCTATGCAGGAGACCTTCTCTGCTATGCAGGACTCATTAGTCCCCAGGAAGAAACAAAGATTAGAGGATCCTGGGGAAGGTACCTCTTCCCAGAGGACGGAGGATAATGAGGATAGAAACAGTCAGGGACCTTCTGAGTTCTCTACAGAGGAAGAAGAAGGTGAAATAGTGGAGAACTCAGGTGATTTCTCCCTAGATAGAATTGATGGCTTCCTAAGATCTGTCCGTAAGACATTAGGATTAGTAGAGGAGCAAAAGGACTTAGGTATCTTAGATACGGCCTTTCTAGGTAATAAAAAGCCTACTCTAAGTTTTCCAGTCCATCAGTCAATTTCGGATATTATATCCAATGAATGGGGTAAAGTTGATAGACGGTCGTCAGTTACTAAAAAATTTGGTAGAATGTACCCTTTTGATATGGCAACTGTTAAAAACTGGACATCCCCCCCTAAAGTTGATGCGGCTGTCTCCAGGATAGCCAAATATACCACCATACCCCTTGAAGATGGATCCTCATTAAAGGATTCCATGGATAGGAAAATGGAGTCAGCCCTTAAGAGGCAATATTCGCTCATTGGCAGTAATATCCAGATAGCCACGGCCCTAGCATGCGTCTCCAGAGCTATGCGTATATGGATCAATACTCTGGAAGAAGATATTGATTCAGGTACATCAAGATCAAAGCTATCTAGGGGACTGTCAATTATAAAAGAAGCCAACAATTTTGTATGCGATGCCTCTATTGATGCAGTAAAATTGGGGGCTAGATCCTCAGCTCTTGCAGTATCTTCTAGAAGAGCATTGTGGCTTAGGCCATGGGTAGCAGATGCATCCTCAAAAAATAAGCTGGTTAATCTACCCTTCAAAGGAGATATGCTTTTCGGCGAACAACTAGAAGATATCATAAAGAAAGTGTCGGGTGGAAAAAGTGCCCTTCTACCACAAGAGAAAAAGAGGAGATTTCCCCCCCCAGGTCAGCTTCATTTAAGAACAAGTCTTATTCCTTTCGAGATACCAGGAGATATCAAGGAAGACAATTTGACCAGAGAAAACAGTCTTCATACCAGTCTTCAAGGGGAGGCTATCGCAGAGATTTCCCCAAGAAACAACAGGGCAAGAAGGAATTCTGAAGTTTGGCGGGACCCCTTTCCAGAGCAGGTAGGGGGTCGCCTGTATCTGTTTCGGAACCATTGGGTAACATCAGACAAGTGGGTCCAACAGATTCTGGAAAGGGGTTATCCGCTTCCCTTTGTCCAGACCCCAATACCGCAGGGATTCAAAGCATCCAGAATTCCATCAAACCTAAGGAAGAAGACCCTCTTGTTCAAGGAAATTCAGATTCTACAAGAGAAGGGAGCTATTCAGCCGGTGCCGAGGGAGCAGAAATTCTCAGGAACCTATTCTGTCTTATTTATGGTCCCAAAACCGTCAGGTTCGGGCAGAACTATTCTGGATTTGAAGAAACTCAACACTTGCCTGGCAACAAGGTCCTTCAAGATGGAGTCAGTTACATCAGTAATAAGATCAGTTCTTCCGGGAAGCTTCCTCACCAAAGTAGACCTGCAGGACGCATATTTCCACATCCAGATAAGGAAAGAATATCAAAAATACCTGAGGTTTGCGGTAGGAAATCATCATTTCCAGTTCAAGGTACTCCCGTTCGGCCTGTCCACGGCTCCCAGAGTATTCACAAAGATTCTGGCAGCCGCTATAGAGCCATTAAGGGAAAAAGGACTATTGATAATTCCATACTTGGACGACCTTCTCTTAGTAGCTCAAACAAGGGCCCAAGCCATCACAAACACAAATCTGATGGTAAATCATCTTACAGGCCTAGGCTGGATGATAAATTTTCAGAAAAGTCACCTAATTCCTACACAACAATTGACATTCATAGGGATGAGATTCAATATGCAAACAGAGATGATAACCCTATCAGAAGAAAGGATATGCAGTATCCTCAGGAAAGTAAAGAAGTTCAGAAAGAAGAAAAGCCACATAGCCCACCTATTCATGAAGTGCCTAGGAATTATGATGTCCGCAATCCAGGTGGTACCCTGGGCAAGATTTCACGCAAGACATCTACAGTGTTACTTCCTGAAGCACTGGAACAAGTATCAGCAAGATCCCTTACAAAGGATAAAGCTGCCAGGGGAGGTGCGTCAGGATCTGTTGTGGTGGACAAACAGAAAAAACCTAAAAAAGGGAACATCACTACGAGACCCAGAATGGAACATAGTCACAACAGACGCCAGCCCTTATGGATGGGGTGCAGTTTGGGGAAACAAAACAATTCAAGGAACTTGGAACTCAAAGGAAAGAAAACTACACATAAATCTGTTAGAAATCAGAGCAGTAAGGTATGCTCTAATTCACTTCAAGCAAGAACTAAGAAGAACAGCTGTACATGTCAGATCGGACAACATGACTGCAGTCATGTACATTCTAAACCAAGGCGGAACAAGAAGTTCAAGCCTAAACAGAGAAGTGTCTCAAATATTCCTTTGGGCAGAAAGGAACTTGAATGCAATCACAGCCTCCCATGTAGCATGAGTCCAGAACATACAAGCAGACTATCTCAGCAGAAACAAGGTACACCCAGGGGAATGGTCCCTAAATCAGGAAGTGTTTCTTCAGATAATCAAAAGAATGGGAACCCCAGTTGTAGACCTAATGGCAACCCTGGATAACCGGAAATGCATTCAGTTTTTCGCAAGGGGGAAATCAGCGGTAGCATTAGGACAGGATGCTTTGAAGCATTCTTGGAATTTTTCACTAGCGTACATTTTCCCCCCTATCCCGATAATAAGGGAGGTCCTCAGAAAAGTTGTGACAGACAAAGCAGAAGTCATCATGATTGCACCGAAATGGCCAAGATGAACTTGGTATTCAGAGCTAGTCAGAATGTCCAGCCAGAAGCCTTGGAGATTGCCGGACAGGAGGGACCTCCTGTCTCAGGGACCCTTGCTTCATCCAAACCACAGTTTTTTCCAGCTGACAGCTTGGAGGTTGAGCGGCAAGCTCTATTAGATCGCGGTATTTCAAGTAAAGTAGCTGACACCATCCTATCTGGTAGAAAGAAGTCAACTCTTAGAATCTACGATAGGATTTGGAAAACGTTTAGAGTATGGGCTATAAGAAACAAGATTCATAAGCACCAGGTTAAGGCTCCTGTAATTCTGGAATTTTTACAAAGAGGTTTTGACATGGGATTAAGCCCAGCCTCTATCAAAGTGCAGGTATCAGCCCTTTCAGCCGTTATGACCAAGCACTGGGCAGAGGATAGCTTAATTAGGAGATTTGTTAAAGCTATAGAAAAGTTACGACCCAGGATTAGAGAGATTGTTCCGGCTTGGGACTTAAATCTAGTCCTGACTCAACTTATTGACTCCCCCCTCTTTGAGCCCTTGGAGCAGGTATCTTTAAGACATTTAACCTGGAAGGCAGTCTTCTTAACTGCCATTACGTCAGCTAAAAGAGTCAATGAGCTACAGTCTTTGTGCTGTCAGGCCCCCTATCTAACCCTACATCAGGATAAGGTTGTTCTCAGGTTAAAACCATCCTTTAGGGGGAAGGTAGTTTCAGACTTTCATCAAAACCAAGAGATCATATTGCCCTCATTTTGTTCCTCCCCAATAGGGGAAAAGGAGCAAAGATTACATCTACTAGACTTAGTAAGGTGTATTTCCATTTATCTCAATAGAACAGCAGAATTTAGGAAATCAGATACGTTGTTCCTACAATATATGGGCAGAGGTAAAGGCTTGGCAGCATCTAAACAAACTGTGGCTAGATGCATAAGGCAGTGCATAATATCTGCATATAAGGAGGCTAGACTAGACCCTCCTCTTAAGATAAAAGCCCACTCAACAAGGGCAATGGCTACATCCTGGGCAACAAAGTCTAATGCTACTCCTCAGGAGCTATGCAAAGCAGCCACTTGGAAATCTATATCCACCTTCATTAAACATTACAAGCTGGATATAGAAGCATCTGCGGACGCAAAGTTTGGACGAGGAGTACTGCAAGCGGTAATCCCACAATGAATGGTATGAATTTGGTTATGTTATTTATCTATATGTATTCTCCCCCCCTTTCCTTTATTTGCTTGGGAAATTCCCATCATGCAATGTGACGGGGAGTACACAGAAGAAAGAGAGAAATTTACTAACCGATATTTCCTTTTCTTCTGTGTATCTCCACGTCACACCCACCCTTAACTTATTTATGCTATATTTTTTCAGCTTGGAGAGACAGTTATAACTGAAGGCGCAGGGGGGCGTACCCTATTTAACTAATTTTGAATGGTCCTACCAGCTGGAGGAAGGAAGTAAATACCATCATGCAATGTGACGTGGAGATACACAGAAGAAAAGGAAATATCGGTTAGTAAATTTCTCTCTTTTTTTTCCTTTATTTTTACAGGAAAATTAGTGAAACAATGAAGAGAAGGAGACAGAAGATGGAGAGAAAGAAGAAGGAAGATTGAAGAAGAAGATGGATAGCAGCTGACCAGGGTGCCGGAGACTCCTCTGGACATCAGGATTAACCCCTTAGGGACCCTTGACGTACCAGGACCGTCAAGGGTAAACTTGCTTGAAAGACCCTTGACGGTCCTGGTACGTCACGTACTTTTTACTTACAGCGCTCTACCGGGAGCGTTGTAAGTAAAAATGGGGCATGAAATAGACCGCTCCAAGATCGGAGCGATCTGTTTCAAGCCCCATAGTGACGCGCCGATACACGTGACAGGTCACGTGTACCGGCTCGTCAAAGTGCCCCTATGCGGACGTTATGGGACGGAAATGTCCCATAACGTCCGGTCCTTAAGGGGTTAATGGTAGGTGTTTCTTTTCAGAGGATGTTTTTGTAAACTTAGTCGGATTAACCCTGTGAGTGCAAGAGGGGTAAGCATAATTCTACTAACATTACTCACATTTTGCCATTGCTTTGGATGTATTGATATGGTGCTTAGGGCCCCATATCAGTACATTCACTGGTGACTTAGGTTTTTTTGGGATTTTTTGCAAACTCAGTTCCAACGTCGGCTGTTTGAAGATGCAGTAGGGGACTTTGTGGCTAAAAAAACTGGATTGAGTTTTTTACTCATTAAAGGGATAGTACTGTTTCATAATAAAAGCAGCTCTAATTAATCATCATAGTATTTGGACTTTGGAGAGTGTTATTTCAATTCTGTCAGAGTTGTAGTTCAAGAGTAATTCAATGACAAAGTATCCCCCTCCTGCCCCTTTTACTGATGTAACACTGTTCAGCCAGATCAGAAGGGAGGTGTCCAGGTAGACTGCAGAGAGGGACAATCTTCAATTAAGATAAGGAAAAACCTGAAAAACTTGTCAAGGGGGGCAGGGATTTCATTGTTCTCATAGGAAGAAGATTGTCCCCTGCTGTTATCTGTCTGGTCTATGGACTGCATTCCACATCTGAGAAGAGATGGCTTACACTAGGTAAAAGGGGGGGAAACTTTGCTTGTGAATATCTCATAAACCATAAAGGTTTGAGAGATAAGACTTATATCATTCTTCATGTTTTTTAATGTCTACAAAATAAAATAAAGTTAAAACGAAGTATTACTATCCCTTTAAGTTGGGTCTCTTACAACTGTTACTGCTAATGCAGTCAATTGAATTGCAAGTTTTGCTATGTGTTTCTAAGGGGTCAAATGGGCGATAAATGTATCGCCCAAGGTTGGGGGGCTTTGCTGGTATTTTTCATACCGTAGGTAATTAAATTGCTTACCGTGCTTGAAAAAAGGCAGTGTTTTGGGTTTTTTTGGTGTCGGGGGGGAATTGAATCGAGCCCTACGTCAGACAGTGACACCGACAGCAAATTAGTGGTCAATTTTCTATAGATCCCTCTATGGGCAAAGGTATAAAGAAATGTTTATAGACTTTAAAAACTTACAAGAATATGAAAGTATTGGGAAGAAAGCGGTTGATGCTGCTGATGCTGATGCCCTAAATATTGATGGTGATGATGATGATGATGATTATGATGATGATTTACAATATGTTCCTTCTTCTTCCTCCCCTTCTTCTTCTAATACAGGTGAAGTAGAGGCTGAGAGTGATGATGATGCTATGACCAAAAAATAGCTACAATGATCATATACTCAGTCATCATCATCAGCATACCCACCTAGTCACACTCACTATTATAGAAGAAAGACAACATCCATAACCCTAGCTATGAGTTCTTCTGATACTGTTACAAGTGCTGCACCACTGACACCTACTATTAGCACTGTTTCAACATCTAGCCCCAGTAGTAATAGTAGTTGTTGTTGTCCCTCAGGAACCCTTCAGCAGGGGTGTAACTATGGAGGGTACTGCCCAGCACCCAAGGGGGCTCCATCTGCCCCAAGGTCTTATCGGTTCTAGTAATGCATCTGTGAAAACATTTTTTGTGGGGGGCCCAAAAAAATGTTCGCACTGGGGCCCTCCAAAGACCAGTGATGGCACTGCTCCTCAGTCTATGAACTCTCTAGAATGGAGAAGCTTCACTCATAATCCAAAAGCTAAACATGTTACTATCTGTTGTCTCTTTAAAAAGCCTGAGAGCAGGGTAAAGCAGGATTACATCTAAATGTCTCCTCATTGCTATGAAGCTCAACCACAGGTATGATTGGGAGACACATCAGCAGCATGTCAGTAATTAACAGCAGAATAACTTCATGGGGCCAAGGGGCACATGAAAGTAGTGGTGTAGTTTTCTCGGGAAATGGAGAACATTGTTCTCGGTAGCAATAATACTCATGTCTTCTACCACTGTTGTTCAAATACAATGCACAGAGGAGGGTGAGTTCAGTATAAACAGAAAAGAAGGTGCCCCAAAAGCGCAGCATTGCAGAAACATGCAGGAAGAATAAATCAATAAAAGGGGGTTACTGACATTTAACGATGGTCAGGCAGAGACTACTCCCAAGAGCCTGACAAAAGATCATACGGAGAAAACAACCCTGCCTACGATCAGTTGACATCAGGCACTCAGGATACACAGGCAGCTGAACTATAAATATTTATTTATATTTAAATAAAATATATTTATTCAATAAGTTAAAATATTGGCTTCATCTTACATGTTTCATGGCATTGAACAATGCTTTATCATCAGGAGTCCCCACACCCACCTCCATCACCACCTCCACCAGAATTAGGCAAGTTGTTAAAACAATTAAGTTAAATGGGGGAGATGTATAAATAGCCACCTTAGTATAAGTTTAAGAACCGTTGCTAAAGCTCACAAAGTCAGGTCATATTTATACAGAAATGAATTAAAGTTTATAAATATGTCTATCTAAGAATTTTCTGAGATTATTCTGAGAAAATTCACAAAATTTTCGCAACTGAGAATATTTTTTCACAGACATAGCTGTCACTATATACTTAAGAACACGTTTATTTTTGGTGTAATGAAAGAATTCTTTATAAATACATTGCAACATAATTCTTATTTGCAACATGAAGGATTTGTCGCGGCACTCCAAGGTAGATGATGGCAGCTTTATAAAATAAATGCCTTTATTGAAAAGCATTTAAAACAGTAAAAGGTTGCACAGAGGTGGATCAGTAAGCAACAAGACCTCCACTATCGGTCTTGCTCATTTCTCGCTGTAGTCAGCGCTTAATCAGATGATTAACTACACCCTGATACACGCAAGACCTGCAGCGAAAAAAGCGTACATAAGAGGTCTGTTTGTTTAAATGCTGCCTACAGAGCAAAATGCGCAAGACCTGTATTGGAGGTCTTGTTGCATACTGATCCACCTCTGTGCAACCTTATACAGGAGAACTTGGAGTGGCTTGGCACCCGTTTTCTCATCTCAGTCATGGTGGGTCCCCTGAAGAGATAGCTTTGATAGAAATGTATGGTTATTGATGATCACAGTCTATTGTTAACGTTGTAGCATGAGTTTCCATTGTTTATAATTCTTATTTGGACAAGACCATTTCTACTCCACTTTTCAAAAAAGTTGACTGACTGGCATTAGCACTCAGCAAAAATGTCTCTAAAAGTTTATATATTTCCTTATGTTGCATTGTGACAGCTTTATAGACCCTTACAGCCAACCCACTCTTACTGTACTCTTAGAAAGAAGTCACCGGAGAGATGGCTCAGTTGGTTAAGGCACCAGCTGTAAAATCTACTCAGACCGTGAGGTTGCAGGTTCTAGTCCCAGCAAGGTCAGCTCAGCCTTTCACCTTTCTAAGGTAGATAAAATGAGTCCAGGACATACTTGAAAACGAGAGACAATCTCAATGTATTCTTCCTGGTAAAATGCTTTCACAAAAAAAAAAAAAAAAAAAAGTGTGTTAAGTACCCCTTAAAACAATGTGCTCCGTACCCCTCTGGCACTTGAAGGGTTAAGATTACCTTCTGCATTAGTATTGGATGGAGTTTATGTCATGTGGTCGTGCTACCAGCTGTAATGTCCATGTCTATGGACAGGACATCTAGGAGTAACTGAGGATGTAATCTCATGAACAAAGGCACAACGAGCCACTAGGCTTTTCTGACCCTAGTAATGTTTGAGGGTGGTTATTACTAGGAACTGCAAGTGGTCCTTAACTTGAAACATTATCTTTGTGGTTTATTTAATTACCTGCACTTGTAGTTTTAATGATGTTGGATGAACTTCACGTATACCTGGACATAAGTTATTGAAACACAGACAGAAAGGTTGACGTACACAGAAGAACCAGGGCAATTATGGAGCACACCAACAGCAGTTCCCATTGATTTTAACCACTTGAATGCCAGAGAGGTCTTCAGTGCATTAAATAAACGCTCAAGGGATTAAGATCCCCATTTAATTCAATGTTTATTTCTCCCTTGTCAGTTTGCTCTAGATTGACTCCAATTATCATAATCCTCAGAATATTTTAAAACCCCTCTGGCACTCACAGGGTTATATGATGTTAAGAAGAACTCTGTTTCTACACATTTTGCTGTTCACTATTAGAGAAGAGTTGATGTTGTCCTCATGGTAATTTACATTGAAAGGGGCCTTTATTTCTCCTTTCTGTGGAAATTCCCGTGTAGAGAAAATAACTGAAAAACTTACCACCAGAAGGTGTTCCTGGGTGGACTTCCACGTTCCCAACATGCGACATTCTCAGGTAGTCATACCAATATACACAAACACACACATGCACTCATGCCCACAGCACAGAAGAAATCCCCAGAAGGCATCTTGTTACAGGAAGTACCACCACGGGAGTTGGAAGACCCTGTTCCTAATTATTTGTTCTGAGATGTGAACATTATAACATTCTTTGATTTCCCAGAAAAGTTGCTAGTGGTCCTTCCAGCCAATGGTTCTATTTTAAAGGGATAGTAATATTTAAAATGTAAAAACAAATATGCTGTAGGGTTTATCCCCCTGAGTAAAACAAGAGTACTCACACTGCTGAAAGGCGTTTCATTCAAAAGTTATTAATTTTCAAAGTTGAATTTTTTAGGCGCAATATCACAGTGGCCTGAAATTGTACCGTGGCGCGGTTGCTACACGATCCTATGGACAGCTCTGGTCCCGGGACCATAAATCTCCATAGGATGGTGTAGCAACAGCGCCACTGTACAATTTCAGGCCACTGTGATATTGCACCTAAAAAATTCAACTTTGAAAATTAATAACTTTTGAATGAAACAGCTTTCAGCAGTGGGAGTACTCTTGTTTTACTCAGGGGGATAAACCCTACAACATATTTTTTTACATTTTAAGTATTACTATCCCTTTAATAGTAAGAGAACCTCAATAATAAGTTTGTATCAGTTGCTGAGGCTGAAAAAGACAAGTCAATCAAGCTCAGCCCTTGCCTTATCTGCCATTTTATTGAAAGAGGAGGACAATAGACTCTATTGAAATCAAGTTCAATTAAGCCCCAAGTGGGTAAAAGAATCATTCCTGACTCCAAAAAGAAGTTGGATATTTCCCTGGATCTACATCCTATCTGCATTTTAATCAACTAACATAACTTGTAATATTGTTCAGAGCTAGATATCCAGTACTTTTTGGAAAACACCTACAGTACCTACAAACACAGTTTCCCTTTCCTATAAATACAAATTCTGGCTTTATTTTAGTCAAAGTGCCTTTCCTCTAGTCTTATGACTTTCTTAGCTCAGCTCTTTGAGTAAATAATACATTGGACAGTTCTTTGTATTGACCCTGAATATATGTGTAAATGGTAATCATATCACCTCTCAGATGTCTCATCTCTAATGTAAACAATACCAGTTTGGCTATTCTCTCTTTATAACTCAGATCCTCCAATCCCTTTATCAGTTTTGTTTCTGCACTTTTTCCAATTCAATATTTTTTTTTTAAGAAGTGTTGCCCAACCCTGTGCTCAATATTCTAGCTGAGGTTTTATCGATGATTGATGTGACATCACAACAGCCAACAGGAATAATAAGCTGCCTCTCCGGAGCTTACAGCACAAGATCCAGGGAGGAGGAGGTCTGGTGAGACCTGCAGACTGAGGACCTTTAAATTATAATTCTGCTGGTGCCAAGGGTGGGACTAGCAGTGGTTAACTTGTAAAAGTCTGCACCAAAACATGTATATTTTGTATTGTTCTCATAGTAACATAGTTGATGAGGCTGACAAAAGGCATGCATCCTTTAAGTCCATCCCTTGTCATATCACATATCTGTTGATCCAGAAGAACATTGAAAAATCATTGAAGCCATTTCCAGTTAAGCCCCAAGTACATACAAAAATTTCTTCCTGACTCTAAAAGGCAGTCGGATATTTCCCTGGATCAACATCCAATCTTCTTTGAAGCTGTCATCATTCTCTAGATTGTTCTGTGCTAGATAGGTATCCATTACTTTTTTGAAAGCAACAACAGTATCTGCAAGCACAGCATCACAAGGCAAATAAGTACATCATTTTACTGTCCTTACTGTAAAAACATCCCTGCTTTTGTTTTAGTCAAAAGCACCCTTCTGCTAGTCTTAATGAATGACCTCTTGTTTAGCTCACTGAGTAAACAGTACCTCAGAGAGTTCTTTGTATTGACCCCAAATATAAGTGTAAATGGTAATCATATCACCCCTTAGACATCTCTTCTCTAATATAAACAAATCCGGTTTGGCTAGTCTCTCTTTATAACTCAGATCCTCAAGTCACATTATCATTTTTGTTTCATGTTAGTAGACCTTTAATGACAGGTATTTACATTCAAACAGTGAAAGTGGTTGTTTTAAGAACTAATGATTTATTGACTCTTCAGCCTTTAACCGTTTGATCTCCCAAAGTGTTAAGGACATGAGGGCTATACAATGCACTGCTTCACCTCAAAATATAAAAAATAAATATACAAGCACCCAAAAATATTAATAATAATTAATAATAAATGAATCCCTAAAAAAAAGGATATTGACCTCATAGCTTTTTTTGGGGGGGGTGGATTTATTAATATTTTTGGGCACTTCGATATATTTTGTACTTACACTTTGTTTTACACATCTTGGTGGTATGTTTTGTACACTGCGTGGCAAGCGAGTATTTTGACCATATCATCATTTTTATGCCTATTTTCCAACTCCAAGCTGTATAAACCTGAATGTTTATTGGATTTAAGCATATCAGGTGATGTGTATTTGTGTAATGAGAGAGGGTGTGGCCTAAGGAGATGAACACCCTATGTAAAGGTGTGCATAATTATTAGGCAGCTTCATTTCCTCAGGCAAAATGGGCAGAAAAAGAGATATAACTGACTCTGAAAAGTCAAAAATTGTAAAAAGTGTCTCAGAGGATGCAGCACTCTTGGAATTGCCAAGATATTGGGGTGTGATCACAGTACCATCAAACATTTTGTTGCAAATAGTCAACAGGGTCGCAGGAAAAGTGTTGAGAAAAAAAGAGGCAAATTAACTGCCAGAGATTTGAGAAGAACATGAAGCTGCCAGGAACCCATTATCCTCCAGTGCTGTCATATTCCAGAACTGCAGCCTACCTGGAGTGTCCAGAAGTACTAGGTGTTCAATGCTCAGAGACATGGCCACGGTAAGGAGGGCTAAAACCCAACCACCACTGAACAAGACACATAAGTTGAAACGTCAAGACTGGGCCAAGAAATATCTGAAGACAGAGTTTTCAAAGGTTTTATGGACTGATGAGATGAGAGTGACTCTTGACGGTCCAATAGATGGGCTTGTGGCTGGATCAGTAACAAGCACAGAGCTCCACTTTGACTCAGATGCCAGCAAGGTGGAGGAGGGGTACTGGTATGGGCTGGTATTCTCAATGATGAGCTAGCTGGACCTTTTCAGGTTGAAGATGGACTCAAACTCAACTCCCAAACCTACTGCTAGTTTTTAGAAGACACTTTCTTCAAGAAGCAGGAAAAGGTCTACATATTTCAAGAAGACCATGATTTTTATGCAGGACAATGCTCCATCTCATGCATCGAAGTACTCCACTGTGTGGATAACCAGTAAAGGCCTTAAAGATGATAGACTAATGACATGGCCCCCTTCCTCACCTGATCTAAACCCTATTGAGAACTTGTGGGTCCTTCTTAAATGGCAGATTTACACTGAAGGAAAACAGTACACCTCTCAGAACAGTGTCTGGGAGGCTGTGGTTTCTGTTGTACTAAAAGTTGATCGTCAACAGATCAAGAAACTGACAGACTCCATGAATGAAAGGCTTAAGACTAGTATTGAAAAGAAGGGTGGCTACGGTGGTCACTGATTTTTGGGGGGGAATTGTAACACATGTTTATTTGTAAATTTTGAGTTTTTTGTTTGGTATTCTCACTTTAATAGATGAAAATAAACACGTAAGATGGGAAAATTATTGTTTTTCATTTAGTTGCATAATAATTCTGTACACTAATAGTTGCCTAATAATTTTGCACACATAGATATTCTCCAAAGAAAGCCAAAACCTCACTTTTGCTTTCTTAAATATTCAGGTTTAAGGTTTCTTAACATTTTGTATTGACGGAGAGCACTGTAGTTGTTCAATATAAAATTAATCCTCAAAAATACAACTTGCCTAATAATTGTGCACACAGTGTATATTCTATAGCTGCCCAAATATTTGTTAGTCATATATTTTTTGAGCATTACTAGATATTTTGTTGTTAACCTTCCCGTACCACTACTGATTGTTGGGCTGAGCTTGTTCTTGTATTTAGAAGATTAATACTGGTTCCTGGAATCCAGATTTGAGGAGCTCTGCTAATGAATATCTAATTAGGATCGGTTTTATGCTGTCCATTATTGCTTTTTCCAGCTATTTTCCTAATGCTACACAATTCAACATCTCAGGAGCAAAGTTCTTGGATATTTAGAGTGCAGAACATTTTGGGGAAGCCAGTGTTTATAATCAGAATCAATGAGCTGAAGATGGGAAGGATCCAGTTGCTGAGGAACGGGAGAGGGAATCTCGAAGCTGGAAAAATACAATCACAAGTGACAGATTGGTGAGAATGGCGTAGTGAACAGCCCATTCTAATCTTATAAAATAGTAATAAAATCCAAATTTGAAAAGATAAATAAATTTGTGTATTTATATATATATATATATATATATATATATATATATATATATATATATATATATATATACTAGCAATGTGGGACGGCGTTGCCCGTCATGTTATGACCGTTGGGCGCACATGTGTGAAATGCAGACACACTGATAAACACAGACATATGCAACACACAGGCAGACACATACCATACATCCCAAGTGTCCCTCTTTGAGGGCCGGATCCCTCTATCCCTCTTTTTAGGAGGTCAGACTGTGTGCAGGGCCGGCTCCACCTATAGGCGAGGTAGGCGCCGGCCTAGGGCGCACACGTACTGGGGGCGCGGGCATGCAGCGGAGAAGAGCTGCGCCCGCACACACCATGCCGGGAACCACAACACAATCAGGTCTGCGTTGCTACAGCGCTCCCTCATTGGGTTGGATCTTTAGTAATGCAGAGCGCGCTGGGAGTCATGATCTCCCGCCTTGCTCTGCATTACTGAAGAGAAGACTGCGCGGGAGCTACAGGTATGAGATGGGGGGCAAGTTGGAACTGAAGGGGCATAGTGGAGCTGCTGGGGGCAAGTTGGAGCGGATGTGGGGCAAAGTGGAGCTGATGGGGGCAAGTTGGAGCTGATAGGGGAAAGCTGGAGCTGAGGGGGCATAGTGGAGCTGGTGGGGGCAAAGTGGAGCTGATGGGGGTAGGTTGGAGCGGATGAGGGTCAAAGTGGAGCTGATGGGGGCAAATTGGAGCTGAGGGGGTAAAGTGGAGCTGAGGGGGGGCAAAGTGGAGCTTGGGGGGGCAAAGTGAAGCTGAGGGGGGCAAAGTGAAGCTGAGGGGGGGCAAAGTGGAGCTTGAAGGGGGGCAAAGTGGAGCTGGTGGGGGCAAGTTAGAGCGGATGGGGGGCAAGTTGGAGCAGATGGGGGGCAAGTTGGAGCTGATGGTGGCAAGTTGGAGCTGATAGGGGAAAGTTGGAGCTGAGGGGGCATAGTGGAGCTGGTGGGGGCAAGTTGGAGCTGGTGGGGGCAAGTTGGAGCGGATGGGGGGCAAAGTGGAGCTGATGGGGGCAAGTTGGAACGGATGGGGGGCAAAATGGAGCTGATGGAGGCAAGTTGGAGCTGAGGGGGCAAAGTGGAGCTGAGGGGGGGCAGGTTAGAGAAGATGGGGGGCAAAGTGGAGCTGATGGGGGCAAGTTGGCGCGAATGGGGGGCAAAATGGAGCTGATGGTGCCAAGTTGGAGCTGCTGGGGGCATAGTGGAGCTTGTGGGGGCAAGTTGGAGTGGATGGGGGGAAAGTGGAGCTGGTGGGGGCAAGTTGGAGCTGGTGGGGGGCAAAGTGGAGCTGATGGGGGCAAGTAGGAGCTGAGGCGGCAAGTTGGAGTTGATGGGGGACAAAGTGGAGCTGATAGGGGCAAAGCGGAGCTGGTGGGCCAAAGTGAAGCTGATAAGGGGCAAGTTGGAGCTGGTGGGGGGCATCTCTTACAGGCATCTCCAGACCAGGGGCAGACTGGGCCAGGGGGCAGAGAGAGGACAATCATGAAAAGAGGTTGGGTATAAGTAGGCCGGGGTATAAAGGGGTGGGGCACAAGGGGCGGAGCGAAATGGGCAGCAAAATTAGGTTTTGCCTAGGGTGGCAAAAATTCTTGCACCAGCCCTGACTGTGTGGTGTGTATTACTTTGCTCTACAGCAATAAAGCTCATATATATATTTTTGTAAACTTCAGTATATGTGTTTATACATTAGTGAGTGCAAATAAAATACTTTGGTCTTGCACTAAATCATTTATTCACTTACATAAATAGCCAGTAATAGGTCATGAAATAACCTAAAAATTATTACTAATGCCCTGCCCACCAGCCACGCCCCCAACAATATCACCTAAAACTAACGTGTCCCTCTTTGGCCATGTGAAATGTTGGGAGGTATGCACATACACACAGTGAGCGGCAGAAACATGCAAAAGACATGTACACACAGACACACTGGAGATGCACACATGGACACACATATGTAACAGAGATGTACACACACAACATATATGAGCAGAAACACATGCGTGCATGAGTTGTGCACCCCTCTGGCACTCAAATGGTTAATGTATAGAGAGGCATGTCAGAGATAAATAGCGGTGGGAAGTGTATTCATACCTGGGAACTGATTTGTGTAGTCCCTAGAGGGGACTGATGTGGTGCTGATGTGGAGAGACAAATGGGGCAATCTGGGTTAAAAGTGGGTGGGGCTTAATCACGAGTAGGGGGCGGGGCTTAACATAAATGTGGAAAAAGTGTTAGTAATAGGCTGGGGAAGGAGGAGAAGTGGGAGGGAAATGCAAGTTTACAGTGTGAGGGGTTTGCACACACTCCCTGAGGGGTAAAACTTGATACAGAACCCTGTGGCAGTCAGTGGGTTAAGTGTGTACCTGATTGCTGTCTGTCCTGAGTCTTGCATGGCAAATGAAGACAGTGAAGAAATAATTGAGCAATGAGGGCTTACCTTAACCCTTTGAGTGCCATTTTGTTCCCCTGGTGCTGCACTACAGGTCCTGCTGAGGCCACTGGGAGTCAGGGTGAGTGAGTGTGTGTGTGTGTGTGTGTGTGTCAGCCATATTTATTTCTGGCTTTGTGTGTGTATGTGGTGCTGTGTGTGTGAGTGGGGGCATGTGTGTTTGGTGCTGTGTGAGTGGGGCATGTGTGTGTGTGGTGGTCTGTGTGTGTTTGTGTGGTGCTGTATGAGTGAGGCATGTGTGTTTGTCTGTGGTGTAGGAGCAAGTGGCGGCCATATTGTTTTTTCTTACTTTGATAGTGGTGGGCGGGCTGCATAGTGGGGGCGGGCCAACTCCCTGCATGATTGAATCACCCAATGGGAACAGTAACTCCTCCTTAATACCACCCCTGGGTGTGTTTGCCAGGCACACAGAAGTCTTCTTTTATATATATAGATATATATATATATGACAAAAAACAAATTGGCAGTGGCACTCAATAGTTATAGATACTCAAAAATCTGGTGCACATCCCATATGGGTTTACAAACACAATCAGCCTGGGCTTACCGGGACGGAATGGCACACAGCATTGAATAACAGAGAAAACTTTATTAACTTATTGCTTCACAACACCAAACCTTTTCGGTCCCTAGCACTACCCTGATGAAGGTCTGCTAGGGACCGAAAACGTTTGGTCTTGTGAAGCAATAAGTTAATAAAGTTTACTCTGTTCTTCAACGCTGTGTGCCATTCCGTCCCGGTAAGCCCAGACTGATTGTATATATATCTATATATATCCTATATAATAATTCGCCAAGTTGTGTGTAACGCCCGACATGCGCAGTAGACACTGCTGCGCGTGCGACAGTCACGCGCAGCAGAGACTGCCGCGCCGCGGCTCATACAGAGCTGGGCGCTCCGAAGGAGCGTCCAGCTCTGTATAAGCAGCGGCGCGGGCAGTCTCTGCTGAGCGTGACTGCCCCACGACCGGCTGCCAGAGGCACTGTGGCCCGTGTAACGGGCTGTTCAACTAGTATATATATATATATATATATATATATATACACATTTTAAGACAGTCTCTGAAATGTGCACATTACTAGGTGTTTTTTATTAAAGGCATAGTAACACTTAATATATATTAAAAATGTATATTGTAAGGTTAATCCTCCTGAGTAAAACAAGAGAACTCCCACTGCTGAGAGGTGTTTTATTCAAAAGTTACTGCAGCTCAAACCTGAATTTTTTTTTAGGTGCAGTATCTCAATGGCCTGAAATTGTACAGTGGCGCTGTTGCTGCGCCATTCTATAAAATGTCAGGCCACTGACATATTGCATCTAAAAAAAATTCAGGCTTGAGCTGCAATACATTTTAAATAAAACACCTCACAGCATTGGGAGTTTCGTTTTACTCAGGAAGATAAGCCCTTCAATATTTATGTATGTACGTATGCATATCTTTATTTTTATGGCGCCACACAGTGTACACAGAGCCTTACAACAGAAGTATGTTACAATAAATAAATGGGGTTAAAATGTTTTTTTTACATAGTAAATGTTACTTGTTACTTTCCCTTTAAAAAAACATATTATGGGCTTTCTCTTGCTGTTGGAAGATTCATACATGGATATTATTACAGTTTAAAATGTTGTCTTGCTTTGCTTTGCTTTCCACTAGCAGTGCCCTCTAGTGGCCAGATTTTGGATGCTTATTCTATTGCATTCTATGGGAAAGGAGAGTCACTAACAACAGTTCTCTATAGAATGTGATGGTAACTGCTGAGTCACTTCCTGTCACTTTAAACCTTCAGGAAGTAAGCTCTCTGAATCTCTGTTTCAGAAAGTGGAACAGTTTTGACCTGTTATAATATCTGAATAAAACAATTGATAGCAGTGGAGTACCCTTGTATTACCAGATCTGAAGAGCCCGTTACTTGGGCCACAGTGCCACTGGCAGACGGTCGTGGTGCAGTCATGCTCAGTAGAGACTGCCCGCGCCGCGGCTGATACAGAGCTGGAAGCGCCTTCAGAGCGCCCCGCTCTGTATCAGCCTTGTCACTGGCAGTCTTTAATGCGCATGACTGCAGCACGCGCAGCAGTCTCTAGTGCGCATGACTGTGGCGTTACACACGTTTTAGCAAATTATTATATAGGATAGGTTTCCATTAAAAAAGTGAACTGCTCCTTTATACATATTACAAGAATTAAAATACTGTTTTCTTCATTTAAAAAGTGAACTGCTTTTTTATGTAGAACAGTTTGTGGAAACGGTACAGAACATTGTATGCTAGAGATGTCTCCAATTCTATAAGAAGCAATGCCCTGGAGACATCTCAAACATCCAAAGATTTAAATGGATGTATTCTGCTAGTAGGAAATACTACCTGTACAAACGGTCTCCGTGTAGTATAATTCCATGTCCTGCCCATAGGTGGTGTCTGCTGGTCAGTGGCGTCGCCAGAGGGGACCGGGCCCCTCAAGAGTGCCTGGGCCCCGGTGTGCCCTTCCACTCACCGCATGCTCTCTAAGTGCCACTGTCAGTGTCTGTCACTGACATTAAGATTCCCTTCATTGAGTCTATTGAGACTCAATGTAGGGAAGCTACTTGATAGCTGCGCATGCATACGCAACCTTCAGGTCTGCATACCATGTGTGTCACTGTGTGATGACGACGGTACCATTGGGGTCAGTAACCTGCTTGACGGCGCTGAATGACACTTGTGAGTGGAGTAAGTCAACATTGCAGGTGATGATGAACAATGTGACAGTGTAGAGGTGGACTGGAGTTGGGCATTGTGGAATATGGAGGTGGACAATGGGCAGTGTTGAGGTGGTCAGTGTGTGGAGTATGAATAGGATGGGCAGTGTGTGGAGGTGGACAATGTGGAGGTGGGCAGTGTGTGGGCAATATGGTAAGATAAGAAGGGAGTTCACGGGGACATCAGGTCTGGGTAAGGAGATCAATGTCATGGCCAAAACTGAGAGTTTGTTTGAGATGAAGAGGGTAATTGGAAGAGGATACAGAGAAAACATAGGAATTCAATGTTTGCGTTCCTCATTTTGATAAAGATTGTATAAGATTTCTCACCTGAGCTGATCGGAATCATCTGATTGTCACCTACGAATGAAATAATCATCATGAGTAGGACAGTGGTAAGAGATCCTAAGAGATTCTATTTTCATTGAATTTTATTATTGTTACCTGACTTTATTGTCTTTTTTTAGTATCCAAACATTTTTATATTCCTTGGAGATTAAACATTAATACTACACTTAGATGTTTCTTTGCAATGTCTACCCCGATTCTATATTTTTTTGCATGAGCTTCAACACTACGGTGCAGTCTACGTCACCATAAAAAGACAAGCACCATAGAGAAACTATATATATATATATATATATATATATATATATATATATATAAATAAATATATATGTACCTGAGCACCTTTATGTCTGCCTTTCCCCTTACCCATTATTATCATTATAATATGAATATGATAATACATTCCCTGTTACATTATAATAGCATTTATCATTTAAAGATGCGCTGTATACCTTCCTTCTTCGATCCCTATATACTGACCTGCTGGTGCACTCAGAAGACCAGGATGGAAAATCATTAACCTTGAATTCTCATTGACATAAAGAAGCATTAAACTTTTCTTTAATGTTCTCAAGGGCAGCCAGCATACCAGGATGTAAGGATTTCCCCGATTAATCACAGGTGAGTTAATCAGTGGATCATTCATTGTGACTGATTCACCTGTGATTAATCAGGGAAATCATTAAATCCTGGCTGTAGGTGGCCCTTGAAGACTGAACTTAGATAGCCTGTCATAGAACATAGTAGAAAAACTGTGTGGACAACATGTAGCACTGTTGGGACAGTTTAATTCATAAAAATCACATTTTGAAGTTTAATAACATCTAAATAAAGCATCTCCCTGCATTTACATACCCTGTTTTACTTAGCAGTAACAATCATACCATATATGTATTTTCATAATAAAAGTTGGTTAGTGCTTCAGCAGGGTGCTTAGATTCAATTGTGACTTGCGCATTGCAATCTTCTTATCTATTAATTATTTCCTGAAAGCAATATTATTACTTTTATATATATGAAAAAGAACTTTACCTGATCTGCAAATAGGAACTTGCTGTTTCTCCCCTAAAAAATTACAAACAAGGTATGTTACACAACACTGCAGTACAGACATCTCAAATATATTCTCTGTTTCAGATAACATAAATACTGTCTTTATCCTCTTGGATTTTAAAGAGACCTCAAACGCATTGGAGGTTAAATTAAATATCATGTTTCAGGATGGGCAATAATTTTATTATCCATTCTACAGGAATTTCCCAGAATGGGTGTGAGCTTCCTCCATTCTGTGGGATGTAAGATACAAATAAAATAAAGACAATTTATTGGAAGAAGATTAACCCCTTAGTGACGGCCGCGTGCAGACGCGGCCGTCACTTAACGCCCGTCTAACATTTTTTTTTTTTTTTTTTAAAAGAATCCGGAGTCCCCGAACGGCGTGCAGCCGCGCGGGGATCCGGATTTCCGGGACGTACATGTACGTCCTCTGTCACTAAGTGACAGCCACAGAGGACGTACATGTACGTCCATTGTCGCTAAGGGGTTAATCTCTCACCCATATGTCATCACAAATGCATGTGTTCATACATCACTGTTCGTGAACACATGCATCATCTCATACACATACCCATACACATACACAGCCATAATGTATGAATGCATTCACATACATACACACACTCATTGTGTGTGCAAGTGAATGTGTGTCCACATGAATATGTGCACATGGAAATATGTGTTTATGCAAATAGGTATGGAAGCAAATAGTTTGAATTTACAGAATGTGTGTGAAAGGGCAAATGTGTGTGAATGCAAATTACATAACCTGGAAACATAGAATTTGACAGCCGATAAGAACCAACCATCTAGTCTGCCCATTTTTCTACTGTAAAATTCTCAAATCTTATTTGGTCCTTGGTCTTGTCTTATGTTCAGGAAAGCCTTATACCCATCTCGTGCATGCTAACATTCAAATTTAAATTATAATGTGTTTGTGAATGTGCAATGAAGAAATATGAATGTGTATTTGTACACCTGTGAAAATGCGCATGTGCAGATGTGTGCTGGAAGGTTAATGCATGCGCACAAGTACTGTTCGTTTTTCTTCTGTTACCTGGGGGAGATACACTAAGGTGTGATAAAGAGGTGATGAAGTGGAGATAACTTCTCCATTTCCTATGTTTTTCTACAGAGCGTATGTACTAAGATTTCTCAAATGGGAGTGATCTTAATGGATTCCATAGAGTAACACAGAAATTGGAGAAGTGCTATCAATGGAGAAGTCATCTTTATCACCTCTTTAGCACTCCTTAGTGCGTAATTCCCCTTATATCCATATATCTTTAGCTAATTACCAGTGTAGCATTTTTTCCAGACTAGAAGTCTGGTTACTTAGTTGACTGGAACGGGACATATTTATTATTACCATTACAGCAATTGCATTTGCAATCTGTACATTCATATAGTTGTCAATATTTTTATCAAGAAGGGGAATTCTTATTGTTTTGGATACCTACGTGTCTCTGTAAAGCTTGAAACAGTATATCTCTTTGTAATTAGCAATTGGGCTCCAACTCTTTGTTTCATATTTTACTAGTATTGAAGGCCTGTGTGCACAGGCCAAAGTGATACCCAGCAGCCTCTGCTGCTGCCCCAGAGCGGGGAGTGGAGACAGGCGGTGGGCCGTTTGGAGTGCCCACCTACAGATCAGCCGTGCCGCCTTTCTGACTGGAGGCCGACCAGTCTCTATTGCACATGACTGCATTGTTCTGGCATTCTAACAAATTATATATTTTGATATGTTTAATGCATTTGGACATTAAAATGTCTTTTAGATGAATAACAGAGAAGATATTAATGATATTTTTTTGGGGGGGAGGGTTGTAGAAAGCTTATAGGTGGGAGTGTGTTGTAATTTCTTGGATGCTGATGGATCCTATATTTGTGGCAGTCTCATTGAGACTGCTTTTCAAGTGACTGCATTCAAGTGAAGAGTTAGAAGGAAGTTGGTTAAGTACATGATAGTATGTTTGGTGTTTTATTAGTGTTTTATTAAGGATTTAAAAAAATATTCATTTTGTGTGGACATTGCAAGAGTTAAAAAAACTGTTTACTGGGGTTTTCTCTGGCCTGTGTGATTAGGGGTGATTGCTAAGGGAATTCCTCTGGCTGCAGTGTTACTATAAGTACAGTCCATAAGCTCAATGGAGCTGGCTCTTTGAGACTGCTTTTCAAGAGACTGCATACACGTGAAGAGTTAGAAGGAATCTGGAGTGAGAACAGAAGTAGGAGTTGGAAAACAGCAGAGCTCTGAGGTGACAGTAATTTAAAGGGATTTACTGCATTCAGATTTAAAATTGGTTACTTACCTCAGAGGGAGCATTAGAGGACAGTATAAAGCTATTTGAATTGTAAATCCAAGCATGAGTGATAGCAGGTTAGACAATCTCACTCAATGAACATCTTGTCACATGTTTGAACACTTGGATAATTTGTTCCAGGGGTCATACCGCTGTGCCAAGTGTGAGCATATTTTCTTTTTAGAGTCTAAGATATTGGATTTGGAAAGAAATATTGCAACATTTTGGGACATTGGAAACCTGGAAAGGAGTTTTGAGCTCACAAAGCAGGTAGTATGTGGGGTTAGTGGTGAAGAGGGTGGAGTTGTAGATGAGGAGCGACAGGTAGGCAGCTGGGTAACAGTAAGGAGGGGAGGTAGTGGGCAGAGGAAGAGGAAGGCCAGTTCTGAGTTGACTCAGTCCAACAGATTTGCAAGATTGTGTGAAGATGTTGATGAGGATTGCTCAGAATTGGCAACACTGGAGAGGGCTAATACCTATAGCAGCCAGGGGAACAGTCCTCCTTCAAGGCTAGATGGGATGCAGAGCAGGCAGAAACCAAGGCAGGTGGTGGTAATAGGGGACTCTATTATTAGGAGGGTAGATAGGGTAATCTGCCGCCAGGAAAGCGAATGCCGAACAGTATGCTGTCTCCCGGGTGCTCGGGTTCGGCATGTTGCGGACAGGGCTGACAGATTGTTGGGAGGGGCTGGAAGTGATCCACCTGTCTTGGTACATATTGGAACCAATGACAAAATAGGAGGAAGATGGAGGTCCCTAAAGAATGATTTCAGGGATTTAGGGTGCAAGCTCAGGGCAAGGACCTCTAAGTTAGTATTTCCTGAAATACTACCTGTGCCATGCACCAGTGCAGGTAGGCAGAGGGAGCTCAGGGAGCTTAATGCATGGCTCAAGCAATGGTGTAGGAAGGAGGGTTTTGTGTTCTTAGAGCACCGGGCTGACTTTCCTCTTGGGTACAATCTATATGGAAGTGATGGATTGCACCTAAATGGTAGAGGAGCCTCTTTTCTAGGGGAGTAAATGCTAAGAAGCTTGGAGGAGCTTTTAAACTAGGAAAGGGGGGGGTATAGATAGCAAAAATGGGGTAGATAGAGCAGATAGGAACCGGGTCCAAGTAAATGATCAGGAGGGTAGAGTAAGGGTGGGGATAAATTTATTCAATAGGGAGGAACTCCTAGTAAATGAAGATGTAGAAAAAAGGCATGTAGGGAGTGATATATGTAAAGACTTCAAAATTAATTGTATGCTAGCAAATGCAAGAAGTATGGATAAAATAGGAGAAAAAGAATTGCTGGTGGTTAATGACCAATTGGACATAAATGGTATAACAGAAACATGGTGGAATGATGCACATGACTGGGATGTAAATATAGAGGGCTAATCCCTGTTTAGAAGAGACAGAATTAATAGAAAAGTGGCAGGTGTGTACTTATATTTGAAACAAAGCTAAATCCAGTTTTGAGAGGTGATATTAATGAGGAAACTGGCCAAATTGTGGAGTCCTTGTGGGTAGAAATCGAGACTAAATGTTGTGTAAAAGGTAAAAAAAAGGTGTTGGTGGGTATATGCTACAAACCACCACATATCGATGACAATGTTGAGGCCCAACTGTTATTGTAAATGAGGAAAGCTGCCCAGCTTGGGCATGCTATAATTATGGGAGATTTTAAGTATCCAGATATCAACTGGAAAAAATGAGACCTGTCAGAGTGCTAAGGGAAGCAGGTATGTGAGCATGCTTTGGGGAAACTACATGTCACAAATATTGAATAACACAGAAATGGTATCCAATATTAAGGTAGGAGAACATTTGGGAAACAGTGATCAAAATATGGTTACATTTGAGATTAGTCTGGCGAAGCAAAACTGTATAGGTTCAACCAAAACTCTTAATTTTAAAAAAGCTAACTTCAAATTATTATGGGCTTCAATGCAACACATAGACTGTGATATTTTATTTAAAGGCAAAAATAGAGAGGAAAAATGGTCAGAATTCAAATTTAGGTTGCAGAAATGTACCCAACAGTATATACCAATGGAGAACAAATGCAAAAGAAGTCACAGCCAATGTGGTTAACTGCACATGTAAAGAAGGAAATGGCAAGGAAAAAAAAGCATTCAAATTATTTAAGTCTGAAGGAACTGAACAATCTTTCTTAAAATACAGGGAGAGCAACAAAGATTGCAAAAAGGCAATTAGGATAGTAAAAATAGATAATGAAACTCGAATTGCAAGGGAAAGCAAAATTAATCCAAAAAAGTTTTTCGAATATATAAATAGCAAAAAATGTAAGAGGGAGCGTATTGGACCATTCAAAAATGAGATGGGTGAGTTGATTAGTGAGGATAAGGAAAAGGCCGATGTTTTAAACACTTTCTTTGCATCAGTATATACAAGAGAGCAAGGAATGGTAGAAGAGCCTCATCAAGTAACTAATAAAACAATACAATTATCAGATATTGGGTTTAACTCAAGAAGATGTAATGGGAAGACTGAACAAAATTAAGACTGACAAAGCACCGGGACCTGATGGTATACATCCAAGGGTTCTTCAGGAACTTAGTGCAGTGTTAGCAAAACCCCTATATTTACTCTTTAAAGATTCTATTACCACAGGCTCAGTGCCACAGGATTGGCGAAGAGCTAACATAGTGCCTCTATTTAAGAAGGGAACTAAAGCAGAAGCTGGGAATTATAGACCAGTGAGTTTGACCTCTGTAGTGGGAAAACTGTTAGAATGGATAATAAGGGACTATATTCAGGATTACAACACAAAAAATAAAATCATTAGCACGAATCAACATGGTTTTATGAAGAATAGATCATGCCAAACTAACCTTTTCAGGTTCTATGAGGAAGTAAGCAGCAACCTTGACAATGACAAGACAGCAGATGTAGTATATCTAGACTTTGCAAAGGCATTTGATACAGTGCCACACAGAAGGCTGGTGTATAAAATAAGGAAATTGGGGCAACTGGATACAAAACTGGTTGAAGGATAGGGAACACTGTGTGGTTGTAAATGGAAAATTATCCAATACATTTAAAGTGAAAGTGGAGTACCCCAGGGTTCAGTATTAGGTCCGCTGCTTTTTAAAATGTTTATAAATTACCTGCAAATAGATATAGAAAGCAAAATATCAATATCTGCAGATGATACTAAATTATGCAGGGTAATTAATTCAGAACAGGATATTTTCTCTCTACAGAGGGACTTACATACAATGTCAGATTGGGCAAACAAATGGAATATGAAGTTTAATGTGGAGAAGTGTAAAGTCATGAATTTGGGAGGAAATAATCCCAAGGCTACTTATAAACTTAATGTAATCATTTTAGGGGACTCATTGCTAGAGAAAGACCTGGGAATACTTGTCAACTACAAACTTGGAAACAGTGACCAGTGTCAAACAGCAGTAGCAAAAGCAAACAAAATCCTGTCTTGCATAAAAAGAGGTATTGAAGCAAGAGTGGATAACATTATTTTGCCATTATACAAATCATTGGTAAGACCTCACCTTGAGTATGCAGTGCAGTTTTGGGGACCAGTTCTGAAAAAGGATATACTAGAACTAGAGAGGGTACAGAGAAAAGGGGGACCACTTCTGAAAAAGGATATACTAGAACTAGAGAGGGTACAAAGAAGAGCAACAAAATTAATTAAGGGAATGGAGAACTTGACATACGAGGAACGACTAAACAATCTTGGTTTATTTACTGTAGAGAAAAGACGACTAAGAGGAGACCTTATCACATTGTACAAGTATATGAGAGGTCAATACAAGGATCTCTGCGGTGAGCTATTTATTCCAAGGCCTGATCAGATGAACGGGGACACCCCTTGAGATTAGAGGAAAGGAGGTTTAGACTTCAGCAGAGGAAGGGTTTTTTTTACAGTAAGGTCTGTTAAATTGTGGAATTCTTTGCCCGAGGAGGTAGTTATGGCAGATACAATGGATATATTTAAGAGAAGATTTGATACATTTCTTTCAAAAGGGAACATACAGAGTTATACTGTTTATCAGTAGGCAGATTAGGAAGGTCTGATAAAGACTAATTTAATTGGTATGCAATCAAGGATGTCAGGCGGCACCTCCAGCAACAGACAGGCATAGATGATTTAAAAGCAACTTTATTGCAAAAAATATATTAAAAGGCATGAAGATACATCCAGACAGTGAGGAAAATAACTTAGACAGGTATTGCACCGTCTAACATGTTTTGCGCATCCAACAGCGCTTAATCATAGACATAAAGTGCCATAGTAAACCAAACAAACAAATAAACATTTAAAATGTTAAATAATTCTAATCACCTGTCTGATACACTAGTGATGAAAGTTTCCAAGGAATTTAAATCCACTATAGATCAGAAAGTGTATAAAATCAAGGATTACATTAATTATTGTACACATCATGTTATTTATTTATTCACGTGTTCCCTGTGCTCGATCCAATATGTAGGTAAGACGACACGCCCCTTGAACATACGAGTTCGGGAACATGTGTATCAGATATCTAGAACCAAACATCTGCGGTGGCTAAACATATTTTTGAGATACACGGGGGTAATCCTCAATGTTTATCCTTCCAAGGTACTGAAAAAGTTAGGTTGCCAAGGAGGGGAGGTGATTTGCTTTCGCTTATTAATAAGCGTGAGGCATATTGGATCTTTCAGCTGCACACTCGTGATCCAGAGGGGTTAAATCATGAGTGGGATATTAGCCATATTATATAAGTTGGTTTGGGCTAACATGAGTTTAGTATGGAAATATTGGGGCATCGTTCCTGTTGTATGGATGTTTTCTTCATGATTTTTTTCTTTCATTTTTTTCTTTGCATTCTTGTCTGTATATATATATATATAGACTACTTTTTTTCTGTTTTGTTTTTTATTCCACTCAGCCTCTGGGTAGTCATTGGTTGTGAAATATTTTATTTATTTATACCCATTTCGGGTATTAAATTCTTGAGTTGTATTTGACTCCCACGCCTTCCCAGAGTCTAATGTAGGATCTATGGGTTAACTCTAGGAGTCCAATTAAGGAGGGTCCGAGCAGTTGGCCCAATAGGGAAACTAAACTGACAGGTGATTAGAATTATTTAAAATTTTAAATGTTTATATGTTTGTTTGGTTTACTATGGCACTTTATGTCTATGATTAAGCGCTGTTGGATGCGCAAAACATGTTAGATGGTGCAATACCTGTCTAAGTTATTTTCCACACTGTCTGGATGTATCTTCATGCCTTTTAATATATTTTTTGCAATAAAGTTGCTTTTAAATCATCTATGCCTGTCTGTTGCTGGAGGTGCCGCCTGACATCCTTGATTGCATACACTAAAGCTATACGGGACTGGAGGACCCGCTTAGGCTGAGCACTCCTATATTGGGTGAGTTTTATTTTTTGGACCTTTGTGTTACTTTCTTAATATGAATAACCGGAATATTTATTTCAGGCAGCGGTGTGGCATATTATCACGGTGCCCGTGATTTGCTGCAGTTACTTGTCTGTCACCAGTAGGGGGCTTCTATTGGCTGTCTGCAGATAGCCCGCCTCTTATTGACTATTTAAACCTGGATTGGGCACCCTTTGAGTGCCCTTTCGTGTTGTTTCTGACCTTCTTGCTATCACTATGCTAGTGATAGCTGGGCCTCTGTTCCAGTGTTCCTGAGTTCCTGATCTCATGTGTTCCTGAGTTCCTGATCTCTACTGTTCCAGTGTTTCCTGCATGCTGAAGTACTTCCAGTCCTGGTTCCGGCCTAGTCTCTGGTGTTGCAGTTCCTGCTGAACTTCTCTGCTGTTTTCTGACCTGACTGATCGTTGCTGGTTCCTGTCATCTCATCACCTGTCTTCAGTATCCTGGCGACCTTCTGCCTGGTCGCGTTGGTGACATTGCTACAATTCCGTGTTGGTCCCAGCGTGCGGACGCTGGTTTGCTCCCAAGCCTTGCGGCTATACAAACTCGCTTGTTACACCAGTGTGCGGTCACTGGTTTGCTCCAAAGCCTATCAGCTATACAAATCTGTGTTGGTCCCAGCGTGCGGACGCTGGTTTGCTCCTAAGCCTTGCGGCTATACAAACTCGCTTGTTACACCAGTGTGCGGTCACTGGTTTGCTCCAAAGCCTATCAGCTATACAATTCTGTGTTGGTCCCAGCGTGCGGACGCTGGTTTGCTCCTAAGCCTTGCGGCTATACAAACTCACTTGTTACACCAGTGTGCGGTCACTGGTTTGCTCCAAAGCCTTTCAGCTATACAAATCTGTGTTGGTCCCAGCGTGCGGACGCTGGTTTGCTCCTAAGCCTTGCGGCTATACAAACTTGCTTGTTACACCAGTGTGCGGTCACTGGTTTGCTCCAAAGCCTATCAGCTATACAAATCTGTGTTGGTCCCAGCGTGCGGACGCTGGTTTGCTCCTAGCCTTGCGGCTATACAAACTCACTTGTTACACCAGTGTGCGGTCACTGGTTTGCTCCAAAGCCTTTCAGCTATACAAATCTGTGTTGGTCCCAGCGTGCGGACGCTGGTTTGCCTCTAAGCCTTGCGGCTATACAAACTCGCTTGTTACACCAGTGTGCGGTCACTGGTTTGCTCCAAAGCCTATCAGCTATACAAATCTGTGTTGGTCCCAGCGTGCGGACGCTGGTTTGCTCCTAAGCCTTGCGGCTATACTACTCGCTTGTTACTCCAGTGTGCGGTCACTGGTTTGCTCGCTAAGCCTAACGGCTATACTATTCAGTGTTGTTTCCAGCGTGCGGACGCTGGTTTGCTCCAAAGCCTTGCTGCTTAACGATTCTGCTAATTTGCCAGTTCCATCTGACTGCTGCTATTATCTCTGGGCTGCCCTGCCCGGTATTGGTAAGGCCGGTAGAACCTTTTGCCACATTCCATCTGAGGTTGCCTTACCCGGTATTGGCAGGGCCGGTAGAGCCTACATTGTGTATCTATTGAGGCTGCCTTGCCCGGTAATTTGGTAAGGCCGGTAAAACCGTTATGCTATTCCATCTGCAGGTTGCCTTACCCGGTATTGGCAAGGCCGGTAGAGCCTAAAGACTGTCCTGTCCGGTATATTGACAGGACCGGTAGAGTCTGCCTTCTGTCTGTGCTATATTCTGTATATATATATATATATATGTATGTTATTGCCATCCTAAGTTATCATTTATTATTTCAATAAAATTGATTTTTTTTACCTAAACTTGTGTCTGAGAGTCATAATAAACCGTGACAGTACGAAAGGGCCATGACCTCAGACAGCAAGGGTGAAGGTAACGCACAGAATATCCATTGGAGGATGGATGTGCTCGAGCAACATTTGGATCAGTTGGCAGTTGCAATTCAAACGATCCTTGAACGCACGGTACCTGCTGACCAATCTAGCTCTAGCCCGGTGGTCTCGCCAAGTCAGACACCGGAAAGTGATACCAGACCCCTAGGGGGTACTGTTAAAGGGTTAACGGCTTCTGCACCCTTGCCGCTAAGATATGATGGTGACCCTAGTCTCTGCAGAGGGTTCATCAATCAACTCGAAATCTTTATGGAATTGACGGCACACGCATTTCCCAATGATCGTAGTAAAGTGGGGTTCACGATATCACTGCTCACTGGCAGAGCATTGGCTTGGGCTAACCCCTTGTGGGAGAATGCTAAACCTTGTACTAAGAACTTTAGTGAATTTGTGCGTTCCTTTCGAAGAGTGTTTGAGCCTCCTGGTAGAACCACCTCTGCTGCCAAACGCCTTATGGAGATACAACAGGGCAGGCGTACAGTGGGCGACTATGCCATCGAATTCCGCACATTGGCAGCAGAGGTAGGTTGGAATAACGAGGCATTATTGGCAGCCTTCTCTCAAGGCCTGAATGACCACATTAAAGACGAAATCGCTGCTAAAGATCTACCTATTGATCTAGATGATTACATTGAGTATGTTATGATAATTGACTCCAGAATACGTGAGAGATCAATTGCCAGAGATCGTAAGTTACGGTCAAAAAATAATGAGCCTAGTAGCATGTTTTGCCCACCCATCCCTCCCTTGGCATTGAAGTCTAGTGAACCAGTACGGGAAACAAGTGAACCTATGGAAATAGGCTTCACTAGACTATCCAAGGCAGAGAGACTATATCGCAAAAAACAAGGGTTATGTTTATACTGCGGTAAAAAAGGGCACTTGCTAAATTCCTGTCCGGTACGTCCGGGAAACGCACACACCTAGGGTATCTTGGGGGACAGGCCCTAGGTGGTGTACAATCGTCCCCAGTGTCGGGCATAATGAAACCCACCATACAGGTGGTATTGTCTTGGGCACAACGCTCTGTGGAGGTTTTGGCCTTGGTTGACTCCGGTGCAGCAGGGTATTTTATGGATAATACCTTTGCTGAATTGCACGGAGTTCCACGCATTGAAAGAGAAAACCCCTTGACTATTGAAGCGATTGATGGTAGACCCTTAGAACCGCCTCAGGTTATATTTGAAACTATGCCATTGTCTATGACTATTGGGGCACTTCACAGAGAAGAGCAGCAGTTTCAACTGATTAATTCCCCGCACCATGCGGTGATATTGGGATTTCCGTGGTTACAGTTACATAACCCACAATTCGATTGGAAAAAGTGTGAAATTGCTGCTTGGTCCCAGTTTTGTATGGACAAGTGCGTCATCCAGCCTATTAAGGTCATGTGCACCTCCTCTGCTATGCCGGATGTGTACCAACAGTTTGGCGATGTTTTTAGCAAAGGAGAGGCTAGTATGCTACCCCAGCATAGACCTTATGATTGTTGCATTGAATTGCAGCCTGGTGCAGTACCTCCGAAAGGACGCACTTATCCATTATCTTGTGATGAAAATAAGGCTATGGAGGATTACATTTCTGATGCCCTTGCTAGAGGGATCATACGTAAATCTACCTCTCCAGCTGGGGCTGGGTTCTTTTTTGTAAAAAAGAAAAATGGCGAATTAAGACCATGCATTGACTACCGGGGCTTGAATAAACTAATGGCAAAAAACGCATACCCAATACCACTCATCACCGAGCTTTTTGACAGGCTTAAGGGCGCTTCGATATTTACCAAGTTGGACCTACGGGCCGCTTACAATCTGGTTCGCATTCGAGCAGGTGATGAGTGGAAAACTGCCTTTAATACTCGAGCTGGGCACTACGAGTATCTAGTAATGCCTTTTGGGCTGTGTAATGCACCCGCAGTTTTCCAGGAACTGATAAATGATGTTCTGAGAGATATGTTACAGACATGTGTTGTGGTGTACCTCGACGATATACTGATTTACTCCCAAAACATGGCACAGCACATCAAAGATGTATCCGCAGTATTGCTACGACTCCGTGAGAACAAATTATTTTGTAAAATGGAAAAATGTGAGTTTCATAGAACCAGTGTGCCATTCTTGGGGTTCATAATTGGCAATGATGGCATTGCCATGGACAAAGAAAAGTTGTCAGCTGTCCTACAATGGCCAAAACCCAAGGGTCTTAAAGCCATACAGCGTTTCCTGGGTTTCGCTAATTATTATAGGAGGTTTATTAAGAACTTTTCTTCCATTGTCAAACCTCTGTCCGATCTTACGCACAAGGGTGCTAATCCTTCTTGTTGGCCGGTATCTGCTGAGAAAGCCTTTGAGAATTTGAAGCTGGCATTTGCTGCGGCTCCTGTGTTATCCCACCCCAATCCTTTACTTCCATTTACGTTAGAGGTTGATGCCTCAGATATTGGGGTCGGGGCAGTACTTTCGCAGCGACACGAGAAAGGTGGAACTCTCAGACCTTGTGGGTTTTTCTCTAAAAAGTTGACTGTCACTCAAAGCCACTATGAGATAGGTGACAGAGAATTATTGGCCATTATCCTTGCTCTTAAGGAATGGCGTCATTTGCTTGAAGGTACTAAGAATCCTGTCTTAATCCTAACAGATCATAAGAATCTGACCTATCTCTCGGAGGCCAAGAGATTGTCCTCTCGTCAGGCCAGGTGGGCACTGTTCCTGTCTCGATTTAATTTCATTGTATCATATTTACCAGGGTCAAAAAATATCAGGGCTGATGCACTGTCAAGACAATTTGAGGCCGACAGTGACAGAGTGGAAGCACCAGCTCCTATCATCCAACCTGATAGAATACTGGCTACTATACGCACGAGTATCACTTCTCCTCTAGGGGAGGAGATCCTGGCCTCTCAGGGGTCCGCTCCCCATGAAACCCCAGTGGGCAAATGTTTTGTCGCTGAATCATTTCGTACTAGGCTGCTCGAAACCTACCATTCCTCTAAGGCTGCGGGACATATTGGTAGAGACCAATTGTTATGGTCCCTTTCTCAGTTATTTTGGTGGCCTTCCATGAGAAACGATTGTGCCGAATTTACGAATGCCTGTGCCACCTGCGCCCGCGCTAAGACCCCGAGACATCTCCCTGTGGGCTTGCTTCAACCGGTGCCTAATGGCGAACGCCCCTGGTCTCATGTTTCCATTGATTTTATGGGAGAGTTGCCTATGTCGAAGGGGTACTCCTTTATATTCATGGTGGTGGACAGGTTTTCTAAAATGGCTCATTTCGTGCCCCTCCGTGGTCTTCCTTCAGCGAAGGAATTGGCAATGGTGTTCGCCAGAGAAGTATTCCGGTTGCATGGAGTGCCTAGGGTACTGGTGTCTGACAGGGGGAGCCAGTTTGTGTCTAGATTTTGGAGGGCATTTTGCCAACAGATGGGCATACAGCTGTCCTTCTCCTCTGCCTACCATCCCCAGACCAATGGAGCCGCTGAACGAGCTAATCAGGGCTTGGAACAATTTCTCCGTTGTTTCGTTACTGACCATCATGATAATTGGTCCGACTTGTTGCCTTGGGCAGAGTTCGCCAGGAACTGTGCGGTCAATTCTTCATCTGGGAGCTCTCCGTTTCTGATTAATTATGGGTTCCAGCCCTGTTTGCTTCCAGACTCATTTCAGACGCAACAGATTCCAGCTCTGGATGAGCATATCGAGCAACTCCGTTCCACATGGGCACAAGTTCAGAGGGCACTTGGTCAGTCATTTCAGCGTCATCAGCGCCATGCTAATCGCAGAAGGCTTCCAGCGGTTTCCTTTCAGGTTGGGGATAGAGTATGGCTTTCCTCCAGAAATCTCAAGCTGCAGGTTCCGTCTAATAAGTTGGCTCCTCGGTTTATTGGTCCATACAGAGTTATTCGCAAAATTAACCCTGTCTCCTATGCACTAGACCTACCTGCATCCATGCGTATCCATAATGTGTTCCATGTGTCCCTTCTTAAGCCTCTGGTTTGCAATCGCTATACTACCACACCTGTGGTGCCAGGACCTGTTGAGGTCGAGGGCCAGGAGGAGTACGAGGTTCAGAGCATTATTGATTCCCGTAGGCTTAGAGGAAGGGTACAGTACCTGGTACATTGGAAAGGGTATGGTCCTGAGGATCGATCATGGGTGGATAGTACGGACCTTCATGCACCTAGGTTAACTAGGGCCTTTCATGCCAATTACCCGCAGAAACCTAAACCCTATTCTAGGAGAGGGGGTCTTTGAAAGGGGGGTACTATCACGGTGCCCGTGATTTGCTGCAGTTACTTGTCTGTCACCAGTAGGGGGCTTCTATTGGCTGTCTGCAGATAGCCCGCCTCTTATTGACTATTTAAACCTGGATTGGGCACCCTTTGAGTGCCCTTTCGTGTTGTTTCTGACCTTCTTGCTATCACTATGCTAGTGATAGCTGGGCCTCTGTTCCAGTGTTCCTGAGTTCCTGATCTCATGTGTTCCTGAGTTCCTGATCTCTACTGTTCCAGTGTTTCCTGCATGCTGAAGTACTTCCAGTCCTGGTTCCGGCCTAGTCTCTGGTGTTGCAGTTCCTGCTGAACTTCTCTGCTGTTTTCTGACCTGACTGATCGTTGCTGGTTCCTGTCATCTCATCACCTGTCTTCAGTATCCTGGCGACCTTCTGCCTGGTCGCGTTGGTGACATTGCTACAATTCCGTGTTGGTCCCAGCGTGCGGACGCTGGTTTGCTCCCAAGCCTTGCGGCTATACAAACTCGCTTGTTACACCAGTGTGCGGTCACTGGTTTGCTCCAAAGCCTATCAGCTATACAAATCTGTGTTGGTCCCAGCGTGCGGACGCTGGTTTGCTCCTAAGCCTTGCGGCTATACAAACTCGCTTGTTACACCAGTGTGCGGTCACTGGTTTGCTCCAAAGCCTATCAGCTATACAATTCTGTGTTGGTCCCAGCGTGCGGACGCTGGTTTGCTCCTAAGCCTTGCGGCTATACAAACTCACTTGTTACACCAGTGTGCGGTCACTGGTTTGCTCCAAAGCCTTTCAGCTATACAAATCTGTGTTGGTCCCAGCGTGCGGACGCTGGTTTGCTCCTAAGCCTTGCGGCTATACAAACTTGCTTGTTACACCAGTGTGCGGTCACTGGTTTGCTCCAAAGCCTATCAGCTATACAAATCTGTGTTGGTCCCAGCGTGCGGACGCTGGTTTGCTCCTAGCCTTGCGGCTATACAAACTCACTTGTTACACCAGTGTGCGGTCACTGGTTTGCTCCAAAGCCTTTCAGCTATACAAATCTGTGTTGGTCCCAGCGTGCGGACGCTGGTTTGCCTCTAAGCCTTGCGGCTATACAAACTCGCTTGTTACACCAGTGTGCGGTCACTGGTTTGCTCCAAAGCCTATCAGCTATACAAATCTGTGTTGGTCCCAGCGTGCGGACGCTGGTTTGCTCCTAAGCCTTGCGGCTATACTACTCGCTTGTTACTCCAGTGTGCGGTCACTGGTTTGCTCGCTAAGCCTAACGGCTATACTATTCAGTGTTGTTTCCAGCGTGCGGACGCTGGTTTGCTCCAAAGCCTTGCTGCTTAACGATTCTGCTAATTTGCCAGTTCCATCTGACTGCTGCTATTATCTCTGGGCTGCCCTGCCCGGTATTGGTAAGGCCGGTAGAACCTTTTGCCACATTCCATCTGAGGTTGCCTTACCCGGTATTGGCAGGGCCGGTAGAGCCTACATTGTGTATCTATTGAGGCTGCCTTGCCCGGTAATTTGGTAAGGCCGGTAAAACCGTTATGCTATTCCATCTGCAGGTTGCCTTACCCGGTATTGGCAAGGCCGGTAGAGCCTAAAGACTGTCCTGTCCGGTATATTGACAGGACCGGTAGAGTCTGCCTTCTGTCTGTGCTATATTCTGTATATCTATATATATAAAAGAAGACTTTGTGCCTGCCAAAACACACCCAGGGGTGGTATTAAGGAGGAGTTACTATTCCTATTGGGTGATTCAGTCATGCAGGGAGTTGGCCCACCCCCACTATGCAGCCCGCCCACCACTATCAAATTCAGAAAAAAACAATATGGCCGCCACTTGCTCCTACACCACAGACAAACACACATGCCTCACTCATACAGCACCAAACTCACACACATGCCTCACTCACACAGCACCACACAAACACACACACATGCCCCACTCACACACACAGACCACCACACACAATGCCCCACTCACACAGCACCAAACACACATGCCCCCACTCACACACACAGCACCACATACACACACAAAGCCAGAAATAAATATGGCTGACACACACACACTCACTCACCCTGACTCCCAGTGGCCTCAGCAGGACCTGTAATGCAGCACCAGAAGAACAAAATGGCACTCAAAGGGTTAAGGTAGGCCCTCATTGCTCAATTATTTCTTCACTGTCATCATTTGGCATGCAAGACACAGGACAGACAGCCATCAGATTCACACTTAACCCACTGACTGCCACAGAGTTGTGTATCAAGTTTTAGCCCTCAGGGAGTGTGTTCAAACCCCTCACATTGTAAACTTGCATTTCCCTCCCACTTCTCCTCCTTCCCCAGCCTATTACTAACACTTTTCCATAGTTATGTTAAGCCCCGCCCCCACTCGCGATTAAGCCACGCCCCCTTTTAACCCAGATTGCCCCATTTGTCTCTCCACATCAGCACCACATCAGTCCCCTCTAGGGACTACACAAGTCAAAGTTCCCAGGTATGAACACACTTCCCACTGCTATTTAACTCTGACATGCCTCTGTATATCTTAACCCTTTGACTGCCAGAGGGGTGCACAACTCATGAGTGCATGTGTTTCTGCTCATATATGTTGCATGTGTGTTTGTGTCCATCTCTGTTACATATATGTGTCCATGTGTGCATCTCCAGTGTGTCTGTGTGTGTACATCTGTTACATATGTGTGCATCTCCAGTGAGTCTGTGTGTGTGCGTGTCTTTTGCATGTTTCTGCCGCTCACTGTGTGTATGTGCATACCTCCCAACATTTCACATGGCCAAAGAGGGACACTGTAGTTTTAGGTGATATTGTTGGGGGCATGGCTGGTGGGCAGGGCATTAGTAAGAATTTTTAGGTTATTTCATGACCTATTACTGGCTATTTATGTAACTGAATAAATGATTTAGTGCAAGACCAAAGTATTTTATTTGCACAGACTAATGTATAAGCACATATACTGAAGTTTATTGCTTTATTGCTGGAGAGCAAAGTAAAACACGCCACACAGTCAGGGCTGGTGCAAGGATTTTTGCCACCCTAGGCAAAACCTAATTTTGCCGCCCATTTCGCTCCGCCCCTTGTGTCCCACCCCTTTATACCCTGCCTACTTATACCCCACCTCTTTTCATGATTTTCCTCTCTCTGCCCCCTGGTCCAGTCTGCCCCTGGTCTGGAGATGCCTGTAAGAGATGCCCCCTACCAGCTCCAACTTGCCCCTTATCAGCTTCACTTTGGCCCACCAGCTCCACTTTGCCACCATCAGCTCCAACTTGCCACCATCAGCTCCACTTTGCCCCCCATCCACTCCAACTTGCCCCCATCAGCTCCACTTTGCCCCCCCATCCGCTCCAACGTGCCCCCACCAGCTCCACTTTGCCCCTCATCTGCTCTAACGTGCCCCCACCAGCTCCACTTTGGCCCCTCAGCTCCACTTTGCCCCCATCAGCTCCACTTTGACCCCCATCCTCTCCAACTTACCCCCATCAGCTCCACTTTGCCCCCCATCCGCTCCAACTTGCCCCCCATCCGCTCCAACTTGCCCCCACCAGCTCCAACTTGCCCCCACCAGCTCCACTATGCCCCCATCCGCTCCAACTTGCCCCCCATCTGCTCCACTTTGCCCCCCATCCGCTCCAACTTGCCCCCCATCCGCTCCACTTGGCCCCCCCTCAGCTCCAACTTGCCCCCCCTCAGCTCCACTTTGACCCTCATCCGCTCCAACTTGCCCCCACCAGCTCCACTATGCCCCCTCAGCTCCAGCTTTCCCCTAACAGCTCCAACTTGCCCCCATCATCTCCACTTTGCCCCCCATCCGCTCCAACTTGCCCCCCATCCGCTCCAACTTGCCCCCACCAGCTCCAACTTGCCCCCACCAGCTCCACTATGCCCCCATCCGCTCCAACTTGCCCCCCATCTGCTCCACTTTGCCCCCCATCCGCTCCAACTTGCCCCCCATCCGCTCCACTTTGCCCCCCCTCAGCTCCAACTTGCCCCCCCTCAGCTCCACTTTGACCCTCATCCACTCCAACTTGCCCCCACCAGCTCCACTATGCCCCCTCAGCTCCAGCTTTCCCCTAACAGCTCCAACTTACCCCCATCAGCTCCACTTTGCCCCCCATCCGCTCCAACTTGCCCCCCATCCGCTCCAACTTGCCCCCACCAGCTCCAACTTGCCCCCACCAGCTCCACTATGCCCCCATCCGCTCCAACTTGCCCCCCATCTGCTCCACTTTGCCCCCCATCCGCTCCAACTTGCCCCCCATCCGCTCCACTTTGCCCCCCCTCAGCTCCAACTTGCCCCCCCTCAGCTCCACTTTGACCCTCATCCGCTCCAACTTGCCCCCACCAGCTCCACTATGCCCCCTCAGCTCCAGCTTTCCCCTAACAGCTCCAACTTGCCCCCATCATCTCCACTTTGCCCCACATCCGCTTCAACTTGCCCCCTCAGCTCCACTATGCCCCCTCAGCTCCAACTTGCCCCCCATCACATACCTGTAGCTCCCGCGCAGTCTTCTCTTCAGTAATGCAGAGCGCGGCGGGAGATCATGACTCCCAGCGCGCTCTGCATTACTAAAGATCCGACCAGATGAGGGAGCGCTGTAGCAACACAGACCTGACTGTGTTGTGGTTCCCGGCGTGGTGTGTGCGGGCGCAGCTCTTCTCCGCTGCATGCCCGCGCCCCCAGTACGTGTGCACCCTGGGCCGGCGCCTACGTCGCCTATAGGTGGAGCTGCCCTGCACACAGTCTGACCTCCTAAAAAGAGGGACAACAGGGTGGGAAAGAGGGACAGAGGGATGTGGCCCTCAAAGAGGGGCTGTCCCTCCTAAAGAGGGACACTTGGGATGTATAGTATGTGTCTGCCTGTGTGTTGTATATGTCTGTGTTTATCAGTGTGTCTGCATTTCACACACGTGCGCCCAACGGTCATAACATGACGGGCAACGCCGTCCCACATTGCTAGTATATATATATGTATGTTATTGCCATCCTAAGTTATCATTTATTATTTCAATAAAATTGATTTTTTTTACCTAAACTTGTGTCTGAGAGTCATAATAAACCGTGACACATATCTCTCTATCGCTACTTGTAATTTAATTGGTAGCAGGAAAGCTATAAAATTCTCAGTTACTGGGGTATGAGGAGAAGGTTGAACTTGATGGACTTGTCTCTTTATTCAACCTAATTTACTATGTTACTATGTTTGTAGCGCAGTGAATTAGGATTATATCAATGTTGCCGACTCCTAGATTCCAAATTTCTACCACTGAAGCATTCTTTCCTTCAAAGTAAAACTTTATTACTATCAATGCGCCTAGCAGATAAAAAAAATACCTGAATAATGAATTAAAACTGCCTATATGTCTTGATGTTTGTAATATATATAATTTCTGAGAAATTACCTGTTATTTGTGGGTGAAAAAGTCTGGCATCATATGCTAATTAGTGCCTGTGTTGGGTTCAGTATTACTGCACACTGCGATATGAATGGATCTAGTCCACACACACTGCGATATGAATGAATCTAGTCCACATACTGTGATATGAATGGATCTAGACTGAGTCCACACACTGTGATATGAATGGATCTAGTCCACACACACTGTGATATGAATGAATCTAGTCCACACACTGTGATATGAATGGATCTAGACAGAGTCCACACACACTGCAATATGAATGGATCTAGGCAGAGTCCACACACACTGCGATATGAATGGATCTAGTCCACACACTGTGATATGAATGGATCTAGGTACAGTCCACACACTGTGATAGGAATGGATCTAGGCAGAGTCCACACACTGTGATATGAATGGATCTAGACAGAGTCCACACACTGTGATATGAATGGATCTAGACAGAGTTCACACACTGCGATATGAATGGATCTAGACAGAGTCCACATACTGCGATATGAATGGATCTAGACAGAATCCACACACTGTGATATGAATGGATCTAGGCAGAGTCCACACACTGTGATATGAATGGATCTAGTCCACACACTGTGATATGAATGGATCTAGGCAGAGCCCACACACTGTGATATGAATGGATCTAGTACACATACTGTGATATGAATGTATCTAGTCCACACACTGTGATATGAATGGATCTAGTCCACACACTGTGATATGAATGGATCTAGGCAGAGTCCACACACTGTGATATGAATGGATCTAGTCCTTTCACACTGTGATATGAATGGATCTAGACAGAGTCCACACACTGTGATATGAATGGATCTAGTCTACACACTGTGATATAAATCGATCTAGACAGAGTCCACATACTGTGATATGAATATATCTAGGCAGAACCCACATACTGTGATATGAATGTAACTAGGCAGAACCCACACACTGTGATATGAATGTATCTAGGCAGAGTCCACACACTGTGATATGAATGGATCTAGGCAGAGTCCACACACTGTGATATGAATGGATCTAGTCCACACACTGTGATATGAATGGATCTAGGTACAGTCCACACACTGTGATATGAATGGATCTAGTCTACACACTGTGATATGAATGGATCTAGACAGAGTCCACACACTGTGATATGAATGGATCTAGGCAGAGCCTACAGACTGTGATATGAATGGACCTAGGCAGAGTCCACACACTGGAGGTGAGTCTAATCGCATAGCAAGCAGTAAGTTTGTCCTGGAGAAGAGCTAATTAGCATATTGTACACAAAATTACCATACAATCTCACTCTGTGCCACCAAGTCATAACGTTTGCCCCTTTACAGCTCAGAGGGGGCGTTAAAAGCATTGCTTTTCAGTGTGTTTCAGAATCCTCTGGTTCATGAAGAGATCATTTCTCAGATAATTTGTCAACTACAACTTACGGGTGGATTTAAATTGTCTGAGAAATAAACTAAACTTGCCTTTGGATGATGGGTCCATGGTAAGTGAGTGGGTTATTATTTGGAGACGTTAGTAGATATAGAATCTACTCACCTCCTAAATATGCACAGTTAAAGTGACTGCATTTTAATCCAGTACTTTGAATATGATGGAGTCCTTTATAGTTTCCAATGTAAAAAAATGTCTCATAAACAGGAATGAGGATTTTATGCACTGTCTTGTTCTTAATGTAAAATTTTCTAATTTGGACACCAAAGCAAGATGTCATCAGTATTGTGATGTTTTGATTGTTTTTTCTTTTAATCGTTGCAAATTTTCCAAATCGGAAAACGTTCGAGTAATTGAACAGAGTATAATCTCCGATAAACACTTTGTGTGGTTTTTCCGGACATTTTTTCTGTACATCTAACAAGTATTTTGTCAGATAATAATGAAGAGCCTTGTAATGAAATTCCTTCATGTAGTAATCTCTAGAGACCCCTGCTTGTCTCACTTGGTCATTAAACTCCTGGGAAATGTGACTCCAGCCAGGGTCTTCCACTGCAAACATCATAAAAGCGATTTCATAGGGATCTTCTCCATCAGTGTAATTCTGGATTGAATAAAGGGCCTTCCATTTTTCTACGACTTTATCCCACGCGGCGCTGAACTGTGGGTTTAATGATTTTTCTTCGAGTAGTAGATTGGGCATAATTGCATAATCCAATTCATCTGGGCAACCTATGTACTGGTCATCAAAAGTATCGGGATGTAGGAGTAGCTTGGCCTGGCATTTAACCTGTAAATGGGAAACTAATGTTTAGACATTAGGCAACATTTGGCTTCTTGCTTTCATTTTTACAATTTGATCCTCTTTTTTTGCATTATTCTACTCAACAGTGAGGTTGGTGGTGAAGCAATGCACTGGAGACCTCTACCATTCAAGGGTTTGAAAGCTTCATTTAACTCAATGAGGACTTTGTTAATGTTTGTTTGTCTCTGTATTGTGCTTCAGAATTCTTCCTGTTTCGCATAGTACATCTGCCTCAATGTTCAGCAGAACAATGCAAGAAGGTAATTATAGAAACGTTAGATGTATCATTATACATAATGTCCTCATTGGAACTGTCCAGAAGAATATATATAAAATAAAATATAAAAATATAAAAAATGGGATTTAAGTGCAGTAATCTTAATGAAGAGTAACACTTTCAAATAATAAAGCCCTTGTTTCCTAGTCTGAGAATAAATTTCTAATGACCACTATGAATCAATTCTATATATATTTGTCCCCAAAATGAATCATTAATTATCAGTGGATATCATCTTCATGGAGGCGGACATGATTCTTTCTTGCAGGATTCAAAAAACCAGACTCCTCCCATTGAAAGCTTCCTAAGAGCACATCAGAGGTAATAGTCGCTGGCCCTGGAATCCTGCAAAAAGACTAATTTCCACCTCCATGGAAAATGAAACTAGTAGAATTGATTCATAATGATCATTAGGAATTTCTGTGCAGAAAATAATATAAGCTTTGTATTAGGAGGATCATGTATCCCTGGCAGACACCCCTAGGTGAAAGCCAGGAGGATTTATGTAAATAACCCCAAACTGAAGGACCCAGCCTCCTTCCTCAACCTATCTCAGTATAGATATGGGGTGGACAGTGGTTTGGGAAGGTTGAACTGAAGGCTGTGTGTGTGTCTCTCTCTGTTTGTTTGTCTTTGTGTGTGTGTATGTCTGTGTGTGTGTGTGTGTGTGTGTGTGTGTGTGTGTGTGTGTGTGTGTGTGTGTGTGTGAGAGAGAGAGAGAGGGAGAGGGAGAGGGACTGTGTATGTATGTATGTAAGAGAAACTGTGTATCACAGTCTCCCTTGGACTATCCTGTGCTTCCTTACCTCTGTATGGCCACCTGCTGGTATGGCCTCCGGCCACTACCTCACTGCTACAACAGGTTAAAGGTGTTCCTGATAGCTTGCTCCTCTGTGATCCATGCCTGTCTGAGTATTAGCTCTGTGTATAACCCGCCTTATACTGCCTATTTAAACTGAGCTTGGGCACCCTTTGGTTGCCCTTTCATGTTGTCTCTATGCTGCTGCTCCTGCATTATGTTCCAGTGCTTCCTGGGCCTTGTCGCTGTTCCTGATTGCCAGTGGTATTCTAGCTCCTGCCTCCACGTCGCCTGGTTCCTGCATCTATTCCTGATCCGGTTGGAGTTGCTGTTCCTGTTGTTGTTCCTGCTGCCGTTCCAGATCCAGTCGACCATCTGCAGTGCTGATCTTCTTCATCCTCTGCTGGGTTCCTGTCGTGTCATCTACCGGGTGCCTGCCGTTCCTGGTGGTCTGGGCGACATTATTATTCTCTCATTGGTTATTCCAGTACGTGGGTACTGGTTCGCTCCACTGTAACCGGCTGCTGTTGCACCGGTAAAGTCATTGGTTACACTGGTACGTGGATACTGGTTCGCTCCACTGTAACCGGCTGTTGTCGCACCAGTAGAGTAACTGGTTACTCCAGTACGCGGGTACTGGTTCGCTCCATTGAGACTAGCTGCTATTGTACTTATATGAGCCATTGGTTACTCCAGTACGTGGGTACTGGTTCGCTCCACTGTAACCGGCTGCTGTCGCACCGGTAGAGTCACTCGTTACTCCAGTACGCGGGTACTGGTTCGCTCCACTGAGACTAGCTGCTATTGCACTTATATGACCCACTGGTTAATCCAGTACACGGGTACTGGTTCGCTCCACTGTAACCGGCTGCTGTTGCACCGGTAGAGTTCTGGTTACTCCAGTACGCGGGTACTGGTTCGCTCCATGGTAACCAGTTGCTGTCGCACCGGTTGTGTCATTGGTTACTCCAGTACGAGGGTACTGGTTTGCTCCATAGATTGAGGCTGTCCTGTCCTAACAGCCTGACAGTTTGAAGGTTTCTCCCAGTACACGGGTACTGGTTTGCTCCTCGCATTACAGTTGGCTAGTTGAGCTTCCAGACTACATGCTGGTGACTGTGGTACACTGCTCGTTATTGTTCCAACATTTTATGAGTGGCAGTCTAGTGCAATCTATATATCCTGTGGCCTCGCTTGTCATCATTGGTGACTGGTTGTCTCCACCTAGCCAGTCACCTCGGCCACCTTTACTGCCGTCACTTTCAGCAGTGGGCTGCCTTGCCCGGTATTGGTAAGGCCGGTAGAACCTGGTCGTGTCTATTCACTTAAGGGTTGCCTTACTCGGTATTGGCAAGGCCAGTAGAGCCTCTTACCTACAGTCCCAGTGACTTGGCTGCCATGCCCGGTATATTGGCACGGCCGGTAGAGCCTCATTACCTGCAGTCCTAGTGTCTTGGCTGCCTTGCCTGGTATATTGGCAAGGCCAGTAGAGCCTCATTACTACAGTCCCAGTTTCTTGGCTACCTTGCCCATTATATTGGCAAGGTCGGTAGAGCCTTCAGTATTCCTTGCATGAGTCTCCAGGCTGCCCTGCCCGGTATATTGGTAAGGCCGGTAGAACCTGTTACCATCTTGTGCCATCTAAGGTTGCCTTACCCGGTATTGGCAGGGCCGGTACAGCCTGTATCCCATTCCATGTATTATTACTATGCTCCTATGTAAACTGCTATATATATCTTGTATGTGTATACTACCCAATAGGGTGCTCTCTAACTTTTCAATAAAGTTATGTTTTTACCTATTCTGTGCGTCTGAGAGTCATAACAAACTGTGACAAGTAATGATGCGTTACAAATATAATGATAGTGTACACTGTAAATAAGCAAAATAAAAAAAATTACATAAAATCAGGTATATATATCAAAAAGATACAGCTGTCCCATTTTGAATTTTAAGGTAAAGAACCAAACTAGACCAAACCTAAACTACCCCCCTCCAACCGTAGCCCTAACTAAAATCCCAATAAAACTCAACCTACCCTCCCCGTTCCACCTCTCCTGGAGACGAGCGCCACACCACCTCCACTAAATATTTATAAACATATCCAAGAACAATTACAGCTTCAATATGTAAATATGCATAAAAGTAGTACTATATGTAGCCACAGTCTCCAGTAAAAATAGAAATGGAATGCAAAATAGTGTTTAATAGTTATATATCATGTATCCCTTGTTGAAAAAGAGTTCTAGAATTGCAGTAAGAGGTCCATAGACCCCATATTTGGTAGAATTTTTTCGGAGTGCCCCTATGCAAGCAAAGTCCCTTATAATGAGGAACATTATGTGCTATAAGGGCCATCCATTGGTCATGCTTGGGAGGGTGTTCTGACATCCACGATTGTGCCACCACCTTTCGTGCCATGATCAACAGCTCTCTAAGTAATATAGTATGAAAATTTGAATGGAGCTGATCAGGGAGAATAGACAATATACACAGCTTCGGAGAGAGTGACACATCCCACTGCACCACAGACGACATAGTAAGGATCACATCAACCCAAAACCCACGCACCAGAGGGCATTCCCACAGAAGGTGGAAGAAGGTGGCGCCTGCCCCTCCACACCTCCTGCAACGATCATTATCCAACAAATCTTGAGTTGAATCAATTGATGTCTGGCCGTAGTTGCTACCAGTGCCACCACAGAAGCTTTATCTAACCACATATAGATTAACAAAACAGGTCTAAGAGACTGTTTCCTCCTGGCCTGCGTAATCAATGGAAACTCCTGTATATTGGGAGAATTGGCACCCCATACAGCAGTCAGAGAGTGTCTCAACTGTAAATACGAATAAAAGAAGTTAGCAGGAACATTGAACTCCTCACGCAGCTGATTGAAAGTTTTTAAGGTATTGCCCTGATACACATGACCAAGCGTAGAAACACCATACGTTGACCAGGATCTACCAAACTCCAGATGTCGTTGGTGCATCAACCCCTCCGACCCCGATAGAGGAACACCAGGGTCCAATGTCACAAAATTTGAAATACACTGGATATTGGACCATACACTACAGGCTGTCCAAGAGGAAACAGGGGGATCCTTACGCACACCTGAACACAATAAGGGAATGTGCGGTAGAGAATAACCCGGTTTAAGAAGAGATTCGTCAGTTCTATGGAAGGTATGCAATGTATCAGGTAGAACATATGCAAACACAAACTGTCCCTGTGATGCCAAGTAATATTTATAAAAATCAGGGAGGGCTATTCCCCCCTCCCCCGCTGGAAGTTTAAGAGTGGAAAGCCTAATCTGTGATGGACCACCCGACCAAAGAAAATTCCTAATGATCTTATCAATTACCGTAAAATATCTTTTAGGGATAGTCACGGGGGAGCCCTGAAAAACATATAAAAATCGTGGGAGAAATATCATTTTAATCAGGTTAGATCTACCAATAACGTTTAACGGTAGTGAAAGCCAGGATGTTGTCTTACACCGAAATTGGTCAATTAATGGTTCCAAATTATCTTTCACATAACTATCCGCGGAAGCAGATACTAGAAGCCCCAGATACTTTACCGAGTTTTCATACCGCAGAGGAGCGGACAACACAGGACTTTCAGTCAGAATCGGGTCCACAGGGAGGATAGATGAAGGGGGCATTGTGGAAGGGGCAATGTGGAGATGAAGGGGCATTATGGAAGGGGCAATGTGGAGATAAAGGGGCAATGTGGAAGGGGCATTGTGGAGATGAAGGGGTATTGTGGAGATGAAGGGGCATTATGGAAGGGGCAATGTGGAGATGAAGGGGGCATTGTGGAGATGAAGGGGCATTATGGAAGGGGCAATGTGGAGATGAAGGGGCATTATGGAAGGGGAAATGTGGAGATGAAGGGGGCATTGTGGAGATGAAGGGGCATTATGGAAGGGGCAATGTGGAGATGAAAGGGGTATTGTGGAAGGGGCAATGTGGAGATAAAGGGAGCATTGTGGAAGGGGCAATGTGGAGATGAAGGGAGCATTGTGGAAGGGGCAATGTGGAGATGAAGGGAGCATTGTGGAAGGGGCAATGTGGAGGTGGGGAGAGTGTGGAGGTGAATATGTGGGCGGGGGCAGGGGATTGTGGCAAGGTCGGCCCTGAAGGTGCCTATTATACCCGAGATTTTACAGTACTTGGTAGCAAGAGTATCACTTTACCTGTGGTAGTCTCATCTGAACAAGGAAAGCAGCGTGGATTAAACCTAATATCCTCCATGTTTGCGTCATTATCTCAGACCCCATTCTTCATGCAATAGTGTGTTCTGAAAATAATATTCACAATTGTAATTACTAATATATATCAATATATTGCTTTTTGTATTACATTGGATACCTCTCTGGCCCAAAAAGGGTTAACCAACTGAGGACCAGAAGAGTGTGAATCATATGGCTTAGCAATGCGTTGTGCATCCCTCTGGTACACAAGAGGTTAACATAACTGTCATAGTTTGTTTGAGCTACAATGTTTTTAACAAATATAAGTCTTAATCACAAAGCTACGGACATGCTCCTGATAAAAAAATAACAAAAAAATCACAAATTAAAAGAATAATTTTTAATGAGTCATGCATACAGAGCAAAAATATCCATATAAAAAGGATTAACCCTTTGCATACCCCTCTGGCACTCAAAGGGTTAAGGAGCACCATATATCTTTAAATAGATATTTAACCAAATATCTACCAGACATGACATTTCATCACTTCCACCTCCACCCAGCCAGCTTAGCCCTGTCACCTCTCCCACACACACACTAAGCTCCTTCTCACCTGTCACCGAGGATGAAGTTTACCTTCTCACTCACTCAAATCTAACCACATGCCCTCTTGACCCAATCCCATCTCAGCTCACTCAAGAACTCTCCCCTCTACTAACTCCAATCCTTACTCATTTATTCAGCCTCTCTCTGTTAACTGGCACCTTCCCATCGTCTTTCAAACATGGACTAAAGAAACCCACCCTGGACCCAAACTCACTGTCATACTACCGGCCTATTTCTCTGCTCCCATTCTCTTCCAAGCTCCTGGAGCATCTTGCATATAACCAGCTCACTAAATTCCTCTGCTCCCACTCCCTGCTAGATCCCTTGAAATCTGGATTCCACTGACATCACTCCACTGAGACCGCCCTCACTAAAGTGGCCAACGACTTTCTCTCTGCAAGGTCAAAAGGCCACTACTGCCTACTCATTCTTTTGGGCCTGTGAGCCACCTATGACACAGTAGATCACCCACTCCTCCTCCAAGCCCTCCATTCCCTATGTCTCTGTGACACTGCACTCTGGTTTTCATCATATATCTACAACCGCTCCTTCAGTGTTTCGAACTTAGGCTCCACTTCCCCACCCCTCCCACTGTCTGTTGGAGTGCCTCAAGGATCAGTATTGGGACCCTTGCTCTTTTCAATCTACACTGCGTCCCTTGGAAAACTAATAAACTCCTTTAGGTTTCACCATCCTCTCCATGCTGATGACACTCAAATCTATCTTTCCTCCCCAGACCTCTCGCTTTCCCTCCTGTCCCGAGAATCTGACTGTCTGTCTGCTGTGTCTTCCTGGATGTCCTCCCATCAACTCAAACTTAACCTTGGCAAAACTGAACTAATTATCTTCCCTCCATCTACAACTAGCCTCAACCCAGATATTACCTTCCCCGTTAACAACACTACCATCACACCAACCCCTACAGCACGCTGCCTGGGAGTCACATTTGACTCTGCCCTATCCTTCATTCCTCACATCCAGTCAATCTCCAACTCATCCCACCTCCACCTCTGCAACATCTCTAGAATCTGATGCTTTCACACACAAGACACTACTAAAATTCTAATCCAAACACTCATCATGTCCTGTCTTGACTACTGTAACTCATTACTAATTGGCCTTCCTCTCACCCGACTAACCCCACTACAGTCCATAATGAACTCTGCTGCAAGATTAATCTACCTCACTCACTGCTTCTCTAACACCAAACCCCTCTGTCAATCCCTACACTGGCTCTCATTAGCATACAGAATTAAATTCAAAGTTCTGGTACTAACTGGCCCTCACTAACACCGCACCCCCCTATATTTCATCTCTCATTTCCAAATACACTCCCACTCTCCATCTTCGTTCTGCACATGACCTTCTCCTCTCCACAGTTCCTATCACACCCTCCCACTCCCACCTACAGGACTTCTCCCACTACCACCTACAGGACTTCTCCCACTCATGCCTACAGGACTTCTCCCACTCTCGCCTACAGGACTCCTCCTGTGCTGCACCTGAGCTGTGGAATTCCCTCCCCCGTCCTATTAGACTCTTCCACAGCCTTCAGATCTTCAGACGCTCCCTGAAAACTCACCTCTTCAGGGAAGCCTATCAACTGCCTCCATAAATATTATCACCAAGAACCACCCCTTCCCTGGACCATTGCACTCACCAGCACTTCTCTCCCCACCCACTGACCGGCAGTTCATGTGGCAGGAGGCACTTACACCCAATAGCACTTACACCTTCTGTATCCTACCCACCTTCCTCTAGACTGTAAGCTCTCACCAGCAGGGGGCCCTCTGACCCTTCTCTCCTCCACATCTGATTGTACTATTTAATACCTCTGTATGTCTATTCCCTACTGTAAAGCGCTGCGGAATTAGTTGGCGCTATATAAATAAAGAATTATAATAATAATAATTGTGTAATAAAGGAAATTATACATAGTGAGTTACATCAAACTCACGATTCAAACCATTTAATTACTATAGTACAGAGGTAGAAAATCCAATAGACTTCCCTTTGTGAAAGCCTCATAGATTTATTGCCACTTATATAATTATTATTATTATTATATTAAGATTCATTTTTTCTATACCCTGTGTATATATCCATGTACGAACATATGCAAACTGATTACATGTGGGCACATGGACGTGTAATAGCCATGTCTACAGACATCTAACTGTATATTAGCCAGCAAATGGGTAATTTTGTTAAAGGGACAGTAATGTCCCATAAAAATTATTCTTGTTTTGTAGATGACAAAATAGATATTCACATTGAAAGCCCCCCCCCATTCCTGACGTCAGCTGTAAAGCTGACAGCAGGAGATTCGAGTTGGTCGATTCGAGGAGGCTCTTCAGCAGAGCCGAAACCAGGCACACTTTGTAGACATTTCCAATGAAGTAATTATTTTTAAATAACATGATTTCTGATCTTCTGCAGAGCCGCCGGCTGGTCCCCAGGACCGGGATCTCCTGTTGTCAGAACAGAGCTGACATCAGGAGAAGGGGAGGGAGCTTTCAATGCCTATATCTCTCAAACCAAAGCGGTTTGAGAGATGGGACTTGCTTCAAATAATTAATTTTTTTTTCATCTACAAAATGAGAATAATTTTTTTATGGGACATTAGTGTTCCTCTAAAGGGGAACCATCACCCGACACAATCTTTAGCTTCACTAAGTCCCCATCTGGCGAGTAGTTGCTTAGTAGCGCTAGTCACCAGAATAATTACCTGATTTAATAGATTTCTGCTTTCTTCCCCGGCTGACAGGCAGGACAGACCACGGACATCTTGCCATTGTGACGTCCACGCGCCTGCACTGTCAGTCCCAGACGAAGCCAAACTGCTCCTAGCAACACCTACTAGACCCAGCTGGGACTGACGGTGCAGGCTCACGGACGTCACTAGGGCAAGATGTCTGCGCTCCGTCCTGCCTGTCAGCCGGGGAAGAGAGGAGAAATCTATTAAATAAGGTAATTATTCTGGCGACTAGCGTTACTAAGCAGCTAGTCACCAGATGGGGACTTCGTGAAGCTAAAGATTGTGTCAGGTGGTAGTTCCACTTTAAGATCACAAAGCTACAGACAAGACAGCGCATGCCATCTTGCTGTAAACTTCATCACCTTCAAAAGCTGTTAACAATCAAACCTCCTGTCACATCCTATTATTACACCGAATTTAATCTTCTCTACTTATCATCATGACTTCTTCCATCTCTGTCAACATCTCAGCAATCAAATAATTTAACAATTCAGATACTTTTTAACCGTAACTAAACCATCAAAAATTACTATAAAAATTGGACATTACAGTGATTTATTTAAGTAAATAAAGTGACAAAATTATTATATCAACTGAACATTGCAAAAAAAAATAAACAAGTAAATTAGAACATAAACCAGACATTACACAAATATTTAAACTGGTAAATAAACTGACCAGATTAATATAAAAACTGGAAACTACATGATATATAAACTGGTAAATTTACAGATCAAATTCATATATAAACTGGACATTATAGTAATGTACAAATTGGTAAATAAACTGGCAAATTAGTATATAAACTGGACATTACAGCAATATTTAAGCTTGTAAATACACTGACCATATTAATATATAAACTGGACATTACACCAGTATATAAACTGTCAAATAATTAATGTATAAACTGGACATTACAGTGATATATAAACTGGTGAATTAGTCCATTAAGAGAAAAAAAATACTCGTGGTCCATAACGTCCATCCGAGCTCTGCATCGGACATTCATTAAGGGGTTACAGTATAATATAAAATGGTAAATAAAACAGACAGTTTAATATATAAACTGGACAGGACAGAACTGTATACACTAGTAAATAATCTAACCAAATCATAATAAATCCTGGACATTACAACAACAATCTGGCAAAAAAATCTCCACAAATTAGAATTTAAACTGGACAAAATAGCAATACATAAACTGATCACATTAGTATATAAAAGACATATTAAAGCAATATCTAAGCTAATAAACCAGCAAAAAACATGTTAAACTAGACATTACAGTAAACTGCTAAACAAACATTACTATGTCAACTGAACACAACATTACTATGTCAACTGAACACAACATTGCTATATCAACTGAACACAACATTACTATATCAACTAAACACAACATTGCTATATCAACTGAACACAACATTACTATATCACCTGAACACAACATTACTATATCACCTGAACACATTACTATATCACCTGAACACAGCATTGCTATATCACCTGAACACAACATTACTATATCAACTGAACACAACATTACTATATCACCTGAACACAACATTGCTATATCAACTGAAAACAACATTACTATATCACCTGAACACAACATTGCTATATCAACTGAACACAACATTGCTATATCAACTGAACATAACATTACTATATCACCTGAACACAGCATTACTATATCAACTGAACACAACATTACTATATCAACTGAACACAACATTGCTATATCAACTGAACACAACATTACTATATCAACTGAACACAACATTGCTATATCAACTGAACACAACATTACTATATCAACTGAACACTACATTGCTATATCACCTGAACATTACAACATTGCTATATCACCTGAACATTACAACATTGCTATATCAACTGAACACAACATTGCTATATCAACTGAACACAACATTACTATATCAACTAAACACAACATTGCTATATCAACTGAACACAACATTACTATATCACCTGAACACAACATTGCTATATCAACTGAACACAACATTGCTATATCAACTGAACACAACATTACTATATCAACTGAACACAACATTGCTATATCAACTGAACACAACATTACTATATCAGCTAAACACAACATTGCTATATCAACTGAACACAACATTACTATATCACCTGAACACAACATTGCTATATCAACTGAACACAACATTGCTATATCAACTGAACATAACATTACTATATCACCTGAACATAACATTACTATATCAACTGAACACAACATTGCTATATCAACTGAACACAACATTACTATATCAACTAAACACAACATTGCTATATCAACTGAACACAACATTGCTATATCAACTGAACATAACATTACTATATCACCTGAACACAGCATTACTATATCAACTGAACACAACATTGCTATATCAACTGAACACAATATTATTATATCAACTAAACACAACATTACTATATCACCTGAACACAGCATTACTATATCAACTGAACACAACATTGTTATATCAACTGAACACAACATTACTATATCAACTAAACACATCATTACTATATCACCTGAACACAGCATTACTATATCAACTGAACACAACATTGCTATATCAACTGAACACAACATTACTATATCAACTAAACACAACATTGCTATATCAACTGAACACAACATTACTATATCAACTGAACACTACATTGCTATATCACCTGAACACAACATTGCTATATCAACTGAAAACAACATTACTATATCAACTAAACACAACATTACTATATCAACTGAACACAACATTACTATATCAACTGAACATAACATTACTTTATCACCTGAACACAGCATTACTATATCAACTGAACACATCATTGCTATATCACCTGAACATAACATTACTATATCACCTGAACACAGCATTACTATATCAACTGAACACAACATTACTATATCAACTGAACATAACATTACTATATCACCTGAACACAGCATTACTATATCAACTGAACACAACATTGCTATATCAACTGAACACAACATTACTATATCACCTGAACACAACATTGCTATATCAACTGAACACAACATTGCTATATCAACTGAACACAGCATTACTATATCAACTGAACACAACATTGCTATATCAACTGAACACAACATTACTATATCAACTGAACACTACATTGCTATATCACCTGAACACAACATTGCTATATCACCTGAACATTACAACATTGCTATATCAACTGAACACAACATTGCTATATCAACTAAACACAACATTACTATATCAACTGAACACAACATTGCTATATCAACTGAACACAACATTGCTATATCAACTGAACATAACATTACTATATCAACTGAACACAACATTGCTATATCAACTGAACACAACATTACTATATCAACTAAACACAACATTGCTATATCAACTGAACACAACATTACTATATCAACTGAACACTACATTACTATATCAACTAAACACAACATTACTATATCAACTGAACACAACATTACTATATCACCTGAACACAGCATTACTATATCAACTGAACACAACATTACTATATCACCTGAACACAACATTGCTATATCAACTGAACACAACATTGCTATATCACCTGAACACAGCATTACTATATCAACTGAACACATCATTGCTATATCACCTGAACACAGAATTACTATATCAACTGAACACAACATTACTATATCAACTGAACACAACATTGCTATATCACCTGAACACAACATTGCTATATCAACTGAACACAACATTGCTATATCAACTGAACACAACATTGCTATGTCAACTGAACACAACATTACTATATCAACTGAACACAACATTGCTATGTCAACTGAACACACAACATTACTATATCAACTGAACACAACATTACTATATCAACTAAACACAACATTGCTATATCAACTGAACACAACATTACTATATCACCTGAACACATCATTGCTATATCACCTGAACACAACATTACTATATCAACTGAACACAACATTGCTATGTCAACTGAACACAACATTACTATATCAACTGAACACAACATTGCTATTTAACTGAACACAACATTGCTATATCAACTGAACACAACATTGCTATATCAACTGAACACAACATTACTATATCAACTGAACACAACATTACTATATCACCTGAACAAAACATTGCTATATCACCTGAACACAACATTGCTATATCAACTGAACACAACATTACTATATCAACTGAACATAACATTACTATATCACCTGAACACAACATTACTATATCAACTGAACACAACATTACTAAATCACCTGAACACAGCATTACTATATCAACTGAACACAGCATTACTATATCAACTGAACAGAACATTGCTATGTCAACTGAACACACAACATTACTATATCACCTGAACACAGCATTACTATATCAACTGAACACAACATTACTATATCAACTGAACATAACATTACTATATCACCTGAACACAGCATTACTATATCAACTGAACACAACATTGCTATATCAACTGAACACAACATTACTATATCACCTGAACACAACATTGCTATATCAACTGAACACAACATTACTATATCAACTGAACACAACATTGCTATATCAACTGAACATAACATTACTATATCACCTGAACACAGCATTACTATATCAACTGAACACAACATTACTATATCAACTGAACATAACATTACTATATCACCTGAACACAGCATTACTATATCAACTGAACACAACATTACTATATCACCTGAACACAGCATTACTATATCAACTGAACACAACATTGCTATATCAACTGAACACATTACTATATCACCTGAACACATCATTACTATATCACCTGAACACAGCATTACTATATCAACTGAACACAACATTGCTATGTCAACTGAACACACAACATTACTATATCACCTGAACACAGCATTACTATATCAACTGAACACAGCATTACTATATCAACTGAACACAACATTGCTATATCAACTGAACACAACATTACTATATCACCTGAACACAACATTGCTATATCAACTGAACACAACATTACTATATCAACTGAACACAACATTGCTATATCAACTGAACACAACATTACTATATCAACTGAACACTACATTGCTATATCACCTGAACACAACATTGCTATATCACCTGAACATTACAACATTGCTATATCAACTGAACACAACATTGCTATATCAACTGAACACAACATTACTATATCAACTAAACACAACATTACTATATCAACTGAACACAACATTGCTATATCAACTGAACACAACATTGCTATATCAACTGAACATAACATTACTATATCACCTGAACACAGCATTACTATATCAACTGAACACAACATTGCTATATCAACTGAACACAACATTACTATATCAATTAAACACAACATTGCTATATCAACTGAACACAACATTACTATATCAACTGAACACTACATTACTATATCAACTAAACACAACATTACTATATCAACTGAACACAACATTACTATATCACCTGAACACAGCATTACTATATCAACTGAACACAACATTGCTATATCAACTGAACACAACATTGCTATATCAACTGAACACAACATTGCTATATCACCTGAACACAGCATTACTATATCAACTGAACACATCATTGCTATATCACCTGAACACAGCATTACTATATCAACTGAACACAACATTACTATATCAACTGAACACAACATTGCTATATCACCTGAACACAACATTACTATATCAACTGAACACAACATTGCTATTTAACTGAACACAACATTGCTATATCAACTGAACACAACATTACTATATCACCTGAACACAGCATTACTATATCAACTGAACACAACATTGTTATATCAACTGAACACAACATTACTATATCAACTAAACACATCATTACTATATCACCTGAACACAGCATTACTATATCAACTGAACACAACATTGCTATATCAACTGAACACAACATTACTATATCAACTAAACACAACATTGCTATATCAACTGAACACAACATTACTATATCAACTGAACACTACATTGCTATATCACCTGAACACAACATTGCTATATCACCTGAACACAACATTGCTATATCAACTGAAAACAACATTACTATATCAACTAAACACAACATTACTATATCAACTGAACACAACATTGCTATATCAACTGAACATAACATTACTTTATCACCTGAACACAGCATTACTATATCAACTGAACACATCATTGCTATATCACCTGAACATAACATTACTATATCACCTGAACACAGCATTACTATATCAACTGAACATAACATTACTATATCACCGGAACACAGCATTACTATATCAACTGAACACAACATTGCTATATCAACTGAACACAACATTACTATATCACCTGAACACAACATTGCTATATCAACTGAACACAACATTGCTATATCAACTGAACACAGCATTACTATATCAACTGAACACAACATTGCTATATCAACTGAACACAACATTACTATATCAACTGAACACTACATTGCTATATCACCTGAACACAACATTGCTATATCACCTGAACATTACAACATTGCTATATCAACTGAACACAACATTGCTATATCAACTGAACACAACATTACTATATCAACTGAACACAACATTGCTATATCAACTGAACACAACATTGCTATATCAACTGAACATAACATTACTATATCACCTGAACACAGCATTACTATATCAACTGAACACAACATTGCTATATCAACTGAACACAACATTACTATATCAACTAAACACAACATTGCTATATCAGCTGAACACAACATTACTATATCAACTGAACACTACATTACTATATCAACTAAACACAACATTACTATATCAACTGAACACAACATTACTATATCACCTGAACACAGCATTACTATATCAACTGAACACAACATTACTATATCACCTGAACACAACATTGCTATATCAACTGAACACAACATTGCTATATCACCTGAACACAACATTGCTATATCACCTGAACACAGCATTACTATATCAACTGAACACATCATTGCTATATCACCTGAACACAGAATTACTATATCAACTGAACACAACATTACTATATCACCTGAACACAACATTACTATATCAACTGAACACAACATTGCTATATCACCTGAACACAACATTGCTATATCAACTGAACACAACATTGCTATATCAACTGAACACAACATTGCTATGTCAACTGAACACAACATTACTATATCAACTGAACACAACATTGCTATGTCAACTGAACACACAACATTACTATATCAACTGAACACAACATTACTATATCAACTAAACACAACATTGCTATATCAACTGAACACAACATTACTATATCACCTGAACACATCATTGCTATATCACCTGAACACAACATTACTATATCAACTGAACACAACATTGCTATGTCAACTGAACACAACATTACTATATCAACTGAACACAACATTGCTATTTAACTGAACACAACATTGCTATATCAACTGAACACAACATTGCTGTATCAACTGAACACAACATTACTATATCAACTGAACACAACATTGCTATATCAACTGAACACAACATTACTATATCACCTGAACAAAACATTGCTATATCACCTGAACACAACATTGCTATATCACCTGAACACAACATTGCTATATCAACTGAACACAACATTACTATATCAACTGAACATAACATTACTATATCACCTGAACACAACATTACTATATCAACTGAACACAGCATTACTATATCAACTGAACACAACATTGCTATATCAACTGAACACATTACTATATCACCTGAACACATCATTACTATATCACCTGAACACAGCATTACTATATCAACTGAAAACAACATTGCTATGTCAACTGAACACACAACATTACTATATCACCTGAACACAGCATTACTATATCAACTGAACACAACATTACTATATCAACTGAACATAACATTACTATATCACCTGAGCACAGCATTACTATATCAACTGAACACAACATTGCTATATCAACTGAACACAACATTACTATATCACCTGAACACAACATTGCTATATCAACTGAACACAACATTACTATATCAACTGAACACAACATTGCTATATCAACTGAACACAACATTACTATACCAACTGAACACTACATTGCTATATCACCTGAACACAACATTGCTATATCACCTGAACATTACAACATTGCTATATCAACTGAACACAACATTGCTATATCAACTGAACACAACATTACTATATCAACTAAACACAACATTACTATATCAACTGAACACAACATTGCTATATCAACTGAACACAACATTGCTATATCAACTGAACATAACATTACTATATCAACTGAACACAGCATTACTATATCAACTGAACACAACATTGCTATATCAACTGAACACAACATTACTATATCAACTAAACACAACATTGCTATATCAACTGAACACAACATTACTATATCAACTGAACACTACATTACTATATCAACTAAACACAACATTACTATATCAACTGAACACAACATTACTATATCACCTGAACACAGCATTACTATATCAACTGAACACAACATTGCTATATCAACTGAACACAACATTGCTATATCACCTGAACACAGCATTACTATATCAACTGAACACATCATTGCTATATCACCTGAACACAGCATTACTATATCAACTGAACACAACATTACTATATCAACTGAACACAACATTGCTATATCACCTGAACACAACATTACTATATCAACTGAACACAACATTGCTATTTAACTGAACACAACATTGCTATATCAACTGAACACAACATTGCTATAACAACTGAACACAACATTGCTATATCAACTGAACACAACATTACTATATCACCTGAACAAAACATTGCTATATCACCTGAACACAACATTGCTATATCACCTGAACACAACATTGCTATATCAACTGAACACAACATTGCTATATCAACTGAACACAACATTACTATATCACCTGAACACAACATTGCTATATCACCTGAACACAACATTGCTATATCAACTGAACACAGCATTACTATATCAACTGAACACAGCATTGCTATATCAACTGAACACAACATTACTATATCAACTGAACACTACATTGCTATATCACCTGAACACAACATTGCTATATCACCTGAACATTACAACATTGCTATATCAACTGAACACAACATTGCTATATCAACTGAACACAACATTGCTATATCAACTAAACACAACATTGCTATATCAACTGAACACAACATTGCTATATCAACTGAACATAACATTACTATATCACCTGAAAACAGCATTACTATATCAACTGAACACAACATTGCTATATCAACTGAACACAACATTACTATATCAACTAAACACAACATTGCTATATCAACTGAACACAACATTACTATATCACCTGAACACAGCATTACTATATCAACTGAACACAACATTACTATATCAACTGAACACAACATTGCTATATCAACTGAACACAACATTGCTATATCACCTGAACACAGCATTACTATATCAACTGAACACATCATTGCTATATCACCTGAACACAGCATTACTATATCAACTGAACACAACATTACTATATCACCTGAACACAACATTACTATATCAACTGAACACAACATTGCTATATCACCTGAACACAACATTGCTATATCAACTGAACACAACATTACTATATCAACTGAACACAACATTGCTATGTCAACTGAACACAACATTACTATATCAACTGAACACAACATTGCTATGTCAACTGAACACACAACATTACTATATCAACTGAACACAACATTACTATATCAACTAAACACAACATTGCTATATCAACTGAACACAACATTACTATATCACCTGAACACATCATTGCTATATCACCTGAACACAACATTACTATATAAACTGAACACAACATTGCTATGTCAACTGAACACAACATTGCTATATCATCTGAACACAACATTGCTATATCAACTGAACACAACATTGCTATGTCAAACGAACACAATATTGCTATATCAACTGAACACACAACATTACTATATCAACTGAACACAACATTGCTATGTCAAACGAACACAATATTGCTATATCAACTGAACACGACATTGCTATATCAACTGAACACAACTTTGCTATGCCAACTGAACAAAACATTGCTATATCACCTGAACACATCATTACTATGTCAAATGAACACAATATTGCTATATCACCTGAACACATCATTACTATATCAACTGAACACAACATTACTATATCAACTGAACACAACATTGCTATGTAAAACGAACACAATATTGCTATATCAACTGAACACGACATTGCTATATCAACTGAACACAACTTTGCTATGTCAACTGAACAAAACATTGCTATATCACCTGAACACATCATTACTATATCAACTGAACAAAACATTGCTATATCACCTGAACACATCATTACTATATCAACTGAACACAACATTGCTATATCACCTGAACACAACATTACTATATCAACTGAACATAACATTGCTATATCAACTGAATACAACATTACTATGTCAACTGAACACATCATTGCTATATCACCTGAACACAACATTACTATATCAACTGAACATAACATTACTATATCAGCTGAACACAACATTACTATATCAACTGAACACAACATTGCTATATCAACTGAACACAACATTGCTATATCAACTGAACACAACATTACTATATCACCTGAACACAGCATTACTATATCAACTGAACACAACATTACTATATCAACTAAACACAACATTGCTATATCACCTGAACACAACATTACTATATCAACTAAACACAACATTGCTATATCAACTGAACACAACATTACTATATCACCTGAACACAACATTGCTATATCAACTGAACACAACATTGCTATATCACCTGAACACAACATTGCTATATCAACTGAACACAACATTGCTATATCAACTGAACACAACATTACTATATCAACTAAACACAACATTGCTATATCAACTGAACACAACATTACTATATCAACTGAACATAACATTACTATATCAGCTGAACACAACATTACTATATCAACTGAACACAACATTGCTATATCAACTGAACACAACATTGCTATATCAACTGAACACAACATTACTATATCACCTGAACACAGCATTACTATATCAACTGAACACAACATTACTATATCAACTAAACACAACATTGCTATATCACCTGAACACAACATTACTATATCAACTAAACACAACATTGCTATATCAACTGAACACAACATTACTATATCAACTGAACACAACATTGCTATATCAACTGAACACAACATTGCTATATCAACTAAACACAACATTGCTATATCAACTGAACACAACATTACTATATCACCTGAACACAGCATTACTATATCAACTAAACAAAACATTGCTATATCACCTGAACACAACATTGCTATATCAACTGAACACAACATTGCTATATCAACTGAACACAACATTACTATATCAACTAAACACAACATTGCTATATCAACTGAACACAACATTACTATAGCAACTGAACACAACATTACTATATCAACTGAACACAGCATTACTATATCAACTGAACACAACATTGCTATATCAACTGAACACAACATTGCTATATCAACTGAACACAACATTACTATATCACCTGAACACATCATTACTATATCACCTGAACACAGCATTACTATATCAACTGAACACAACATTGCTATGTCAACTGAACACACAACATTACTATATCAACTGAACACAACATTACTATATCAACTGAACACAACATTGCTATGTCAAACAAACACAATATTGCTATATCAACTGAACACGACATTGCTATATCAACTGAACACAACTTTGCTATGTCAACTGAACAAAACATTGCTATATCACCTGAACACATCATTGCTATCTCAACTGAACACAACATTGCTATATCACCTGAACACATCATTGCTATGTCAACTGAATACAACATTACTATATCAACTGAACATAACATTGCTATATCAACTGAACACAACATTACTATATCAACTGAACACAACATTGCTATGTCAACTGAACACATCATTGCTATATCACCTGAACACAACATTGCTATATCAATTGAACACAACATTGTTATGTCAACTGAACACAACATTGCTTTATCACCTGAACACAACATTGGTATATCAACTGAACACAACATTACTATATCAATTGAACACAACATTGTTATGTAAACTGAACACGACATTGCTATATCAACTGAACGCAACATTGCTGTGTCAACTGAACACAACATTGCTATATCAACTGAACACAACATTGCTATATCAACTGAACACACAACATTGCTATATCAACTGAACACAACATTACTTTATCAACTGAACACAACACTGCTATGTCAACTGAGAATTACAACAAGTAAACTGGTGACAATACATAAACTGGACGTTACAGAAATATTTAAACTGGTAAATAAACTGACCAGATTAATATATAAACTGGACAGGACAGTGATGTATAAACTGGCAAATAAATTATCCATATTTGAATATAAACTGGACATTACAGTAATATACAAACTGCTACATAAACTGGTCATATTAATAAATAAACAAGACATTACAGCAATATATAAATTGTAAAATGAATCGGCCACATTAGTGTATATAAACTGGACATTACAGTAATTTATAAACTGTAAAATGAACCGGCCACATTAGAGTTCATAAACTGGACATTACAGTAATATATAAACTGTAAAATGAGCCGCCACATTAGTGTACATAAACTGGACATTACAGTAATATATAAACTTTAAAATAAACAGGTCAAATTAGTATATAAACTGGACATTACAGTAATATATAAACTGTAAAATGAACCGGCCACAATAGTGTATATAAACTGGACATTACAGTAATATATAAACTGTAAAATGAACCGGCCACATTAGTGTATATAAACTGGACATTACAGTAATATATAAACATTAAAATAAACAGGTCAAATTAGTATATAAACTGAACACTACAGCAGTATATAAACTTGTAAATAAACAGGCCAATTAGTATATATTACAACAATATTTAAAATGTTAATGAATATATAAACTAGATATTACAGTGATATATAAGCAAAATTAGCATATAAACTGGGCACTAACGTATTATATAGACTCGTAAATTATATGGCCATATTAGAGTACATAAACTGGATATTACATTAATATAAAATTGTAAATAAGTTGACCAAACTAGCAAAAAAATGGGCATTACAGCAGTATACAAGTTTGTAAATAAACTGGCCATATTAGCGTATAAACTGGACATTACAACAGTATATAAACTTGTAAATAAACAGGCCAAATTAGTATATATTACAACAATATTTAAACTGGTAAATAATTAATATATAAACTGGACATTAAAGTATTATTTAAACTGGTAAATATTATAGCCATATTAGAGTGCATAAACTGGGCATTACATTAATATATAAACTTGTAAATAAACAGGCTAAATTATTTTTAACCCCTTAAGAACCGTCCGCGCACGCACGGTGCGGTCACTTAAGGACCATGGAGCATTTTTTTTTCTGTTAACTATTTTTCTTTTAACCATTCGTCACGCGGGGAGCCTGGAATTCCATGACGTGTGACATGTACGTCTTTGGTCCTTTAGGGACCTCAACCTCATGATGTACATATACGTCATGCGTCGTTAAGGGGTTAAAAATTGGCATTACATATTGGCAGCATGGTGGCTCAGTGGTTAGCACTGTTGCCTTGCAGCGCTGGGGTCCTGGGTTCAAATCCCACCAAGGACAACATCTGCAATGAGTTTGTATGTTCTCACTGTGTTTGCGTGGGTTTCCTCCCACCCTCCAAAAACATACTGATAGGTGAATTTAGATTGTGAGCCCCGATGGGGACAGGGACCAATATGAGTGTAAAGCTCTGCGTAATCTATGTGCGCTATATAAAAATAAAGAATTATAATTAATTATTATTACATCAATATACAAGCTTATAAATAAACTGACCATATTAGTGTATAAAGTACACATAACAGTGGTTAGTGGAAGCAATTATATCTTTAGAGAAATAATGTGTGTTTTTTCCTGTTCCTACTAATTGTTCAGATCTTGGCATCTAGTCAACATATATTTAACATGGGAGGAATTAGAACATTGTCTATTTGTGTTACTTCCTTCCTGAGAAAAAAACCCTTCCCATGCCTCAGCTGTAAGTAAAATGGACTGTATCTACGGTATCAGTTGTCTGTTCTCCATTAAACAACTGCCCCTTAAAGGGTTAAAAAAGATACCCTAGGTTATAAGCTTGTTGGATCAGTGAGTCCACACTCAATGGGCTATATGTACAAAGACAAAATGGAGCAACTGCACCTTGTGGAACAAATACAAATATCTAAATGACTCTTTTTAACCCCTTGGGAAATATTCACTAAGGTGTGATAAAGAGGTGATAAAGCGGAGATGACTTCTCCAGTGATATCACTTCTCCAGTTCCTATGTTATTCTATGGACCCTACTAGTGTAAAAGTCCGTGTACACGGTCCGTGGTCCAGGTAATGTTAACCCTTTGAGCGACAGTGGGGTACGCAACATATTGCTTTTCCCCTCTTGCCTCTTCCTCTCTCCTCTTGGCCCCCATGCCTTTTTTGCCACCCTCTTGCCCCATGCCTCTTTCACAAACCCTCTTGCCCCCTGTGCCTCTTTCATCACCCCTTTGCCCCTTCCATCACCCTCTTCCCCCCATGCCTCTTTTGCCCCCCATGCCTCTTTCACCACACTTTTGCCCCCCAATGCCTCTTTCACCACCTGTGCCTCTTTCTCTCCCAGTGGCTGGTGACAGAAGCCGCCATGCGCAGTAGAGACTACCCGCTCTGCAGTCATGCACAGTACTTACTGCCAGAACGCGGCATGGCTGATACGGAGCGGGGCGCTCCAAATTGAAACTGGAGTCCTTTCTGTCACCTTCCTGATACCGCTGCGCGGGCAGTCTCTACTACGCATGATTGCAGAGTGGGCAGTCTCTACTGCGCATGATTGCAGAGCGGGCAGTCTCTACTGTGCGTGACGGCTTCTGACAAAAATCCTAGTGAATTATATAATAGGATTCACTAAGATCTCCAAAGTTGAAGAAATATTAGTGAATAGGCTCCATAGAATAGGAACTGGAGAAGCGATATCACTGGAGAAGTTATCTCTGCTTTATCACCACTTTATCACACCTTAGTGAATCTCCACAAGGTCTTAAAAACATTTAAATCAAAGGGATTGTTTTATTTTTCCCCTATGCTTCTAGATTTGCTCCAGTTTTTTTTATAATAATCCTTTATATAGCGCACACAGATTCCGCAGCGCTTTACACTCATATTGGTTCCTGTCCCCACTGGGGCTCACAATCTAAATTCACCTATCAGTATGTTTTTGGAGTGTGGGAGGAAACCGGAGTACCCGGAGGAAACCCACGCAAACACAGTGAGAACATACAAACTCATTGCAGATGTTGTCCTTGGTGGGATTTGAACCCAGGACCCCAGCGCTGCAAGGCAACAGTGTCTGAATATTGCCCAATGTTTGCTGTTAACTGATTTGCTTAACTCTTTGAGTGTCAGATGGGTGTTCAACATTTTTGAAGCAAGGTTTGGAGAGTAAGAGGTGTGGAAATTAGCATTGTTCTTGCATTATGCCCCCACCAAGTTGGTGGGGGGCAGGGTACAAGAAACCAAATAGTTTAAATGTGATAATCTCTTATTTATTAAAAAGAGTTTATTGAGATCTTTTGATCCCCTCTTTTACCAATCCAACCAAATTATGGGGTAAAGAGTTCCTTTAACCCCATATTAACCCCATATTCTCTCCACTAGAGAGGCAATATAAGGTTATATACATTAAGAGTTAAATTACCCACACAAACACATATACAAAAAAACATCATAGCCACCCATTAAAAGGAAACCAATATTACCGCCTAATAAAAAGAGAGACATCGCGCTCAGAATTCAAACCTTTAGGAATACGAGTATCAAGCTGAAAATCCACTTAACTTCATAATAGTCCAATAGAGACCCGATGTCTCCCCCCCGTTCAGGAGGCACTATGCTCTCTATACCCTGAAATGAAAACTTAGTCAAATCTGCATCATTACAACCTATAAAATGTCGCTCTACCGGTTTTGTGGCATCTTTATTTTTAATTGAAAGAACATGCTCCCTAATGCATATGCAGGGAAAACTATCAGATCTTTGAATGAACGCATTAGGGAGCATGTTCTTTCAATTAAAAATAAAGATGCCACAAAACCAGTAGCGCAACATTTTATATTGCCCTTATTTTAGTTTTTGGTGAGAATTATTTTTTGATCTTGCCTTTGGACATTTGGGGTGATGCTTGAAGGTTGTATATATATTTCTTGTAGTGTGTAGAGTACGGGAATTGGAAGGTTAGTTATCTGATCATAAGACTTGGTTTTCCATTTTGATATAGAGGATTAGGATATTTGCCTTCTATTGGATCATTGAAGGTTAATTATTTGAATTTGGAATACAGTTTTGATTGGTTAATTAATTGGTTCCTTTCCCCTTTTTTAACAGTCACTGTGTCATGTTGATCTAAGCCTATGATTAAGTGAACCTTTTGTTTCACGAAACGCGGATCGTGTCTGTTCCAGTGTGTGTCCTTAAACTTCTTTATATGTTTTCATGGTTTTAAACTTCAAGAAATAAATATTATTTTTATGGAGGAATATTTTGGTCTCTGAGGCTTGGGTGGGCCGTGAGCGCTCTCGTACTGTGCCTTCACATCTGTTTAATTTGAGGGGGTATGTATCCATAAAATAAGAACTGTGTGGGATATTACAGCCCTTTTTATATACCGTAAAATCTCAGGTATAATACGCACCTGTGTATAATACGCAGGTGTATATTAAACCCAAGATTTAGGGGAAAACAAGAGTGCCTATTTGTAATACGCACCCTTGTTTTCCCCCTTACGGAAAAAAAAATGTATGGCTGTCAGTATCGTCCCTCCCTCCCCCAGCGCTATCCGCTTTCCAAATAAAGCTTACTATGTTCCACTGAGCTCCCCGTTGCAACCAAAAGAAGAGAAGGCAATCTCTATCTGTGTATATCTTCCAAGCAGGCAGCATGCTTGCATTTGCCGCCCGCTTCCTTCACTGGGCTTGCAGGACCTTCCGTCTCCAGCCAATGGTAAAAGCATTACCATTGTCTGGAGGCAGAAGGTCCTGCAAGCTCAGTGAAGGAAGCGGGCGGCAATTGCAAGCATGCTGCCTGCTTGGAAGATATACACAGAGATTGCCTTCTCTTCTTTTGGCTGCAGCGGGGAGCTCAGTGGAGCATTATTTGGAAAGCGGATAGCGCCGGGGGAGGGAGGGACTATACTGACAGCCATAAAAAAAATTTAGCAAAAAAAAAAACCTCTCGTGTATAATACGCACCCCCCACTTCACATAAGGTGAAGTGGGGTAAAATTGTGCATATTATACCCGAGATTTTATGGTATCTTCCATCATTAGGTCATTCACAAGAGAGCTAACAAAAGGTCTAAAGTTGATTCTAGGTTTGGCATTTACATTTGGAGTATGTTGCTGTTGTCTCTCAACATGAGGAGCAAAGAAGTGTCAATACCAGTAAAGCAGGCCACCATGGGGCTGAAAAATCAAAATAAATCAGAGACATAGCCAATACATTTGGTCTGTCAAAATCAACTGTGTGGTAAAGTGTTAAGAATCAAGTATACACATTGAGCTCAGCAATAGTAGACAGCCTGGTAGACCACAGAAGGCCACTGTATTGGATGGCAGAAGAATGCTTGCAATTGTAAGGATAACCCTCTTTTCAACTCTTGAAGAGATCAAGAACACTCTCCAGGATGTAGACACAGCAGTGTCAGAGAGGACCATAAAGAGGAGACCAGCATAACCACAGAGGGATTACCACAAGGTGCAACCTACTGAAAAGCTTCAAGAAAAGACAGGCCAGGTTACAGTTTGCTAAAAACTAGCTAAAAAAAACCCTTTAGAGTTATGGAACAAAGTCCTGTGGACAGAAGATTAGCCTGTACCAGAGTGATGGAAAGAGGAAAGTATAGATAAAGAAAGGAGCAGCATATGAACCTAATCATGCCACCTCATCTATGAAACATGGTGGCGGTAGTATTATGGCTTGAGCATGCATGGCTTCCACTGGAATTGCCTCGCTTGTCTTTATTGATGATGTAACTGCTGATGGGAGAAGCAGGAGGAATTCTGAAGTGAACAGAAACATATCTGCTCAGATCCAACCAATTGCCTCAAAACTCACTGGAAGGTTCTTCAACTTGCAGTAGGACATTGATCCCAAAAATACTGCTAAAGCAACCATTTTTCAGGTCCAAAAAGTTGAATGTTCTTGAATTGCCAAGACAATAGCCAAACCTGAATTCAATTTCTGAACAATGACAATGAACCCAAAAATACTGGTAAAGCAACCAATGATATTTTCAGGGAATGTTCTTGAATTGCCAAGTCAAAAATCTTACCTGAGTTCAATTTCTGAAGACAAAAACGAAGGGAAAATGCCAGAAAATATACAGCAACTGAAGCTGGCTGCAGCACTGGCCCTGCAGAGCGTCACCAGGGAAGATACCCAGCATCTGGTGTAGTCTATGAGATGCACACTTCATACAGTCATTGAATGAAAAAGATTTGCAACAAAGAACCATATATGATGACTTTGTTTAAGACTATATTATTTGTCCAATTACTTTTGGTCCCTGAAAATAGAGCAACTTTTTTTTTTTTTTTTTTAAAGGGCTGTAATTCCCACACAGTTCAGAGTATATGCAAATACCTACAAATTAAAGCTGACAGTCTGCACACTATCCTCTTAGTAATGGTTTAATTTCATAATCCAATGTGCTGGAGTACAGAGCCCAAACAACAGAACTTGTGTCACTGTGCAATTACTTATCCGCAATGTAGTTCTCAAAATAGATGTCTCAATCTATCACGGTGCCCGTGATTGCCCTCTGGAGCGCTGTTGCTATTTGCAGGCGACATTGTACTATCACTTCCTGAGTGTCGCGCTTATGTTCGTTTGCTATTCTTATAGGCATGTGGTAATTGCCAGAGTTAGTCTCCGCCTACTTGTAAGGCCTTATAGGCCTCATTCTGCCAGTAATCCTTTGGCCTTTCGTGGTGTACCTGTGTGCTAGCTCTTGTGATTATTTCCTATGCTCTGATCCGTGTATGACCTCTGGCTACGTTTGACTTCGTTTACGTTCGATCCCTGAATTGTTGCCTTCTGCTCCGGTCTGACCCTTGGCTCCGTCTGACTACCCGTTCTGTGCTGGCCCCATCTCCGGCTGACTATCTGATATGGTACTGAGCTTGGCTTGGCTGACTAACTGCTCTGTGCTGACCCTGGCTCTGGCTGACTATCCAATATGGTATTGACCTTGGCTTGGCTGACTAATTGCTCTGTGCTGACTCGGGCTCCGGCTGACTATCCGATACATTTCCTACCCTTGGCCTGACTGACACCATTCCTACCCTAGACCGTGCTCTAACTAATCTCTCTGGTGCAAGCTGTGCTCAGTATCCTCACGCTGAGCCAGACTTTGTCTCTGGCTATCCTATACTGCTTGATAATGACAGTTATTACCTTTCAGTGCACCTTTGCATACTAGGGATTTGAGTCACCGTTGCCTGTAGCTACCCTAGTGTTCTGGGGAGTTCTAGTCGCCATTGCCTGTAGGTTTACCCTAGCGTTCTAGGGTATCTGAGTCTATTACCTTGGTGTACCCTAGCTTTCTAGGGGAGCATTTCTTATATTTGTTTGGGCGATTCCGCTTTACTTGCACTAGTAGGTACTGCTATCCTTGCTACCTTCCCATTCCATAGTCAGATTGGGATAAGTTCCTGTTCCTTCAGTGGATCATGTGCTGTCTCCACATCTGGTCCTGTGAGGGTTTGGGGAAGTGTTTGTGCACTGTCTTCACACCTGGTCCTGTGAGGGTTTGGGGAAGTGTTTGTGCACTGTCTTCACACCTGGTCCTGTGAGGGTTTGGGGAATTGCTTGTGCACTGTCTCCACACCTGGCCCTGTGAGGGTTTGGGGAAGTGTTTGTGCTCTGTCTTCACACCTGGTCCTGTGAGGGTTGGGGAAGTGCTTGGGCACTGTCTTCACACCTGGTCCTGTGAGGGTTGGGGAAGTACTTAGGCACTGTCTTCACACCTGGTCCTGTGAGGGTTGGGGAAGTGCTTGTGCACTGTCTTCACACCTGGTCCTGTGAGGGTTGGGGAAGTGCTTGGGCACTGTCTTCACACCTGGTCCTGTGAGGGTTGGGGAAGTGTTTGTGCTCTGTCTTCACACCTGGTCCTGTGAGGGTTAGGGAAGTGCTTGTGCACTGTCTTCACACCTGGTCCTGTGGGGGTTTGGGAAGTGCTTGTGCATTGTCTTCACACCTGGTCCTGTGAGGGTTAGGGAAGTGCTTGTGCACTGTCTTCACACCTGGTCCCGTGAGGGTTTGGGAAGTGCTTGTGCACTGTCTCCACACCTGGTCCTGTGAGGGTTGGGGAAGTGCTTGTGCACTGTCTCCATACCTGGTCCTGTGAGGGTTGGGGAAGTGCTTGTGCATTGTCTTCACACCTGGTCCTGTGAGGGTTAGGGAAGTGCTTGTGCACTGTCTCCACACCTGGTCCTGTGAGGGTTGGGGAAGTGCTTGTGCACTGTCTCTACACTTGGTCCTGTGAGGGTTGGGGAAGTGCTTGTGCACTGTCTTCACACCTGGCCCTGTGAGGGTTAGGGAAATGCTTGTGCACTGTCTCCACACCTGGTCCTGTGAGGGTTGGGGAAGTGCTTAGACATTGTCTCCACACCTGGTCCTGTGAGGGTTAGGGAAGTGCTTGTGCACTGTCTTCACACCTGGTCCTGTGAGGGTTGGGGAAGTGCTTGTGCACTGTCTTCACACCTGGTCCTGTGAGGGTTGGGGAAGTGCTTGTGCACTGTCTTCACACCTGGTCCTGTGAGGGTTAGGGAAGTGCTTGTGCACTGACTCCACTCCTGGGCCTGTGAGGGTTGGGGAAGTGCTTAGGCACTGTCTTCACACCTGGTCCTGTGAGGGTTTGGGAATTGCTTGTGCACTGACTCCACACCTGGTCCTGTGAGGGTTGGGGAAGTGCTTAGGCACTGTCTTCACACCTGGTCCTGTGAGGGTTAGGGAAGTGCTTGTGCACTGTCTTCACACCTGGTCCTGTGAGGGTTGGGGAAGTGCTTGTGCACTGTCTCCATACCTGGTCCTGTGAGGGTTTGGGAAGTGCTTGTGCACTGTCTTCACACCTGGTCCTGTGAGGGTTTGGGAAGTGCTTGTGCACTGTCTTCACACCTGGTCCTGTGAGGGTTGGGGAAGTGCTTGTGCACTGTCTCCACACCTGGTCCTGTGAGGGTTGGGGAAGTGCTTGTGCACTGTCTCCATACCTGGTCCTGTGAAGGTTGGGGAAATGCTTTCCTTATTTATTTTTTTTATCTTATTTGAATAAAGATATTGATTTTACTGTATCTGTACTTGTCAGTGTCGTTATTCCATAGTCATTCCGTGACAGTAAGAAAGGGCCATGACCTCTGAAAGTACAGATACTGGTAGCCAACAGTTGCCTAATATCCTTTCTAGAATGGATATTCAGGAACAGCGTATTGACCAGTTGTCTGTGGCGATGCAGACACTCCTTAACTGTGCAGCACATCTCAATAAGCCTGCGCAAATACTGGTGGCCCCCCAGTTTCTGCATCAGTAGTAACCACTCAGGTGTAAAACATGATTTATAGAGGGTTGTCCAGAGCTGCTCAACTCCCTCTAAGATACGATGGGGAATCCACGTTGTGTTGTGGATTTATAAATCAGCTCAGAATTTTTTTGGAACTGGTATCTAACGCATTCCAGAGCAAAAGAAGCAAAGTGGGCTTTATGATTTCTTTGTTGACCGGCAAAGCATTGGCGTGGGCCAGTCTGTTATGGGAGATGGTCAAACCCATAACTTCTAACTTCACGGAATTTGTGAATGCCTTTCATAAATTATTTGATGTTCCAGGCCGAGCAATCTCTGCTGCAAAAAACTAATGACCATTCATAAGGGTGCCCGTACAGTAGCAGAATATGCTATTGAATTTCGTACCTTAGCAGCAAAGGTAGGTATCACGGTGCCCATGATTCTTGTGCGACATTCTGACTTCCGGGTTTGTGCTTTGCTGTCTTTTATTGGTGCTTGCTGGCTAGCCCCTCCCAGGGCTAGCCTTTATATACGCCCTCCTGTCACTAAGCGTGTGCCCTTTCGTGGTGTTCCTGACATTCGTGATTCAGTGCTCCAGTTCTGTGTTTATCTGGTTTCTGACTGACTACCACTCTCTGTGTACCGACCCAGGTTGTGGCTGACTACCGGTCTCTGTGTACCGACCCAGGCTGTGGCTGACTACCACTCTCTGTGTACCGACCCAGGTTGTGGCTGACTACCGCTCTCTGTGTACCGACCCAGGCTTTGGCTGACTACCGCTCTCTGTGTACCGACCCAGGCTGTGGCTGACTACCGCTCTCTGTGTACCGATCCAGGCTTTGGCTAACTACCACTCTCCGTGTATTGATCTAAGCACGACTGACTTCCGCTGTTCTGTTGGCCTCGATTTACAGTCAGTGTTGTCCGGTCACTAAGCGGTTACTGTGGCCTTCCTATATCACCCAGCCTGTAACTATCTGTTGCCTCCGTTCAGCACTTCCAGTCAGTGCTATCCGGTCACTGTTGCCTTCCAATATAGCTCAGTCTGTGACTATCTGTGGCCTCCGTTAAGCACTTCCAGTCAGTGCTATTCGGTCACTAAGCGGTTACTGTTGCCTTCGTATATTGCTCAGCCTGTGACTATCTGTGGCCTCCGTTAAGCTATTCCAGTCAGTGCTATCCGGTCACTAAGCGGTTACTGTTGCCTTCCAATTTAACTCAGCCTGTGACTATCTGTGGCCTCCGTTAGCTATTCCAGTCAGTGCTATCCGGTCACTAAGTGGTTACTGTTGCCTTCCTATTTATGCTCAGTCTGTGAATAACTGTGGGCTCCGTTAAGCACTACCAGTCAGTGCTATTCGATCTCTAAGTGGTTACTGCTGCATCAGATATTAGGCTGCCTTACCCGGTATTCGGTAAGGCCGGTAGAGCCTCCTCAGTTCCTTGTTGTATCGGATATCAGGCTGCCTTACCCGGTACTCGGTAAGGCCGGTAGAGCCTCATTATTGTATTGCTATCTTGTATGCCCTGTCCTGTGTCAAACTTTATTACTGCTGATCTGTAGAGTTTGGACCCGTGAGGGGCCTTGTGCGCTTTATTCTGTCTAATAAAGCTTTCCTATTTTATCCTACCCAATTGTCTGAGTGTTCAATAAAACTGTAACAGTAGGCTAGAACAACGAGGCTCTGGTGGCGGCCTTCTCACAAGGGCTTAATGATACAATCAAGGATGAGACGTCAGCTCGTGAGATGCCTGAGGAGCTTGATCCATTTATTTCCTTTGCTATACTGATTGATACCCGCATCAGGGAAAGATGCCCTTTTAAAGACAGTAAGCCAAGGTTTCTGTCTCTACTGGCACCAAACTGGGGGCTCCCACCCATGCCTCCCTCTCCTCCCATGCCTCCTAGTGCCAAGGTCAGTAGGGCGGAGCCCATGCAAGTCGGTTTTACACGCCTATTCAAGGAGGAGTGGTCCTTCCATTGGAGAGAGGGTCTATGCCTGTACTATGGTAAGGCTGGACATATGTTACGAGCTTGTCCTGTGCGTTCGAGTAATGCACGCACCTAGGGTCTCTGAGGGAACAGATCCTAGGTGGCATAAATCAGTCCCCCGACCAAGAGCAAAACAAACCCATTTTTACAGGTCGTGATATCGGACAGCCTCCTCTGTTGTGACTCCAGCCCTGATTGATTCCGGAGCCGCAGATTATTTTATTGATGGAGAATTCATTAAGCAACACAATATTCCCTTGTTGCCTCATGTCTCTCCATTGGCTATTGAAGCGATTGATGGTAGCCCGTTACAACCACACCATGTCACACATGAGACCTGCCAGTTGTCTCTTAGAGTAGGAGTTCTCCATGTGGAGACCCTACAGTTTCAGGTCATTCAGTCTCCACACTATGCTGTCATTCTGGGGTTTCCTTGGCTTCAGACACACAACCCCTAAATGGACTGGAAAACCTGTGACATCATATCTTGGTACGATTATTGTAAGAATAGTATACCAAAAGAAAACCTGGTCTGCACTAGTACTCAAAAATATAGAATCTAAAACATAAAGATGTATAAATAATCTGGTGCACTCTGGGTCTACGAGAGCACTAAAGCATACACATAGGGTAAGAAAGACCCCAAACAGGCAAGACCCTTAATAGAGGCACTCATACTTGAGTCAGAAGTGCAAAAATATATATATATATGTTTATTGGACAGATACAAATGACACAAAGTACAAAATATAAAACATATTTAAAAACACATAGGAGGAAAATATAGGAGGCTCAAAAACACACACACAAAAAATACATAAAACTCTCATACTCTGCAATCAAAAACATGGTCAAATAATGAGACACATCTAAAAGTATTATTAGAGAGGAGAGTAAATGAAAATACTACCTGTACCAGCAAAATAACCTCAACTTAATACAGTACATACATATATAGTGCAGTGCAAATTAAATACAGCCAAGTGTAATGTGCAAACCAATACATCACACAAGTGAAAAAGCAATACTTATCAATATAAAACACCACAGGTGAAGCAGGTCACAGGTAGATGAAATAGAACCTCCTATGTAACTCCTCCAACCTACACAACCCAACGTGTATCGCCCAGAGCCTTGTGGTCTCATATCTTCTGGGGCCCAAGAATGTCCGAGCTGACACACTTTCTAGGCAATTTGGAACATACTGTGAGATTGAAAGTACGCCTGTGCCTGTCATTCCTCCAGATCGCATATTGGCCACCATATGCACTAGTATCACGTCTCCACTGGGCGAAGAGATTTTGGCTTATCAGGGCAATGCTCCAGCAGAGAAACCTAGCGGTAAATGTTTCGTAGCCGAACCTCTCCATATCAGATTACTGGAAACATACCACTCCTTGAGGGCAGCTGGACACATTGGTCATGACCAACTGATTTGGTCAGTCTCTCAGCTCTTTTGGTGGCCTAGCCTAAAAGCAGATTGTGCTGCATTTGTGGAGGCCTGTTCCATTTGTGCTCATGCTAAAACCCAGAGACACCTTCCACTGGGATTGCTCCAGATGGTTCCTAATGGTGAGCGCCCATGGTCACACGTGTCCATAGACTTTATGGTGGAGCTTCCAGTATCCAAACGGTGTATGGTCATACTGATGATAGTAGACCGCTTTTCCAAGATGGCTCATTTTGTCCCTCTCCAGGGACCGCCTTCCTCCAGGGAATTGGCTGAACCTTCAAGTACCTTGCTATAAGCTGGCTCCTCATTTTGTAGGTCCATTCCAGGTACTTCGCAGAGTCACTTATGCCTTGGACCTTCCTGTGGGTATGCGCATTCACAACTTGTTCCATGTATCCTTATTGAAGCCTTTGGTCTGTAACCGCTACACTTCTACTCCAGTAGTGCCAGGACCTGTGCGCATTCAAGACCATGAGGAGTATGAGATTCAAAGCATTCTGGACTCCCGTAGAGTCCATGGGCAAATTCAATATTTACTGCATTGGAAGGGTTATGGCCCAGAGGAACGTTCCTGGGTAGATCAGTCTGATATTCACGCTCCTGTTTTGTTGCACAGATTTCATGCTAAATTTCTGAATAAAGTTGGGCCTCTTCTGCGGGGGAGAGATCATTGAGGAGGGGTACTATCATAGTGCCCATGATTGCCCTCCGGAGCGCTGTTGTTATTTGCAGGCGACATTGTACTATCACTTCCTGAGTGTCACTCTTATGTGCGTTCGCTATTCTTATAGGCCTGTGGTAATTGCAAGAGTTAGTCTCCGCCTACTTGTTGGCCTTATAGGCTTCATTTTGCCAATATTCTTTTGCCCTTTCGTGTGTGCTAGCTCTTGTGATTATTTCCTATGCTCTGATCCGTGTATGGCCTCTGGCTACGTTTGACTACTGCTACGTTTGATCCCTGACATGTTGCCTTCTGCTCCGGTCTGACCCTTGGCTCCATCTGACTATCCGATATGGTATCAACCTGGGCTTGGCTTACTAACCTCTCTGTGCTTACCCTGGCTCCGGCTGACTATTTGATATGGTACTGACCTTGGCTTGGCTGACTAACTGCTCTAGCTGATCTCATTGGTACAAGCTGTGATCAGTATCCTCCCGCTGCGCTACACTTTCTCTCTGGCTATCCGGTTAGTGCCTTTGGGAGCACCGTTGCCTGTAGCTACCCTAGCATTCTGGAGAATTCTAATCGCCATTGCCTGTAGGTTTACCCTAGCGTTCTAGGGTATCCGAGTCTATTACCTTGGTGTACCCTAGCGTTCTAGGGGAGCATTTCTCATATTTGTTTGGGTGATTCCGCTTTACTTGCACTAGTAGCTACTGCTATCCTTGCTACCTTCCCATTCAGTAGTCATATTGGGATCAGTTCCTGTTCCATCAGTGGATCGTGTGCTGTGTCCACACCTGGCCCTGTGAGGGTTGGGGAAGTGCTTTCCGTATTTATTTTTTTGATCTTATTTGAATAAAGATATTGATTTTACTGTATCTGTACTTGTCAGTGTCATTATTCCATAGTTTCTCTGTGACACAATCCCAGGTATTTTTTAATTCCTTTACTGTATTAGCTCCTACGACTTCCAAGGGGAGGCTGTTCTATCATCATGTCTATAAAATGGTACTTTAGGGTTGACGCATTTCACTTTTGCCACAACTGGAAGCATGATGCTTTGCGTGAAATGCAATGCAAAATGCCACATTTTGGTGGTCAATGTCTAACTTTATCATTCTTTCCAATGAGAGGCTTAATTTATACCCTGTAAGCTTATTTTAAGCAAGTAATAATTTGGAGACCTCAAAAGGTTTAAAGTCCCCTGACTAGCCAATTAGAATTAGAGCTCTGGTAACATGTGTACGCTAACCAATTGGAGCACAAGAGCTTGACATTAAATATGTTGTGGTTTCAAAACCTCTAAAACCCTGACAGTGTTAATAAAATCAGATTGGGGGACCATAACTGATGGCAACTAGGGATGGGTGAAACTTTTTGCCTCAAACTGAAATCAGGGAAAAATGGCACTTTCCGCTTGGTGAAAAATCTCCTGCGAAAAGTGCTGATTTTTTTCCCGCTTTTGGGGGGACAGTTAATAAAAAAAAAAAATAATATAAAACAAGACATTTGTATGTAAAGTGATAGAGACAGGGACCCCCTGACGTAAGCTGATACTTGACATGACAGAGTATTTTGTAGAGGACGATTTGTTAGATTTGTTGTTAGAGGCCCAAGCCCTGAGGAAACATTGATTTGTAGGACTTAGGCTTATTAATAGGAGTGGGCGAAAAGTGTGAAAAATTTCCCAAGAAAAAATTTGCAAAAATGTGCTGATTTTTCCCTTTTCCAGCGAAAAATTTCACCTTTCTGCCTATGCAAAAATGTCCTTATTTTCGCCTATTTTGACAAATTTTCCACCTATGTTAACACATTTTTCGCCTATATTTCCTATAGGTACTACATTTCCCACTATAATATTACTTCTTCTGAGGGCTGAAGTTTAGAAATAAGTGGCTGAAAGTCAAAGTTGTGAGTCCTACAGCAAAATATGGCTCGAAAAATGTGTTAGCATGCAGAATGGATTTGTCCTTTGCCCACAACACTTTCTTGCTTAAAGGGATAGAAATACTTTTTTATTACTATTCCCAAAATTGTAGCTATTTCAAGAAGAATTTAATAGCCTCCAGGTTCATCTCTCAGACCTTTATGGTTTGAGAGATAACCGAACGCAAAGTTCCCCCTCCCTCCCCCTTCCCTGAAGTCAGCGTTGTACTAATTGCAGGGATATCTGGTCTGTATTTCATCAGACGGCTCTGCAGCTGAGCCGAGATTGCATTTGTGAAAAATAATTATTTCACTGAAACAGTCTTCTATGTGTGCTTGCAAACCAATCACAAACCAAGCACACGTAGAAGACCGTTTCAGTGAAATAATTATTTTTTACTAACGTGATCTCGGCTCAGCTGCAGAGCCGCCTGATGAGAATAAAACCGGATATCCCTGCAGTCAGGACAACGCTTACTTATGGGAAGGGGGAGAGTGGGGGAACTTTGCGTTCAGTTATCTCTCAAACCATAAAGGTTTGAGAAATGAACCTGGAGGCAATTCAATTCTTTTGCAAATATCTACAGTATGGGGAATAGTAACTATCCCTTTAAGTGAAACTGGCACATATTCAGGAGGATATCAAGTAATAAAAAAAAATAAAGTACAACCTACAATGTGGTAGATGTGTATTTTAGAGGTGGTGGTGGGGTACTGGCATGGTGTGATTTGTGTATGTATTTTTACCATTGTCATACTCTGTCCTCCTTCTCTGATTATTGACACACATTACTTATCGGTCATAGCAGTGGACTGGTCCCAAGTCTGGAAAATAGTGGCAACCCTTCTTCACATCCCTCGTCCACCTCCTCATCTGTGCTGCTGTTAATATATTTGTCCTGGCTTTGTCTGCAATCATATGTGGTTTCTGCTACCTGATACTCAGATGGTAGGAGATGTTGGTTCATTATTAAGAATGTTAGTCTCCAAAACCCTCTCAGACTCAATGCTTGCTGGAGGACAACTGAGGCTTTCCACTGCAGTGCGTGTCAATGCTGGCCACACACACTGCTTTGTTTGCCAGTAATCCATGGGGTCATTGTTTCTGCCTAAAACATAGCTATCCTGAAAGTATGCAGAAACCATCTCACATGCATTGGGTCCACTTCTAGGAGCTACACGGTGTTCCTGTGTGTCAGTTACCAATCCATACTCATGGAGCAAGTCCCATAGAGATGTGCTGACGCCACCACCAACACCACTATTACCCATGTTGGGTTTTTGCCTCCCCTGCTGAGACTCACGAATTACCCTGTGTTCCAAATGGGATATTCTGGTTTATGATGTAGCTGCTTCTGCTGGTTGAAATGCTTTGCTGCTTTCCTTTTCACTATACTATCTAGATGTTTGTTGTGCCCTCACTTTCTCCCTCTCATCCTCCGCTATGCAACCCTCCACTCGCTCAATAAGCATGACACGATATTCCTTGACAGAATCCGATTCCTCAGAGAGTTGCTGTGTTCACCATGACTCCTTTTTGTGACAAACCGCTGATGGCCCTTTGGCAGAAATTCTGACATCTTTTGTTTAAAGCGGGGGTCCTGCAAAGTGGCAAGTATGTATTCCTCATTGCTTTTAATGGGAGGATGCGAGGATCTTGTTCAAAGCACTCTAACATGTCCTTTACCAGCTGGAGCATGTCTGTGTTGTCATTCTGGTAAGAATCCTCAGCCATGCTCCTAATTTTTTTCTGCAATAAAAATATCAGTGGTAGAATTTCACTTCTTCCTGCCCCAATGCGACTCACCAGCATGGTTGCCTCCTCAGAGGGTTTCAGCATCTCACATACATCGCACATTAGTTGCCATTTGCCAGGTGATAAAGAGGTTCCCTCCAATGCCTTCCAGTTTTGCATGGTGTACTTGCTAATGGCCTTATTCTGCTCGTACAAATGCTCTAGCATGTACATGGTAGAATTCCACCTGGTAGGGACCTCCGTTTTCAGCTGGTGATGGGGCAGGTTGTTACACTCTTGTTTGGAATATAGAGCGTTGCGTGCACTGTAGGAGCGACTAAAATGGGTACAGATTTTGCGGGCAATAGTAAGCATCTCTTTGAGGGTCTCGGATTCTGCCAGGAATCTGGTCACAACTAAATTTAGCACAGGGGCAAAGCAGGGCACGTGCACCATACCACCAATTCTCAAAGCAGCGATTATGTTGGAGCCATTATCAGCAGACACAAAACCAGCTTTTAAAGAGCTTGGTACAAGCCATTCCTCTATCACCTGCTCTAGCTTACGCAGAACATCTACAGCATAGTGGGATTGTCTCTCAAAACTCTGCATGCACAAGGTGGTGTGATGATGGTTTGGGCTATCCTGCTGCTGCTGCTGCCACCTTTTAATCACAGTGCCACAACTAGAAGCACAATAGGGTGACCACGGGTCCCGGAACGTCCGGGACTGTCCCTTATTTCAGGGACATGTCCCGCGTCCCGGGTCCCCTTCAACCGGGACAATGAAGTGTCCCGGAATGAAGCCAAGCCGCCCTGGATGTCAGCCTGCAAGCGGTGTGTCACATCATGGACGCCGCTTGCAGGCTGACATCCAGGGCGGCAATGCAGCTTACCTGATCTCCTGAGGTAAGCGCTCTAGTAATACAGAGCGCTGGGAGATGACATCATCTCCCAGCGCTCTGCATTACTGAGCACAGCGCGCGGGAGCTTCAGCTCTGTGCCGGAGGAGGCACAGAGCACTTTCCACGCCGCTAGACCACCAGGGACTCAAGGTAAGGCAATAGGGTGACCACGTCCCGGAATGGCAGAAGGGAAATGTGGTCACCCTAAAGCACAATTACTGCCTTTCACCTGATACTGTAAGCTAGTGTTGTCCACTGTTGGTGCCGGAAAACCAGTAAGCAGTCACAGTCATATAGTCTGTGCTCTGCCCACTTGTCCACATATCTGTTGTCAGGTGGATTTTCTTGCCATATGCACTTTTAAGTCCTTTGCCCACCACACTAACCATCTGCTTGTACAATTCAGGCACATCTGTCCTGGAAAAATAACTGCGGCTTGGGATATTCCAGCGTGGAGCTACACATGACATCAGCTCTCTGAAACCTTGGTTTTCTACAAAAGAATATGGCAGCATGTCCATTGCCAACATCTTGGCAAACTTGCCATTCTACAGGCATACTTTGGGATTGTTTTTGTGAAGTTTTTGTCTCCTTCCCAGGAACTTAGTCAGTGTGGGTTGGCAGGACATGGCAGAAGAACCCTGAAACTGTATTGCTTTAATATTACTAGAGAAGGTGGTGCTGATAGATGCAGTATGTGTGGTCAGTCTATGACTCTTGCCATCTCCTACAGCAAAGCCAGAGTCATCATACACTCCTGCAGCAGGAGCCATAGGTGTTATTTGGACTGAACAAACTGTTGGCACTGGCAGTAGCACACTCTCTGACACACAAATAACTTCACTACTTCTTTTTTCTTCCCTAGAGCCCTGGGAACATTTTAAAGTGCTTCTGCTGCTACTTGTGGCACCTTTGGCCTGCTGACAGTGTGTCTCCAGTCAGACCTGTGGTTGTGCTTCAGGTGGGACCTCATATAGGTGGTGCCTAGGTGTGAACCTGGTTTCCACCTGCTCACTGGATTTTTGCATAGACAACAGATAGCAACATGCTTAGCTTGAGGATCCTAAGTGAAGTATCTCCATACTGTGGACTTCATGGAGTGAGGGGTTCCTGAGGTGGTGCTTCTGCTACTACTACTACTGGGGCTAGATGTTGATGCAATTCTACTATCAATACTACTAGGTGTCAAAGGTGCAGCACTTACAGCAGCAGCAGAGGTACTCATCATATCTAACACTGTGGATGTTAGTAACCTGTGTTGCTGGGTACTCAAAACAGTCGTGTGGCTGAGTGGGACTTAGACTTTGAAGAGGCAATGATGCTGAGGATGACTGATAGGGTGACTGTGTGCTTTTTGACATCTGTGTTTGTCCAGGGTCAGACTTTCCAATGGCTTTCTCAAACAGTTTATAGATAGGCACAGTGCTCCTTAAAAGTGGAGGAAGATACAGCCTTTGACTTTCTGCTAATCTTATCACCATCCTCACTCTCAACTTCATCTGTATCTGAACAAGAGAAGGATGCTGGAGGGATATATTCCAGATCTGCATCATCCTCAGTCATCATTAGGTCATCCTCAGCAGTATCAGCATCCCCTGACAGTTCTTGTCCACTACCTATATATTCCTCTAATCTTTTAGAGGTCTCAAACTATTTATTTTTACTTTTACTGTAACAAAGTTCCCTACTATGGGTGTTTTGGTGCTTGTGTGTCTCGCAATCTGATGCAGCAGGTGGTTCAGCTGCTACACCTTCCTCTATTATGCTGTTGTCAGCATCATCAACATTTGAATGTGACTTGTTGTCGTCTTCAGTGTTCTTCTTATATGGTTCTTTATTTCTACTGGTACTGGTTAAGGTAGACAAAGCTCCGGGGCTAGATGGTATACACCCAGATGGTATACACCCACGGGTACTTAAAGAGCTAAGCCAGACCCTGGCCAGACCATTATATTTGATTTTCAGGGATTCATTTATTTCAGATATGGTGCCCTTGGATTGGCGTAAAGCAGATGTGGTGCCCATATTTAAAAAGGGATCAAAGTCCCAGCCAGGAAATTACAGACCTGTAAGCTTGACATCTGTGGTAGGGAAGCTGTTTGAAAGGTTGCTAAGGGAATATATTCAAGAATTCTGCTGCAACAGGAATATCATTAGCAATAGCCAACATGGCTTTGTGAAAGACAGGTCTTGTCAAACTAACTTGATCGCATTTTATGAAAAAGTGAGTAATAATATAGATGCAGGAGCGGCAGTTGATGTGATCTATTTAGACTTTGCCAAGGCATTTGATACAGTTCCACACAAGAGGTTACTGTACAAATTGAATGAAATAGGCCTAGGGGAAAATGTTTGTGTGTGGATTGGAAATTGGCTGAAAGATAGAATGCAAAGAGTGGTAGTAAATGGCAAGTTCTCCAGTTGGATAAACGTGATAAGTGGAGTACCTCAGGGATCTGTCCTGGGTCCTCTTCTTTTTAATTTGTTTATTAATGACCTCCCAGAGAGCATAGGGAGCCATGTATCAGTGTTTGCAGATGACACAAAATTAAGTAAGGTAATAAAGTCTGAACTGGATGTGTCTTCATTACAAGAGGATTTGGACAAATTGAGTAACTGGGCAGGCAAATGGCAAATGAGATTCAATATAGACAAGTGTAAAGTTATGCATTTTGGGTATAATAATAAAAATGCAACATATAGTTTAAATGGTGTTTCTCTGGGGAAATCTACAAATGAAAAGGATTTGGGAGTAATGGTAGACAATAGACTTAACAGTGCCTGCTGGCAGCTGCAAAGGCCAATAAGATATTGTCATGTATTAAAAGGGGTTTTGACTCAAGGGAGGAAGATACAATTATGCCTCTTTACAGGTCCATGGTTAGACCCAACCTAGAATATGCTGTTCAATTCTGGGCGCCCTTTCTGAAAAAATACATTATGGAACTAGAAAGAGTGCAGAGGAGGGTTACAAAACTAGTAAGGGGAATGGAAAGTTTTAGTTATGAAGAAAGGCTAGAAAAGTTAAACTTGTATACACTAGAAAAACGGCGTCTTAGAGGGGATATGATAACACTATATAAATATGTTCAGGGCCCATACAAAGGGCTCTCCAAAGACCTGTTCATTAACAGAACAGTACAAAGGACAAGGGGCCACCCGCTTAGACTTGAGGAAAGGAGGTTTCATCTACAGCAGCGGAAGGGATTCTTTACAGTAAGGACAGTAAAGGTATGGAATTCACTGCCTGAGGAGGGGGTGCTATTGAATATATTAGATGCCTTTAAAAGGGACCTAGATACTTATTTAAAAGAGCATAACATAGAGGGCTATGTACGTTAGTATTGGGATTAATATTTAGTTAGGGTTTGTTGATCCAGGGAGAAATTTGATTGCCATTTGGAATCAAGAAGGAATTTTTTCCCCCCATTCAATGCAGAATTTTAAATTGCTATATTGAGGGGGGGGTTTGCCTTCTTTTGGATCAAGGATGGTAAACATGAATAGGAAAAGGGTTGAACTAGATGGACACAAGTCTTTTTTCAACCTAAATTACTATGTTACTATGTTATTATGGTGGTGCTGGACCCAGTTTTGCTGGGACTTTGACAAACTGCATCCTCCTTTGGAGTAGAGGGATCATCATCATTGATTGCACACGCTGCAACAACCATTGCTGCAGTAGATTTTTGAACTACTACTTTACTCTTACGTCCCTGCACTTCTCCACCCTTCCTCCTCCCCCTTCCCCTTGTACGTTTGCTGAACATTACGCAGCTACACTGTGTTTTTACTGTCCGGTACACAACACAACTGATGGAGCTGTACGATGCCTTGCCTATGCCCAGTTAGCTGTTTGTCCATGTCACCTAATATATTTAGTTTTTTATTCTTTTTTATTTATTTATTTTTATTTTTTTTTTCTTTCTCCAGACTTTCCCACCCAGCACAGACAATAACAGCAAGATCAGCATGCAAATAGATCCCTAGCTTCCTGTGTCTTGCCTCTCAGTCACATGGAATTTTGGAGTATTTGGGGGACAACCTCCTTCCTCCCTTCTTATGCCCTAGAGTGCCTCCAGACTCCCCTAATGCATAGAACAAATGTCCTACCTAAATGACTCCCTAAACTAAGCTTCAATTCCCCTTTATTCCCCTATCTCCTCTAGCTCAGAAACACGCTGCTCTCTCCTCTCATAAACACAAAATGGCTGCTGTGAGAGTCTGACAGACTTTTATATGGCTGTGGAAAACTTTTGTGTGGTGTAGAAATATTTTTCGTCATATTGATTTCAATGAGAGGAAAAGGCGGAAAAAAGCAGAAAAACAACACTTTTCGCAGGAAATTTTTTGCAGAGCGGAAAGTGCCATTATTCGCCGATTTCAGTTTGAGGTGAAAATTTCCACCCATCTCTACTTATTAGAGGCACAAGCCCTGAGGAAACATTGATTTGTAGGACTTAGGCTTGTTATAAACAAACCCCCCAAAATGTTTATTTTTTTCGAAGGGCTATGTTTTCTTTTATTTATTTTATTTTTTTCAAATCACAAGCCCTGAGAAAAAAAATGCCCTACTGGTCTAGTGCCAGCAGATCATGTTGGCCAGTGGCCCCTGGCCATTGTCAAATGTCCTCCTCCTGAGTCTGAGTCCATCCTGCTGCTGAGATGTTTAAGCAGCAGGATGATTAGGCAGCTCAAAGAGAATGGGATAAACAGTAGCAGTAACATGGGTGATGGATGATGAAGGTTCCACTTGTCACAACTATCTCCAGTGATGTGCCTGAGGCAGTAGCAGCACAATAAGTAGCCCACAGTCTATGTGGAGAAAATAAGAAGTTGGCCAATAATTCTTCTCCACCTGCCCCTCCTCCAAAATAATGGGTGTGTTGTTATTAGAATATAATTGTTTCCCTTGAAAGCAGGAACTGTGGCTCTCATCAGCAACTGCAATGTGCACAGTGTGTGTGTGTGGTAAATAACATCTAGGGGCACAACTGTATCCAAATACCATGACACCAGAACCCAAGTACTGCTGCTGTCACTATACCATTTCTCCAGACCCCGCTAAGAACACATAACGACTTGCTAACAGTTTAATAGTAATGATGAACCCTCCCTGCCAGCATCTTAGGAGATTCCATCTCCCAGAATATGCTAAGATGTCGCTTGATGCCCTGCTTGCGATTCTACTCCACCACACTGCCATGTGTGGTCAGTGCACTACATGGTGTGTAATGGGTAGACAAGAACTGCCACATCCTAATATCAACAGAGTGGTGGGGGAGGTAACGATGAACAAGTGTCACGGTTTATTTTGACTCACAGACATAGAGTTAAGATAAAAACACAGCTTTATTGAAAAGAGTTAATAAGAACCCTCACAGGTCCTGAACATACACATATGTTACAGACACACGACAGGTTCAAATAGCATAGCATTCAATCATACAACGTATAGGGTCTACCTGCCTTGCCAAAATACCGTGTAAGGCAGCCTGGAGGATGGCACCACGAGATGTAGGAGGCTCTACCGGCCTTACCAATATTTCGGGCAAGGCAGCCTAGAAGATGCACACAAGGATAAGGAGGCTCTACCGGCCTTACCAAAATACCGGGCAAGGCAGTGTAGAAGGTAGCACAGAGAACTAAGAAGGCTCTACCGGCCTTGCCAATATACCAGGCAAGGCAGCCTAGAGGATGGCACAACGAGATGTAGGAGGCTCTACCGGCCTTACCAATATACCCTGCAAGGCAGCCTAGAAGAAGTGGCACAGAGGATCAGAGGCCCTACCGGTGCTATAACGGAGGTATCATTAGCAACCGGTATAGAGTGGAGCAAACCAGTGCCGCGTACTGGACAAACACGGAGGCCCTACCGGTGCTAAACAGAGGCAGCACAAGCAACCGGTAATAGAGTGGAGCAAACCAGTATCATGTACACAGAGGCCCTACCGGTGCTATAACGGAGGCAGCACAAGCAACCGGTGATAGAGTGGAGCAAACCAGTACCACGTACTGGACAAACACGGAGGCCCTACCGGTGCTATAACGGAGGCAGCACAAGCAACCGGTGGTAGAGTGGAGCAAACCAGTATCATGAACACGGAGGCCCTGCTGGTGCTATAACGGAGACAGCACAAGCAACCGGTAATAGAGTGGAGCAAACCAGTATCATGCACACGGAGGCCCTACCGGTGCTATAACGGAGGCAGCACAAGCAACCGGTGATAGAGTGGAGCAAACCAGTACTGCTTACTGGACAAACACGGAGGCCCTACCGGTGCTATAACGGAGGCAGCAAGCAACCGGTGTAGAGTGGAGCAAACCAGTACCGCGTACTGGACAAACACGGAAGCCCTGCCGGTGCTATAATGGAGGCAACACTAGCAACCGGTGTAGAGTGGAGTAAACCACTACACTGTCAGTCAGTGCCAACTCGCAGGCCAGAAGCCTGTAATCAGCGGTACCACCAAAGGAAGACACCAGGAGTCAGAATATCGCCGAGGCGACCGGACTCAAGCGGAATGCAGCCAAGTCAGTATCCAGGAACCGGAACAACAGGCAGGCCGGGTCAGGATACCGGAGCAGCAACGTCAGCGAAACCGGGTCAGGAACGGAAGCAGGAACGTTAGTCAAACCGGATCAGCAACGGAAGCAGGAACATCAGCAGACCGGATTGGTACGCAGGAACGATTCTGGAGAATAGACTGGCTCTCTGAGAAGGTACACAGGTGCTGGAACAAGAGAGGAGTCAGGCAGGCCCCAGGTGACACAGGAATCCATAGGCAGGTGATCACTGACATAGAGACACCATGAAACGGCAGTGAAAGGGTGCAGGAACCCAGTCTATATAGGCAGTACTGGGAGGACTAATCACAGGCAACCAATGGAGCGCCCCCACAGCTAACTGACAGGGAAAGCAATCAATCACGGGCACCGTGATAACAAGGTGGATTGGCAGAAGATGTTGTTACCCTACAGGAAGAAGGTGATGGCGAGCTAGTTGTTTCGCTCATCATGGAACTTCCAGTCTTGCCTGGGTTGCTCTATTCTTCCTTCTCATTGATCTCCGCCTCGCCTCTTGTTGCCTTTCTGGAGAGTCAGGGGGTACAGCAACAGTGGTGCTCGATTTATGTGATGGGTGTTTGTCTTTAATATTTTTGAGATAAATGTCATGGTGTCTGTGTTTCATGTGTGTTATCAGGGTGGTTGTGCCAAAGTGTGTTCCCTCCTTTCCCCTTTTCACTGACTTGTCACAAATTGTGGACAGTGCCGTTGTTGATGAATGCACTGTGCCAGCTCCAAGAGAAAAATAGAAATAGTCCCACACCCATGACTTCAGGGGATAGGGAACAGGTGGAGAAGAACGGCTTATTTCTTCTTGTCCTTCACATTCCCCTTCACTGTCTGTGCTGGCAGCAGATAACATTGCTGCTGTTGCTGCTACTGCCTCAAAATCAGCACTGCAACTAGGACCAGGAGTATTTCTGGTGCTGGCAAATGCAACCTGTCCTAGTCCCGTATCACTTGTTGACCCAGTTACCACTGTTCCGACGGTGGTCTGTGGCACAGTAGCCTGCTCCGCAGCATCCTGCTGCCCTTGTAACACAGCAGCAGCAGGAATTAGAGCAGTTGCAAATTCTGCAAATTCCAAAAGCTCATTATTAGTGGTGGTAGTGATTCCAATCCTCATCCATGTCTCACATTCCTTCTCAGTTTCCGATAAAAAGGCCATCAATGTATCTTCCACCCCAGCTTCTCCACCATCATCATCACCACCATCTTTAGTCCCACTCCCTACATGCTGCTGCTGCTCTGTTACAGACATCTCACTGCTGCTTGGAGGAGGTGACGAGCAATGTGACAGATGGCCCCTTAATTTTACACTTGGTATTTCCTTCTGACCTGAAGAAGAAGGCAGACTGGCAGCAGTAGCAGCAGGCACAGGCAGCTGATCTTTGCTCCTGCTAGTGATGGTGGTATTAATTCTGCTCCTGCTCTCCCCCAACACCAGTTCTGGCCTCTTCAGGATCATGTTCCACTTGGACACTATAGTGAAGGGAAGGACTCACTGAGCCAGAGGAATGGTGTGGGCTCCCTTGACCACTAATCTGGATGCTCTCAAATGCTTCCCCTACCACTCTCCTAACACCAGTTCAACCGGATGCGTTGCCATCACTGTTACTACTACCACTAACACCACGCACATCAAGTTCAGCCCCAGTGTCTTCCTCCTCACAGTCACTAGTAATATATTGATTACCCCCTCCTTCACCTTATTAGAACTAGCACTGGAAGGACTGCTTGGGGATGGCAAGTGTGACTTAGGGTTCTCTGCTGTCACACTTGGCATCGTCTTCTCCTTCCCCCCTCCTGAGTATTACAAGACACACTGGCAGCTTCAGCACTGGTGGCAGCAGCTTCAACACTGGCAACAGGCATAGCACTGGTGGCACTGGCAACATCAACAGCACGTCTAACAGCAGGCACAGTACTGGTGGCAGCAGGGGCAGAAATGGGGGCAGCAGGGGCAGCACTTCTAGCAGCAGGCATAGGGAGCTGACCTGTCCTGCTCTCACAAGTACTACCCTTTTCTCCCTCCCTTCCCATTCCCTTATCTCCCTTCCTTCCCATTTCCTTTTCTCCCTCACTTCCCATTAAATTTCCCAAGATACCTTGGGGTGATTTAGGGGGACTGGACAGCATTGGTTCAGTACTGGTCCCTTCCTCCTCCTCCTCAGACTCACTGGACACATAAGGGTCCTTCCAGCTCCTATTTTATTATTTTTAAACCTGCTAATAGTGATAGCAGTCACTATGAGCCTCTTCTGCCTCAGTTTGGGAAAAAGATCACAACAGACCAGCACAGCATATCTACCTTGCTCTTTAGCTGCTTCTATTGTGTTTGATTTCTGCAAATACGTAACTTTTTTAGCGAAAATGCGAAAACAATGTAAAACAATAGGCGGAACTTTTCTAGCCATTGAAAAAAGGAAAAAACTTTTGGCCAGTGGTCGAAAAATGCAACAATTTTTAACGCTAGTTTTAAAGCGTTTTTCTCGTGAAAAAGTGGACAACAAATTGGTTTTCACAGAATTTCTCTCAGGAACATGGCAAGAGATTTCGCCCACCCCTAGTGGCACCCCTTTGATACTTCTATGCATTACATCTGAGTCTTCTACCCTCTTGTTCTAGTAATCCTTTATTTTCTGCTGAATGCTTCCCTTCAGAATTTTTTTAAATTCCTAAATTTATTTAAAAGTTTCTATCATATTCTCCCCTTCCTCTTCTCTTCCAAGCTATATATATATATATATATATATATATATATATATATATATATATATATATATATATATATTAACGACTTTTACTCTATCCTGGTCTATCCTGGTACATTTTCCTGTATCCTGGAGATATGGTGTGTAGAATTGTGTACTGTTCTCTAGGAGAGATCTTACCAGTGATCTATATAGTGACATTAGTACCGACTGTACTCTGGAGATATGGTGTGTAGAACTGTACACTGTACTCTAGGTGAGATCTTACCAGTGATCTATACAGTGACATTAGTACCTCTCTGTACCCTGGAGATATGGTGTGTAGAACTGTACACTGTACTCTAGGGGAGATCTTCCCAGTGATCTATATAGTGACATTAGTACCTCTCTGTACCCTGGGAATATGGTGTGTAGAGCTGTACACTGTACTCTAGGTGAGATCTTACCAGTGATCTATATAGTGACATTAGTACCTCTCTGTACCCTGGAGATATGGTGTGTAGAACTGTACACTGTACTCTAGGTGAGATCTTACCAGTGATCTATATAGTGACATTAGTACCTCTCTGTACCCTGGAGATATGGTGTGTAGAACTGTACACTGTACTCTAGGTGAGATCTTACCAGTGATCTATATAGTGACATTAGTACCTCTCTGTACCCTGGAGATATGGTGTGTAGAACTGTACACTGTACTCTAGGGGAGATCTTCCCAGTGATCTATATAGTGATATTAGTACCACTCTGTACCCAGGAGATATGGTGTGTAGAACTGTACACTATACTCCAGGTGAGATCTTACCAGTGATCTATATAGTGACATTAGTACCTCTCTGTATCCTGGAGATATGGTGTGTAGAACTGTACACTGTACTCTAGGTGAGATCTTACCAGTGATCTATATAGTGACATTAGTAGCTCTCTGTACCCTGGAGATATGGTGTGTAGAACTGTACACTGTACTCTAGGTGAGATCTTACCAGTGATCTATATAGTGACATTAGTATCTCTCTGTACCCTGGAGATATGGTGTGTAGAACTGTACAATGTACTCTAGGTGATATCTTACCAGTGATCTATATAGTGACATTAGTACCTCTCTGTATCCTGGAGATATGGTGTGTAGAACTGTACACTGTACTCTAGGTGAGATCTTACCAGTGATCTATATAGTGACATTAGTAGCTCTCTGTACCCTGGAGATATGGTGTGTAGAACTGTACACTGTACTCTAGGTGAGATCTTACCAGTGATCTATATAGTGACATTAGTAGCTCTCTGTACCCTGGAGATATGGTGTGTAGAACTGTACACTGTACTCTAGGTGAGATCTTCCCAGTGATCTATATAGTGACATTAGTACCTCTCTGTACCCTGGAGATATGGTGTGTAGCACTGTACACTGTACTTTAGGTGAGATCTTACCAGTGATCTATATAGTGATATTAGTACCTCTCTGTACCCTGGAGATATGGTGTGTAGAACTGTACACTGTACTCTAGGTGAGATCTTACCAGTGATCTATACAGTGACATTAGTAGCTCTCTGTACCCTGGAGATATGGTGTGTAGAACTGTACACTGTACTCTAGGTGAGATCTTACCAGTGATCTATACAGTGACATTAGTACCTCTCTGTACCCTGGAGATATTCCTGGATAATTCCGCCCACTTGTCCTCCTTCCCACCCTGTTCCTACCACTTCTTCTTCCCACCCTGTTCTATCCACTTCTCCTACTTCTCACCCGGTTTCTCCCACTTCTCCTCTTTCCCACCCCGTTTCTCCCACTTCACCTCCCACTTTCAACTCATTTTTCCTCCTTCCCACAGACTTCTGCTCCTTGCCACCTTGTTCCTCCCACTTCATGTTGACTTCTCCTCCTTCCCCACCCAGTTCATCCCACTTCTTGCCCACTTTGTGACACTACTGCTTAGCCCACCCCTTTTGATGCAAATAGTATACATTTTTATCCGCCAATGGCACCACGGGAGTGCCCTGAGAGGGGTCTGAGCAGAGATCCCAGGACTTCCCCTTTGGTCCCATGACAAGAGACTGGACTGTAAGAATGAAGTCTTGTGAATCAGTCTCACTGGGCTGCACTTGCAGCACTCAAAGTTTGTGACTGTACTACTCCGTACTCCTGGGTTGTGTTTCAACCAGTGGGGGGGGGGGTTTGACCCTCAGTTTAAAGCAGCCATTTAAGGATTGTACAGGGCTTCCTTTTCATCATCCATTTAAGCTGTAAGCACCTTGGGGCAGGTACCTCTTTCCTATTGTTTATATAACTGTAACACTTATTTTATCCCCATGTATTTATTTTAATATATTACTGTTGTAAGGCACTGCATACGCTGTATGGTGCCATAAAGATATACATACCTAAGAGCAGATTTATTAATTCATGATAATTGTCCTTTAAGGGTGTATTAATGCAGCTTTGTTCCTTCTTTACCTAGAACTTTTATCGACTGTTCTGTTACCACCTTGATCACAGTTCCTAAGGGTGTATATGTCTATTGTATCAGAATATAAAACAGTGTTTCTCCACCAGGATGTAGCAGTACTTTAGTGTGCCACAAACACCCATTTAGGGTGACACTTCTTTCCAAATCTGGGAACATTTAAATATTGTGATAACCCTGAGACCTTTGAAATATTAACCCATAAATTTCAGCATAACGTATTTCAGTGATTCAAAATGTCAGTTTTGGAGACACCTTAACAGCGTAGGTTTACAGGATATTCATGGTTGATCACAGGGAGGTAAAGAGCACTTCCTTAATTTTGATTAATATACCTCTGATTAATTATGGATATCCTAAAAACATTTAAAACGGCCAAAGAAGGACAATTTTGTTTTAAATGGTATGGCTAGTGAGTGGGTAATTTAGGCTATTTTATGACTTATTAATGCCTCTTTTTGTAAGACAATAAATGATTTAGAATAAGACCAAAGTATTTTATATACACATTTTAAATATATATTCTGAAGTTTATACAGACATTAATGTGAGTTTTATTGCTGTGGAGGAATCTGATACACTTATATACACACCACACAATCTGATCTCCTAAACACAGGGACATCAGGGTGATACACTTATATACATACCACACAGTCTGATCTCCTAAACACAGGGACACCAGGGTGATACACTTATATACACACCACACAGTCTGATCTCTTAAACACAGGGACACCAGGGTGATACACTTATACACACATCACACAATCTGTTCTCCTAATCACAGGGACACCAGGGTGATACACTTATATACACACTGCACAGTCTAATCTCCTAAACACAGGGACACCAGGGTGATACAGTTATATACACACCACACAGACTGATTTCCTAAACACAGGGACACCAGCGTGATACACTTCTATACACACCACACTGTCTGATCTCCTAAACACAGGGACACCAGGGTGATACACTTCGATACACACCACACAGTCTGATCTCCTACACACAGGGACACCAGGGTGATACACTTATATACACATCACACAGTCTGATCTCCTAAACACAGGGACACCAGGGTGGTACACTTATATACACACCACGCAGTCGGATCTCCTAAACACAGGGACACCAGGGTAATACACTTATATATACACACCACACAGTCTGATCTCCTACACACATTGACACCAGGGTGATACACTTATATACACATCACACAGTCTGATATCCTAAACACAGGGACACCAGGGTGGGAAAGAGGGGCTGAGGGATTTGGTTCTCAAAGCAGTACTGTTCCTCTTACTAATGGACACTTGGGAGGTACGGACTCCTAATATGTCATAAAGAGGAACACTTGGAAGGTATGTGTTCCTGCTTGATCTGATCTAGAGGTACTGAAGTCAGTCCTCAAGGAGCCTTCAACATGCTACAATTTTGAGATCTCAATTATTGTACAGGCAAAGCAAGCAGGACATCTCCCTCAACATTATTGGTATGAAAGGCAGCAAAGAAGCAGTCAGTAGGAGGAGAATAAGTAATAGGTAACACTGGACCCTGGTGCATATTTTAGGGTCTCAGGGTGAGAAACGCTTGAGTCTCAGGTTAAAACCTAAGAGGTCCCATGTATGGTTGTTTCTACAAAGACTTTCACAAAAATGTGAATCTTGATTTTCATATGTATAGTAATGGAAATTGTTATGCACAAAATGCTTGAATTTATTAATCTGAATAAGAGACCTTAGAATAACTATATATGTATGTATTTGTCCTTGGAAAAAAAATTACCTCTTAACCCTTTGAGTGCCAGAACGGTACCCAATGCATTACCTCTCTAGCACTCAAAGTGTTCAATGTTAGGGGCTCACCCTAAAATTCCAGAATGCGATATAGGGTGCTTTGAGCAAAACAATATTGATAAACACTGATATAAAAAGGCATGTTGCTTACCTTAGTGCAGGGAACAGAACTGTAATCATCAGGATCTCGTCCTCCTCTTGGCTATTATCTATTATCTCTGCAGCCTGCAAATTCCCAGAATGACTCATTCAGCGGCTGAAGCTCAATTACATTCTGGACGACTTGTATACACAGAGGAAGAGAGGGATGGGGTTTATCTTATTGTTATGTTACACTGGTAACAATATTAAAAAAACTAACACCTCCTCAATTCCATTAACCCTATGAGTGCCAGAGGGGAATCCAGTGCATCACTGGTGGCATAGTGTTACACTGTTTGCTACTCAGTTTCAATGCTTGTACAATATAGCCACACACTGTGATATGAATGGATCTAGTCCACACATTGTGATATGAATGGATCTAGTCCAGACACTGTGATATGAATGGATCTAGGCAGAGTCCACACACTGTGATATGAATGGATCTAGGCAGAGTCCACACACTGTGATATGAATGGATCTAGTCCACACACTGTGATATGAATGGATCTAGGCAGAGTCCACACACTGTGATATGAATGGATCTAGGCAGAGTCCACACACTGTGATATGAATGGATCTAGTCCACACACTGTGATATGAATGGATCTAGGCAGAGTCCACACACTGTGGTATGAATGGATCTAGGCAGAGTCCACACACTGTGATATGAATGGATCTAGACAGAGTCCACACACTGTGATATGAATGGATCAAGGCAGAGTCCACACACTGTGATATGAATGGATCTAGGCAGAGTCCACACACTGTGATATGAATGGATCTAGGTAGAGTCCACACTGTGATATGAATGGATCTAGGTACAGTCCACACACTGTGATATGAATGGATCTAGGCAGAGTCCACACACTGTGGTATGAATGGATCTAGGCAGAGTCCACACACTGTGATATGAATGGATCTAGACAGAGTCCACACACTGTGATATGAATGGATCAAGACAGAGTCCACACACTGTGATATGAATGGATCTAGACAGAGTCCACACACTGTGATATGAATGGATCTAGGCAGAGTCCACACACTGTGATATGAATGGATCTAGGTAGAGTCCACACTGTGATATGAATGGATCTAGGCAGAGTCCACACACTGTGATATGAATGGATCTAGGCAGAGTCCACACACTGTGATATGAATGTATCTAGGTAGAGTCCACACACTGTGATATGAATGGATCTAGGTAGAGTCCACACTGTGATATGAATGGATCTAGTCCACACACTGTGATATGAATGGATCTAGACAGAGTCCACACACTGTGATATGAATGGATCTAGGTAGAGTCCACACACTGTGATATGAATGGATCTAGGTAGAGTCCACACTGTGATATGAATGGATCTAGTCCACACACTGTGATATGAATGGATCTATGCAGAGTCCACACACTGTGATATGAATGGATCTAGTCCACACTCTGTGATATGAATGGATCTAGTCCACACAGTGTGATATGAATGGATCTTTTTTTTTTTTTTTTTTTAAACTATATTTTTATTGAAATTAGAACAAGAAAATAATAAAGAAGTAGAGAACATAAAATAAATAATAAACATACAGAAGTATATATATAATAGAAAAAAATAAGTGAATAGATACATATATAAGTAAATAAAGCCAGGAAGAGGAGGAGAGGGGATCATTAGACCTCCAGCAAGAAAGCAGTGTCAGAACCAGAACTGCTCTCCAGCCAGGGAGACCAAACAGATGAGAATTTACTGAAATGTCCCATTTCAATTGCAGATAGATGTTCAAGTTTACAAACATAGTTTATTTTATCTAAAATGGTATTCCAAGAGATATCAAAGTTCTTCCACTGAGAACCAAGGCTAGATCTGACAGCAGAGCAAATCCTTAAGACAAGTTTATCTTGGAATTTATCAAGAGAATTTACTTTCTTTCCGAAAAGGGCTTCAGATGCATCAAGTTCCAGTGGTCTACAAAAGGAACGAGAAAGAAGAAGATTCACCTTGTTCCAAATGGACTTCACTTTGGGGCAAGTCCACCAAATATGAAGGAAAGTTCCAGAATCGAGGCAACCACGAAAGCATAGATCAGAGGCTTCACTATACATTAAAGAAAGTTTAGAGGGAACTAAGTGGTAAAGGTGTAGCATTTTGTAACATTGTTCTGAAAGATTATGATTTAAAAAGCTATTATGTATGCGTAGCATTATGGTCTTCCATTCATCTTCCGACCAGGACTGATTCAACATAGTTTCCCATGAATACTGACAAGAAAGTTTAGATGTATCACGAAGTAGAATTTTATATATTAGTGAAATTGACTTTTGTCTGTGGTTCCAAAGTCTAAAGAAAGATTCAAATTTAGTAAGAGGGGATGAAATATAACCTCCAAGAAATGAAGAAAAAACATTTATAATAGAATGATAAACAAATTTGTCTTCTGAAGACCCCCTAAGTTTTAGATTAATAGTGTCCCAAGGAAGAAACTCATCTCTGAAGATTAAAGATTTGAGAGTTTCAAAGCCATTAGTGACCAATTTGTTGACAAAAGCACCTTGATCCAGATTCCAAAGAAAAGAGGGAGAGGTAATAGGAAGAAGTTTAGTTCTGAAATCTATTAATTTAAGTTTAAATCTGTTCTTGTCCCAAAATCTATAAGTCATTTTTTTTGTGGAGGCGAGGGTGTTGTGTAATTTTGAAATTCTTTGATGTGGAAATGACCACATCCATTCCAGTAGCTGTTGTCTTGGGGAGAGATGAGTTTCTAATCTGATCCAGCAAGGAGTTAACCAATGGAGATCGTAAGAAGAACAGAGTTCTGTGAGTTGAGCGAATCTAGCCGCAAGATAATAATTGTAAAGATTGGGCATCAAAACTCCACCATGTTGTTTTTCTCTGAAGAGGGTTTCTTTTTTAATACGAGGATGTTTATATAGCCAAATAAATCTGAATAATTAATTTTGAAAGCACAAGAGGTCAGATTTATTGATGAGAATTGGAAGGGTTCGAAATAGGTAGAGGATTTTGGGAAGAAGGCCCATTTTTATAGCATTAATCCTTCCAAAAAAAGAAAGGGGCGGAGAGATCCAGTTAGAAATTTTCTCAGATAGAGATTTCCAGAGTGGTTTGAAGTTGAGAGAGAAGGTTTTACTTAAAAGGATAGTAATGTTTCATAATAAAAGCAGCTCTAATTAATCATCATAGTATTTGGACTTTGGAGAGTGTTATTTCAGTTCTGTCAGAGTTGTAGTACAAGAGTAATTCAATGATAAAGTATCCCCCTCCCGCCCCTTTTACTGATGTAACACTGCTCAGCCAGATCAGAAGGGAGGTGCCCAGGTAGACTGCAGAGAGGGACAATCTTCAATTAAGATAAGGGAAAAACCTGAAAAACTTGTCAAGGGCGGCAGGGCTTTCATTGTTCTCATAGGAAGAAGATTGTCCCCTGCTGTTATCTGTCTGGTCTATGGACTGGATTCCACATCTGAGAAGAGATGGCTTACACTAGGTAAAAGGGGCGGGAGGGGAAACTTTGCTTGTGAATATCTCTCAAACCATAAAGGTTTGAGAGATAAGACTTATATCATTCTTCATGTTTTTTTAATGCCTACAAAATAAAACAACGTTAAAACGAAGTATTACTATCCCTTTAATAATTTAGGAATTTTTACCCCGAGATATGTAATGTAATCTTCTCTCCAAATAAAATGGAGATCTTTTGCAATAGAATCTTTAAAATTTTTATCAAGATTAACACATAATATTTCAGATTTGCATTGATTAACAGTTAAGCCAGAGATTTCACTAAAAGATAGATACATTGGGTTGAGAAATAAAAAGGAGGAAATCATCGGTGTAAAGATTTAGCTTAGAGTTTATGCTATCATTAATGCCTTTAATATTTTCGTCAGCTCTAACGGCAGCTGCTAGAGGTTCTATACATAAGGCAAAAAGCATCGGAGATAAGGGGCATCCTTGTTTAGTGCCATTGCTAATTATAATTTCATCACTCTCCAGACCCATCAATCTTAAGAAACCAACAGCATTACAGTGGATGGCATTAAGGTACTGTTCGATGTAACCATTAAGACCGAAAATGGAAATAATTTTCTGAAGATAAGGCCAATTAATAGAATCGAAGGCCTTGCAGATGTCAAGAGAAAGAAGAAGGGAGTTCCTTAGTTTTGAATGTGAACAGATATCAATAACATATAAATATGTTCAAGGCCCATATAAAGGGCTTTCAAAAGACCTGTTCATTAACAGAACAGTACACAGGACAAGGAGCCACCCGCTTAGACTTGAGGAAAGGAGATTTAGTCTACAACAGCGGAAGGGTTTCTTTACAGTAAGGACAATAAAGGTATGGAATTCACTTCCGGAGGAGGTGGTGCTATCAAATACATTAGATGCCTTTAAAAGGGGCCTGGATACTTATTTAAAAGAGCATAATATAGAGGGCTATGCACGTTAGTATTGGGATTAATATTTAGTTAGGGCTTTTTGATCCAGGGAGAAATCTGATTGCCATTTGGAGTCAGATGCCTTCTTTTGGGTCAGCGATGGTAAACAGGAATAGGAAAAGGGTTGAACTGGATGGACGCAAGTCTTTTTTCAACCTAAATTACTATGTAACTATGTAACTATGTAACATCAAAAACACGCCTGATGTTGTCCGCTGTATTTCTGCCTGGAATGAAACCACATTGATCGGAATGGATCAGGAAAGGGAGGAAAACTCCAAGCCTGGACGCCAAAAGTTTAGAAAGAATGTTGAGATCAGAGTTATTAAGGCTGATAGGTCTCTAATTATTGGAGTCTTCGGGGTCCTTACCAGGTTTACCAACCATCGTAATGAAAGAAGTGTTGGTGTCTTTATTTAATTGACCTCTAGACAATATTGTGTCAAAACATTGTTTTAAAGAAGGGACCAGTTCCTTCATAAAACATTTATAGTAAAAGTTAGTGAAACCGTCAGGGCCTGGGCTTTTGTTTTTTTCAAGGTTTTGATTATGCTCTCAATTTCCTCCAATTCAATAGGCCTATTAAGATGAGAGTGACCATCTTCATTTAAACTAGGAAGAGATAAATTCGGGAAAAAAGCTAGGAACTTCTCTTCATCGAGTTGTGTTGTGTTGGAAAACAAATTTCTGAGAGATGTTTCAAATTCTTTAATGATTAATTTAATATTTGAAGTTTTGCCTGAAGAGGTGTTAATTGTTTTAATAAATTGGACTGACTTATGTGATTCCAGTTGATGTGACATTAGAGAATGGGCTTTATTGCCCCAGAAGAAATATTTCTGTTTAACCCAAAGGAGTCCCTTTTCAGTTGCTTTGTCAAGTAAAAGGTCAATTTGTTCTCTTAGTTTACAAATGATCCTTGCTCTGCTAAAGGTAGGATTAGTTGATTGTAGAGAGACCAGATCAGCAAGGGATTCTTCAAGGGATCTTAAAAGACCTTCTCTATCTCTTTTCTTTTGGCTAGCTAAATTGAATAAGAGGCCCCGAATGACTGTCTTATGAGCAGGCCAGATGGAAGTGGGATCAGAAACTTCAGTATATAGGTTATTGTTAAAGTATTGTTGGAGATGATCAGAAATAATAAGTTTAGTTTCTCTCTTAAGATGGAGATGTTTGTTAATTCTCCATCTGAACTTTCTAGAAAAAACAAATTTACAGGAAATCCAGAAAGAGACAGCAGAATGATCAGTCCACACTTGGGGGGAGATGAAAGCGTTTGTCACATCGTCTAACAGAGAATGGTCGATCAGAAAGTAGTCAATTCGAGATGAGGTATTTTTAGGAAGTGAATGGTAAGTAAATTCTCGCTGCCTTGGGTTAAGTTCTCTCCAGGGGTCAAACAATCTTAAAGAGTTCATAAAATTAATGATAATCTTGGAATGACTGGCTCTGGAGGTATCATGACTAGATTTATCGAGAGAAATTTGTTGGCAGATATTGAAATCACCTCCTACAATTAATTTACCTTTCATATTATTACGAATAGTTTCTTTAAGTTTTTGAAAAAAGGGTTTCTTGTTAACTTGAGGAGCATAGACATTGACGAGGGTAAGAGGGGATCCACCAAGATCACCAGTGATAATTAAAAAATTACCATCTGGATCTTCGAGTATTTTATCTGTAGTGAATGGGACTGAATTTCTTATCAGGACTGCAACTCCGCCTCTCCTGTTGTTACTACAGCTTAGATAGAAACGTTTGAATCTCTTGGAAAAAAACTTTATAGGGTTTCTCCTTCTAATTTTGGTCTCCTGAAGAAAAAGGAAATCAGCCTTAATGCCCTCAAGGGAGATAAAGGCCTTTCTCCTCTTACTGGCTGAGGCGAAGCCTCTAACGTTTAATGAGGTAAAGCAAAAACTGTCACGTTTCATTATATAAAGAAGAAACTGTAAACAAAGCAAACAACTGCTAACTAGTTAAAGCTTAAACTGCCTATGACATAATACAGGCACTTAGGAGGTATACTGTGATACTACTCCTGTGGTTCGCGAGGGTCACACCCACTCTAGTAAGAAACAGTAATATAAAGAAAAAAAGAAGCTTTCCAATACTGATTAAGTAAGACAGATGTGGAATATATTAAAATTTGGGAAGATAAGGATAAAGCAAATGTCATAAAAAAAAAAAAGGGGGGGGGGGAATAGTGAATAAAGATTATTTATACTGCGCATGTCAAGAGTGATTCAAAACGAACACCGCACAATATCAAGTAGATAGATCATAACATAATAATAACACTATGTTTGTCTGAAGAATATTGTTTCAAATTAGATATATGTGGGGAGCAGTAAAATTGGGAGAATAAGGGTGGAAAAAGAGATGAAAACAATTTCGCATAGAGGATGAGTAAACTGATGTAGAAATGAATGGATCTAGGCAGAGTCCACATACTGTGATATGAATGGATCTAGGCAGAGTCCACATACTGTGATATGAATGGATCTAGGCAGAGTCCACACACTGTGATATGAATGTATCTAGGCAGAACCCACACACTGTGATATGAATGGATCTAGACAGAGTCCACACACTGTGATATGAATGGATCTAGGCAGAGTCCACACACTGTGATATGAATGGATCTAGTCCACACACTGTGATATGAATGGATCTAGACAGAGTCCACACACTGTGATATGAATGGATCTAGGCAGAGCCCACACACTGTGATATGAATGGATCTAGACAGAGTCCACACACTGTGATATGAATGGATCCAGACAGAGTCCACACACTGTGATATGAATGGATCTAGGTAGAGTCCACACACTGTGATATGAATGGATCTAGGCAGAACCCACACACTGTGATATGAATGGATCTAGACAGAGACCACACACTGTGATATGAATGGATCCAGACAGAGTCCACACACTGTGATATGAATGGATCTAGACAGAGTCCACACACTGTGATATGAATGGATCTAGGCAGAGTCCACACACTGTGATATGAATGGATCTAGTCCACACACTGTGATATGAATGGATCTAGACAGAGTCCACACACTGTGATATGAATGGATCTAGTCTACACACTGTGATATTAATGAATCTAGTCAGAGTCCACACACTGTGATATGAATGGATCTAGTCCACACACTGTGATAGGAATGGATCTAGGCAGAGCCCACACACTGTGATATGAATGGATCTAGGCCACACATTGCACCTACAAAATTCACATTTGAGCTATAATAACACCTTTCAGCAGTGGGTGTACCCTTGTGTTACTCAAGGGGATAAACACTAAAATATACATTTTTATATTTTAAGTATTTCTTTCCCTTTAAACAGCAATTTGGAAAGCATTTTCTCATAACTACATTTTTCGGCTCCTTATTATCACATTATCACCTAGTGCTCCTGTGCTTCCTACCTCTGAATTGCCGCAGGCCGGCATAGTCTCCGGCCACTTCCTCATTCTGACATCAGGTAACAGGCAATAGCACGGACGCCTGTTTATGGGCCTATTCTGGGTGGCCTAATTGGGTCCTGCCTCCTTCTGCTTGTTTATAATCCACCTTGGGGCTAGGAGTCATTGCCCTTACATGGTGTTTCTGACAGTATCTACTTGCTCCATTGTGATCCGTGCCTGTCTGAGTATTCACTCCGTGTATGACCCCGGCTTGTCTGATTACCCGCACCAATGCGGACCCAAGTTCTGTCTGAGGATTCGCTCCGTGAATGACCACGGATTGTCTGACTACCAGCTCCAGTGCTGACCTCTGGGCCTGTCTGTGGTTTCGCTCTGTGTAGTCCCCAATGTGCCTACCTTGGGAACTAGCCTCTGACTCACTCTGTGTAGTCTCCGGTGTACTTACCTATTGTCTCCAGCCTCTGTCTCACTCTGTGTAGTTCCTGGTGTGCTTACCTTTGGCTCCGGCCTCTGGCTCCTTGTAGTCTCCACTTGACAGGTCGTTGGCCCTGGCCACGATCTGTCCCTGTTTTGTCCCGGTGTGTCTGGCCTGTGACTGCCTACTTGCTCCCTGCTGCATTAATCGCGAGACCTAGAGTAGTCCTCGCTCCATTGTTACTCTGGTGTTCTCTTCTAGCCTTTGTCTGAAGTCCCTCCGCAGTGCAGTGCACATGCACAGTTTGTAGCTCCTGGGGGAGCCTGGGGCCTAGTCCTTCAAGGTCTGGGATTGTGTAGGCTATTATCTATATTGCTGCATTTTCAATAAAGGTGGTTAAATTTTAAACTGTGTCTGTCCTTATTTGCCTGGTTACTGTGACACTTATTTAATAAAGTGGGATTAAGATTAAGTTTATTTAAAGCGGAACTATCCCAAAACTCTCTAAGCTATCCATGTTGCCTCCCTCAAACCTCCCTCAGCTGTCCATTCTGCCTCCCCCAAACCTCCCTCAGCTATCCATTCTGCCTCCCCAAAAACCTTTTATAGCCGTCCATCCTGCCTCCCCCAAACCTATCATACCTAGGGGAGGAGAACAATGCATTGCTGAGCAGTAAGTGGGGGAATCAAAGTAGGGCTAAGGCTGGAATTGTCTGTGGTATGCCTTAATTATCATAATCTATACATCTAAATAGCTCGAAAAACAATTGGTTAAATAAAAAATAGCTAATAAAACATGTATGCAATTTGGACATTTTAAGAAAAAAAATCACTTGATTGTTTAGGTAACACTGCGCATTTAATTTTGTTGGCCATTTCTAAACTCTTATGGGTTCCAGAATGTCTTTCTTGTTGAACTGTACCCAGAACTGCTTTGCACACTCAAGGTGAGATCTTACCATAGATTTATAAACAGATGAGTATACCTGGGAACTTTGACTTCTTGAGTCCCTGGAGAGGACTCATGTGGTGCCACTGGGGGATATAACAGACACAGTTTGTGTCAAAAAGGGTGGGGCTGACTCAGGGTGGGGCTTAACGGACATGTCAAACGTGTGTGGGAAGTGAACAGAACAGGGTGGGGAAGAAGGAGAAGTGGGTGGGAAGTGGAAGGAATAGTGTGGGAAACAGGAGAAGTGGGATGGATGTGGTAGGAATGGGGTGGGAAGGAGGAAGAGTGGGTGGGAAGTGGGAGGAACAGGGTGGGAAGGAGGAGAAGTGGGAGGAACAGGGTGGGAAACAGGAGAAGTGGGAGGGATGTGGTAGGAGTGGGGTGGGAAGGAGGAGGAGTGGGTGGGAAGTGGGAGGAACAGGTTGGGAAGGAGGAGAAGTGGGATGGATGTGGTAGGAGTGGGTGGGAAGGAGGAAGAGTGGGTGGGAAGTGGGAGGAACAGGGTGGGAAGGAGGAGAAGTGGGTAAGAAGTGGGAGGAACAGGGTGGGAAGGAGGAGAAGTGGGATGGATGTGGTAGGAATGGGGTGGGAAGGAGGAAGAGTGGGTGGGAAGTGGGAGGAACAGGGTGGGAAGGTGGAGAAGTGGGAGGATCATGGTGGCAAGGAGGGGAAGTGGGCAGAGTTTCATAAGAAAATCCCTACCATTGCAGCATCAGCCTCTGTCACCAGAGACCAGGTAATTCACTGCAAAAAAATGGAGTCTCGCAAAGTTCACAGGTATACAGGTGGGTCTATATAACTGTTTTACATGCTAATATCTCAATGGCTTTTGCAGCTACTGACTGATATTGCATATTGTTGCAAAGTATATTACCTACAAGAAATTCCCGAATTATGAAACAATGCGTTTGAGACCTCTCTAGTATCCTAAGGGTTGAAATCCCTATTTAAATCAATAGACATTTGGAGTTATATTATTATTATTGTTTTGTTTTTTTTTTTAAATAACTAAAAGGCTTTATTAAAGAATTACGGAACATAGGTATCAACATTACAACAGGACTTCCACGGGTCCATGAAAATGAAACATCAAATGTTAATGTGCCAAAGAAAAAAGAAAAGTTACATGGAAAAAAAAAATACATCAATATGAAAATCTCACTAAAAAGAACGAAATAGTGATGGTCACAATGACTAGCCGAGGAGAGGCTAGACCGCAAAGCAATCTACTGTAAGGACCTCGGAACACCATCTATTAGAAAACATTCCGAGACATGCATTGGTAGACGTAAACAAAGAGAAACTCCAAAGGGAGGGGATAAGGGAAGGCTGGAGGAGAAGAAATGAATCACAAGTGAAAGATAAAGAAAGAGAAGAGAAGAATTGGTTCAGAAAGAAGATCCAGAAGAAGTATAAAAGTACAGAAAGGCATGTTGCGGTGAGCCCTGGACACCCAGCAGAAGGCAGAGAGGTAAACGAGGGAGTAACGAAAACACCAAAGCAGAGTAAATGGCACCACAAAAGGGAGACAATATGATATCCAGTTCAAATAGTACTCAAAACCATCCTACAAGCGGGACAGACCCAAGGGGGAACTAGGCTGAACCAGGGAGAAGGAGTCCTTAACCCAAAGATATCGGTGTTGAAGAGCGATAAGTGGTCCAAGGGAGCCAGACAACCTGGAATCTAGTCAAAGCACCAGTAGTCAAGGCGTATAATCTCTCTACATTTGCCCTATCATTAATCTTGGCAAACCAGTGGAAGAGAGGGGAAGAGTCGTTATTCATTTCTTTTGTGGATTAAGGGCTCGATGCAAATGATGGAGCTAAAACCTTCGCAATTTAACCAAGACCGGGTAACGTGAGATTCATATCTTCCTTACCCAGAAAGGTGTTACGGTTTTCTGACACTCAGACAAGGTATAAGTAAAAACACAGTTTATTTGAACTGAAAATCAGGAATAGCGCCCCTGGGGGCCAGGTCAGGCATAGACAGACTGGTATAAAGCAGTAATAAACAAAATATGGAATAATACTGTATAACAGGATAGACAAGGGTTAAGGAATAACCCACTGATCAGTCACAATGATGGTAGGCTGACAACGCCCAGCTGAACCAATAAGTCTCTGGAAGAATACACGATCAGTATTAGGCTTGCTCAAATCACTCTCATATAGCTGTTACAAAAGGATGCCCAAGGAGACTGCATAAGCAACCAGAGCTGAGTAAAACTCCAGGAGGAGTGAATGGAAGAGCACTAGCAGAACTGGTAAACGGAACCGGTCAAGCCCTTGAACGTAAAGGAGTACTGTTGTGAGCCAAAGGAGATCAGAGCCAGGTCACCCACTAGGTGCCAACAGAAGTAACACTATGCCAGCCACCGCGAGCCTCGCACAGGAATGCGATGAATGAGATTACACACGAGCAATGACTAGCGCCCAGACACCCTTCCGGTGCTGTATCAGTACCATACAGCGAGAGCAAACGGAGGCCACTGCACCGGGAGGTGCATGCACGGTAACCCACGTACCGGAACTAAACTGCTCTGCTAAAGCCACGGACAGACTAGGTACAAAGCGCAGCTCGGACAGTGTAAGCGGCTCTGATAGTATAATAAAGCTTGGCAAGTGTATTCGGCTCTACAATGGAGGCAACACACACAGTAACTGGATCGGGCCGGTATGGCCACAGAGGGGCAGCTCAGCTAGCATACAACAGCTCGGTAAACGAAGGCCACGTTGTAGCGCCAATGAGAGTGAATGAACGGAGCCCCACTACTACAGTTCAGAATGTCACCGTCAGGCGACCTGGAACACAGGAACTCAGGAACTGATGAGCAACCGGCAGCGATGACTGGAACCAGGAATCCCTCGATCAGGAACGTCAGCCACAGCCAGGTCGGTAACGGAGCAGGAATGTCGGCCACAGCCAGGTCGATAACGGAGCAGGAACGTCAGCCACAGCCAGGTCGGTAACGGAGCAGGAACGTCAGCCACAGCCAGGTCGGTAACAGAGCAGGAACGTCAGCCAGCGCAGGATCCAATCAGAGTGCAGGAACAGAGAATGGTCAGACGAGCCGGATCGGTACACAGGAACACAGGCTCAACTTCAGGAACACCACGAAAGGGCATCAGACAGCTGTCACAGGCCCAGTATAAAAAGGAACATCCTGGGCGGGCCAAACCATCTGCACCAATGCACAGGTATCATCAGTGTGACTGACAGGGAATCACGGGCACCGTGATAGTATCCCCCTCTCAAAGACCCCCTCTCCTGCCTGCTGGTTTGGGTTTGTGCGGATATTTAGAGTGAAAATTGCGTAATAAATGTGGAGCATGTAGGTCTTTTTGGTCCACCCATGAACGTTCCTCAGGCCAGTAGCCTCTCCAGTGGACTAAATATTGCAATTTACCTCTAAATCTCCTGGAGTCAATAATACTCTGAACTTCGTATTCCTCTTGACCTTGAACATCCACCGGCCCAGGAACCACCGGAGTGGTGGTATAACGGTTGCAAACCAAGGGTTTCAGTAGTGATACATGGAACACATTATGAATGCGCATAGATGCAGGAAGTTCTAGTGCGTATGCCACGGGGTTAACCTTACGGATAATCTTAAACGGACCAATGAACCGGGGAGCCAATTTGTTGGATGGTACTTGCAAATTTAGATTCCTGGAGGAGAGCCATACCCTATCCCCAACCTGAAATGAGACCGCTGGCAACCGTCTGCGATTAGCATGCCGCTGTTGACGCTGAAAGGACTGGCTGAGGGACCTTTGCACCTGTGCCCATGTGGAGCGGAGTTGCTCAATGTGCTCATCCAGAGCCGGAATCTGTTGTGACTGAAATGAGTCTGGGAGCAGACAAGGCTGGAGCCCGTAGTTGACAAGAAACGGGGAGCTCCCAGACGATGAATTGACCGCACAGTTCCTGGCGAACTCTGCCCATGGCAACAGGTCGGCCCAATTGTCATGATGATCAGTCACAAAGCAACGCAAAAACTGCTCCAGTCCCTGATTGGCACGCTCAGCGGCCCTGTTGGTCTGGGGATGGTAGGCGGAGGAAAAGGACAATTGTATGCCCATTTGGCTACAGAATGCCCTCCAGAATCTCGAGACGAATTGACTCCCTCGGTCAGATACTATTACTCTGGGAACCCCGTGCAAGTGAAATACCTCTTTGGCAAAGACTGTTGCCAATTCCTGGGCCGAAGGGAGACCAGAGAGGGGCACGAAATGAGCCATCTTAGAGAACCTGTCCACCACCATTAGAATAAAAGTATAGCCCTTGGATGATGGCAATTCTCCCAGAAAGTCAATGGAGATGTGTGACCATGGGCATTTGCCATTAGGTACTGGTTGGAGCAAACCCACTGGGAGGTGTCTGGGAGACTTATTACGGGCACATGTGGCACAAGCAGACGTAAATGCCACACAGTCAGCTCTTAGAGAAGGCCACCAAAACATTTGTGATAGAGACCATACTAGCTGATCTCGGCCAATGTGCCCAGCTGCCTTCGAGGAGTGATAGTATTCAAGTAATTGGACCCGTAAAGGCTCATCCACAAAACACTTGCCAACTGGGGTTTCCGGAGGTGCCCTGGCCTGGGATGCCAATATTTGTTCCCCCAATGGCGAAGTGATACTAGTACGTATCGTGGCCAGAATTCTGTCAGGCTGAATAATAGGAACCGGGGTTTCATCCCTCTCAATGTCTGTGCAAAATTGCCTGGACAGGGCATCAGCTCTCACGTTTTTAGATCCAGGCAAGTAGGACACTATAAAGTTAAACCTTGACAGAAACAGTGCCCACCTAGCCTGGCGAGATGACAACCTTTTAGCCTCTGAAAGGTAAATCAAATTTTTGTGGTCTGTAAGTATTAGTACTGGGGTTCTTGTGCCCTCCAATAAATGTCGCCATTCTTTCAGTGCCAAGATTATAGCCAACAGCTCCCTGTCCCCAATTTCGTAATGGCTTTGGGCACTGGATAGCTTTTTAGAAAAGAACCCGCATGGTCTCAGGTTGCCCCCTTCTTTCGGACGTTGGGAGAGGACTGCCCCTACCCCAACCTCAGAGGCATCGACCTCCAACGTAAATGGCAGGGAGGGGTTAGGGTGGGAAAGGATAGGAGCAGAGGCAAATGCAGATTTGAGAGTATCAAAAGCCCTTTCAGCTGCATCAGACCATTGAGAGGGATTGGCTCCCTTATGCGTAAGGTCAGAGAGGGGTTTAATAATAGTGGAAAAATTCTGAATGAATTTCCTGTAATAATTGGAAAAACCCAAAAACCTTTGTATTGCTTTTAACCCTTTAGGTCGTGGCCACTGTAGGACTGCTGCCAATTTACCCTCATCCATGGCAATGCCATCATTAGAAATGACGAATCCCAGAAAGGGTACCTTGGAACAATGAAATTCGCATTTCTCCAATTTACAGAACAATTTGTTCTTGCGTAATCGTAGCAGGACTTCAGACACATCCAGAATGTGTTGGGTTAAATTGGCAGAGTGAATCAATATGTCATCGAGGTACACAACAACACAGGACTGTAATAAGTCACGGAGGATATCATTGATGAGTTCTTGAAACACGGCAGGTGCATTACATAAGCCGAATGGCATGACCAAATATTCATAATGACCCGACCTAGTATTGAATGCCGTTTTCCACTCATCCCCGGCCCTTATCCGTATCAGGTTGTAAGCCGCACGTAAATCGAGTTTAGTAAATATAGATGAGCCCTTCAACCTGTCAAACAGTTCTGTAATGAGTGGAATTGCATATGCGTTTTTAGGCATCAATTTGTTAAGTCCTCGATAATCAATGCAGGGTCGTAACTCGCCATTTTTCTTTTTTACAAAAAAAAATCCTGCACCTGCCGGAGATGAAGATTTACGAATTATCCCTCGCTTGAGGGCATCCTCAATGTATTCCTCCATGGCCAGATTCTCCTCACAGGACAACGGGTATGTCCTGCCCCTCGGTGGCACCACCCCCGGGGGCAAATCAATAGCGCAATCATACGGCCTATGCTGCGGCAATGCGCTAGCCTCTCCCTTACTGAATACGTCACTGAATTTGTGTATTCAGCTGGCACGGAGGGAGAGGTACATAGAACCTTAATTGGATGCGACAAACAATGCCCAGAACAGTAATCAGACCACGACTTGACCTCACATGTTTGCCAGTCAAACTGGGGGTTGTGTAAAAATAACCAAGGGAACCCCAATATGACCGCATGATGGGGTGAATGTATAATCTGAAAACAGACCCTCTCCTGGTGGAGAGCCCCAATATTCATAGAGATAGGTGTAGTTTCCATGGTGATGAATGCGGGTTCTAGCGGTCTGCCATCAATGGCTTCAATGGCTAAAGGCGTATCTTTTTTGGACAGCGGAATACTGTGCGTCTCAGCAAATGTCTTGTCCATAAAATAGCCTGCAGCGCCAGAATCTATTAATGCTAGTGCCTCAACCGCTTGATCACCTACAGGGAAACACACCGAAATGATGGGTTTCTTGGAACAGGGATCTGGGGACGATTGTACACCACCTAGGGCCTGTCCCCCAAGGTACCCTAGGTGCATGCGTTTCCCGGCCGTACCGGACACTTACGTAGCATGTGCCCATTCTTGCCACAATATAAACATAGACCCTGCCTTCTGCGGTGTGCCCGCTCCTCCTTAGATAGCCTGGTGAACCGGAGTTGCATAGGTTCCCCCAGTTCGTTAACTCGATCAGGAGGATTGGGAGGTGAGGGTGGGTTTAAAGGGCCGTTGTGCCTATGGATTCTGGATCTAGCCCTTTTGGCCAAGTGCCTTTCTCGTATGCGTGTATCAATGAGCAATACAAAATCTATGTAATCATCCAAATCGGAAGGTACCTCTCTGGCCGCAATTTCGTCTTTAATCACATTTGTTAGTCCCTGGGAGAAAGCTGCCACTAGAGCCTCATTATTCCACCCTACCTCTGCTGCCAGTATCCGAAATTCTATGGCGTTCTCGCCTGCGGTGCGTTCACCCATCTGAATCTCCATTAATCTTTTGGCAGCAGAGGAGGTTCTCCCAGGCAGCTCGAATACTCTCCGAAACTGCTTGACAAATTCGTCAAAGTCTGATGTACATGGTTTGGCCTTCTCCCATAGTGGGCTAGCCCATGCCAGGGCTTTACCCGTTAATAGAGATATCATGAATCCCACCTTACTACGGTCGTTCAGAAAAGCGTGAGGCGTGAGTTCGAGAAATATCTCAAGTTGGTTAATAAACCCTCTACACAGGGTGGGTTCGCCATTGTATCTCAACGGTAACGGCGCCGCCGCCGTTAACCTTCTGGAGACGGCAACCATTTGACCAGCAACGTGATCCGGTGTCACAACTGGGGGGACCACCGGATTTTGGTTAGGTTTCTCAAGGTGTACCGTACGTTCTAGCAATGTTTGCATGGCCAGTGCCAACTGGTCCAAGCGCTGCTCATGCACATCCATCCTCCAGTGGAGGTTCTGTGTATTACTGTCACCTTTATCGTCAGAGGTCATGGCCCTTTCGTACTGTTACGGTTTTCTGACACTCAGACAAGGTATAAGTAAAAACACAGTTTATTTGAACTGAAAATCAGGAATAGCGCCCCTGGGGGCCAGGTCAGGCATAGACAGACTGGTATAAAGCAGTAATAAACAAAATATGGAATAATACTGTATAACAGGATAGACAAAGGTTAAGGAATAACCCACTGATCAGTCACAATGATGGTAGGCTGACAACGCCCAGCTGAACCAATAAGTCTCTGGAAGAATACACGATCAGTAGTAGGCTTGCTCAAATCACTCTCATATAGCTGTTACAAAAGGACGCCCAAGGAGACTGCATAAGAAACCAGAGCTGAGTAAAACTCCAGGAGGAGTGAATGGAAGAGCACTAGCAGAACTGGTAAACGGAACCGGTCAAGCCCTTGAACGTAAAGGAGTACTGTTGTGAGCCAAAGGAGATCAGAGCCAGGACACCCACTAGGTGCCAACAGGAGTAACACTATGCCAGCCACCGCAAGCCTCGCACAGGAATGCGATGAATGAGATTACACACGAGCAATGACTAGCGCCCAGACACCATTCCGGTGCCGTATCAGTACCATACAGCGAGAGCAAACGGAGGCCACTGTACCGGGAGGTGCATGCACGGTAACCCACGTACCGGAACTAAACTGCTCTGCTAAAGCCACGGACAGACTAGGTACAAAGCGCAGCTCGGACAGTGTAAGCGGCTCTGATAGTATGATAAAGCTTGGCAAGCTCTACAATGGAAACAACACACACAGTAACTGGATCGGGCCGGTACGGCCACAGAGGGGCAGCTCAGCTAGCATACAACAGCTCGGTAAACGAAGGCCACGTTGTAGCGCCAATGAGAGTGAATGAACGGAGCCCCACTACTACAGTTCAGAATGTCGCCGTCGGGCGACCTGGAACACAGGAACTCAGGAACTGATTAGCAACCGGCAGCGATGACCGGAACCAGGAATCCCTCGATCAGGAACGTCAGCCACAGCCAGGTCGGTAACGGAGCAGGAACGTCGGCCACAGCCAGGTCAGTAACGGAGTAGGAACGTCAGCCACAGCCAGGTCGATAACGGAGCAGGAACGTCAGCCACAGCCAGGTCGGTAACGGAGCAGGAACGTCAGCCACAGCCAGGTCGGTAACGGAGCAGGAAGTCAGACAGCGCAGGAATCCAATCAGAGAGCAGGAACAGAGAATGGTCAGATGAGCCGGATCGGTACACAGGAACACAGTAACTCAGCAAGAGGCTCAACTTCAGGAACACCACGAAAGGGCATCAGACAGCTGTCACAGGCCCAGTATAAAAAGGAACATCCTGGGCGGACCAAACCATCTGCACCAATGCACAGGTATCATCAGTGTGACTGACAGGGAATCACGGGCACCGTGATAAAAGGTTAACGTAAGACGGCCTACAAAACACACGAAAACTACAAAACTGGATTCGCCTAAAACCTGACCTCATCATCGACACAAAACACACGATAAATGTGAGAAACGTCCCAATAATAAAAAAAACAAGCGAAACGTCCAACGTTACCTAGTGCCCCAGCCAATCACAGCACCCCACAGTATCAAGTTCAGTCAAATAAACTATATATAGACCCAAAATAACTGACGCACCATTGTCTGTGTGTCGGTTTCATTAGAGCTAGAGCACAGGACCCAGGAGTGGAGGCTAGTGTAAAGAGACAGGTAGTTGAGGCGCATCACACACAGGTAGAAGGAGTTGGAGGGATTGCAGCACACTTTCGACACATAATACACCTTTGTACATACCAAATATACGCATTCAAACACACATACACACACACACACACACATAGTCCACATTTTTTTTTGTAGTAAAACACATACACTTTACCTTTTTTTTTTTTTTACAGTGTGAGTCTGTGAGTGCAAGTGAGTGACAGAGAGTGAGTGCCTGAGTGTGAGTGTGTGAGAGGAATGGCGAGGAGAGAAGGTCAGGAGAGAGGGGTGGGGAGAGTAGGAGGAGAGGAGGAAGAGGAGCAGGTGGGTATCCCTGGTCAGGGTAGGGTAGGGGAGGGAGATCCCTGGGGTGGAGGGGCAGCCATGACAGAGAAGGCACATCCAGTGCAGGGACAGTGGAGAGAGTGGGATGACGGGTAGTCCAGGGGGTGCACCACGCACAGCCATGGCCAGTGCAGGCAGGGCTGGAGAACCACAGTCAGGGCTCTCATAGAACCTCTGGTGGTGAGGAGGAGGACAGGGCGAGAGAACCCAGATTCAGCGAGGAGGAGAACCTGGCCCTGCCTTGCCATCCACACCGCTCAGGATACACATGATGACCAAAGCTACATCAATGTAGGTTAGTAGAATTAATGTATAGGATCATGTCAAGCTCTGAAATGTGTGTCAGGATGGTAACCAATGCATCGCAAAGCAATAGATACCATCCTGCCCCTCAACGGTTCACATGTCAATGTCATAGTCTTGCAGCAGTCCTGTCATGGCTCACATCACTAATTACATTATGTCATTTGCCCACACAGCATACCAGTCAGCATGAGCAGAGGAGGAGTCAGGGTAAACCTCCTCTGAGGAGGCCACCACCTCAAGGGTGCTGCCACCACTACCACAGCAGCAACCACAGCAGCAGTGGCCCCAGCATGGCCCCCAGCAGCCACAGCAGCAGTGGCCCCAACATGGCCCCCAACAGCCACAGCAGCAGTGACCCCAACATGGCCCCCAACAGCCACAGCAGCAGTGGCCCTAGCCTGATGCTGCCCATTAGGTTCCTCCACCCCCACAGCTTATGGCAAGGCACAGGATGCCACAGACTGTCCAGATGCCAGGCCAGGCAGAGTCCAGCACGTGGGACAGGCCTCAGCCTCCCACGTGGAGTCAGGAAGCCAGGAGGCATCCGAGGTGTGGCCCCTGGACTACCAGCACATCAGACTCATTGGGGAGCCACAACGGCCACGGGGATGCACAGAATTCACCCCACCCCCACCAACACCATCACCCCCAACCACACCAACAGATGTGCGGCACCCTGAGGCTGGAGAATCAGAGGGGAGTGAGGGATCCGGGGATCACGTTGGTATATCCCCCCACAGCCTCCATGTTGCTGTCTCTCCTGAGGCCCTCCATGGGCGTCCTCTCACCCACACCACACCACCGCCTCTGCCAGCCTACATGCCCTCCACGCCAGTGTCACCCACACCCACAGCAGTCCTCGACATGGCATGTGTGGCTGTCCAGGGGGAGCAGCTCACGGTGATCCGGAGGTGTGCCCGATCCCTGAGGCAGATTGAGCTGAACATGGGGCGGATGATGGAGTGCCTCAGGTCCATTGAGGCATAACAAGTCATCTCCAACAAACAGCAGCTCCAGTTTCACACTGGCATGATGGAGGTCCTCAGCCACATGATGGTGGTGATGCGGGACTCAAACCGGTTAGAAAACCAGCACCAGAACATGGGCCAGCCATCACAAGAGGGGTCCAGTAATGCATCCCCAGCCAGAAGTGATCCACCCCCACCACCCCCAGCCACCAGACCCCCTCGGGTAACCCGCCGCAGTCAGAGGGAATCCACCTCTGCAGCCCCAGCCTCTCCCGCAAAAAAGAAGAAGTAAGGCCAACCTTCTGCAGGCACCTAAATAAATATTTGCACTTCTTCATAACATCTATGTCCATGCATGTTTCCTATTCAAAATGTTGTTTGTTTGGCAGAGTTGTCTCCAATGCATCGCAAAGCTATACATGATGGATGGCGTCCAAAGCTTTTACAGCAGGGGTGAGCACACACAACACATACAGAAACGTTTGTACAAGTTCAACTCACAGACCACATATGAAAGCCAAACATCAGGCTGTTGTTCCATGATGTGAGTTGAACTTGAACAACATAATCACAATTAAGGGGATAGTAATGCTTAGAATGTTTGAACAAATATTTTTCAGGGGTTTATCCCCCTGAGTAGAACAAGGGAACTCCCACTGCTGAAGGGTGTTTCATTCACAGGTTATTTCAGCTCACAGTTGATTTTTAAATATGAAAATCACAGTGGCCTGATTTTGTCAAGTGGCGCTGTTGCTGCACCATCCTATGAAGATTCATGGTGCTGGGAACAGAGCTGTCCATGGGATGGTGTAGCAACAGCGCCACTGTACAATTTCAGGCCACTGTGATATTTGATTGATTAAATTTAACTTTGACCTCAAATCAGTTTGGAATGAAACACCTTACAGCAGTGGGAGTTTCCTTGTTTTACTCAGGAGATGAACCCTACTACATAGATTTCTAAAACATATTCAGTATTACTATTCCTTTCAAACCCTGACAAGGGAGAGGTGATCAGTGACACAAGGTAGTCATATGTGATCATATATGTAATTGACGTGGACACTAACAGGTGATCCTCATGGATGTGGATTCAATATGACACCGGAACAAACTTCTGAACTATGAGGGGTCATGCCATGGATGCCTGCAGAGAGTGAAAACAGGATTGTTGAGATTGTGTTTAGTTTACAAGTATATCCTGGGTTATAGATATTATGACCCAATTTAATGGTACTCATTTTATTTACCTTGGAAGGATGAGTCAACCTTGCTGGTACTAGAACCTGTGACACTGAGGTTTGCACAGAGTCTACAGCTGGTGCATTAACCAACTGAGCCATCTCACCACATATGTGGCCCTTGACCTGTTCCTGCTTAAAGGGTTAGTAATATTAAAAAAAAAAAAAAAACAGCAGCTCCAATTAATCATCATAGTATTTGGGACATGGATAATGTTATTTCAGTACTGTCAGAGTTGTAGTACAAGAGTAATTGAATGATAAAGTATCCCTCTCCCACCCATTTTACTGATGTAACACTGTTCACCTCAGAGCAGCAAGACTCTCCGGATGGATCGCAGTGAGGGACAATCTTCAGTCATCATATGGAAAAACTTGAAAAAACTGTCAAGGAGGGCAGGGTTTTCCTTATGATCACAGTAAGAAGATTGTCCCTTGCTGTGAGCTGCCCGGTCAAGAGAACAGATTCCACATCTGAGGTGAGCAGTGTTACATCAGTAAAAGGGGCGGAAGGGGGATAGTTTATCATTCAATTACTCTTATACTACAACTCTGACAGTATTGAAATAACACTCTCCAAAGTCCAAATACTATGAAGATTAATTGGAGCTGCTTTTATTTTGAAACATTACTATCCCTTTAAGGGCCATCTTTGTTTAATGTTTTCAACTATTTCTTAGATCAGTTAAGTGCACTGTGTTCTTTATGGAATAATATTGACATGTTATTCTACAAGGGGGCTGAAAGAGCCAAAGTCATCTCTCAGCACATACTCATGAATTATGATTATCTTTGTACTGCACATGTTTAAAGCTTTAATTTCAAAACTAATATCTTGGGAACAGAGACAAAGAAGTAAAGAACCAAGAAGTACACTAAAGTAATTACCCTCCCATAGCATCTATCCCTGAGTGATATTTGGTGTATATCCATTCACCATATTTGGCACAAGTTCTGAAAAAGTTTTGTTGATAGCAGGAAAATGTTATAATGTGAAAATAAAAATTTTTACGGACCTTCTAATTTTTTTTCTCCAACCATTACACAACCATTACCCAAAGTCCTGTCAGCAGATATGTTCCCCTGAGGATTTTCCCATAACCCTCTGCTTCGGGTGTGATAGCCAACACAGACGACACTGAAAATGCAACCTGCACATACTTCTGGGCTGCGGTCCAGCCGAGGGGGACAGATTTATGACCTCCCCAATTGGTAGATAGCCCTTGTTTTGGGGCTGCAATACAATGCTTTTTTACTAAGCCTGCTGCCATAGGAGCAGACTTAGTAAAATATGGTAATTGCCCTTAAACATAGTTGTCCTGTTCGAATTATACATATGGCTGTGCTACAGCATACCTCCCAACATTTAAAATTTCCAAAGAGGGACAATTGTGTCTTAGGGGGTGTGGCTGGTGGGTGGGGCATTAACAAGAATTTTTGGCGTATTTGATGACCTATTGACACCTCGTTGTGTTACCTGATAAATGACTTATAACAAGACCAAAGTATTTTATTTCAGCAGACAAATTGATAAACACATATACTGATGTTTAAAGAAACAATAATGTGAGATTTATTGCTGTAGAGCAATGTGATACACTTGTATACACACCACACAGTCTGATCTCCTAAACACAGGGACACCAGGGTGATACACTTATATACACACCACACAGTGTGATCTCCTAAACACAGGGACACCAGGGTGATACACTTATATACACACACCACACAGTCTGATCTCCTAAACACAGGGACACCAGTGTGATACATTTATATACATACCACTCAGTCTGATCTTCTAAACACAGGGACACCAGGGTGATACACTTATATACACATCACACAGTCTGATCTCCTAAACACAGGGACACCAGGGTGATACACATATACACACCACACAGTCTGATCTCCTAAACACAGGGACACCAGGGTGATACACTTCTACACACACCACACAGTCTGATCTCCTAAACACAGGGACACCAGGGTGATACACTTATATACACACCACACAGTCTGATCTCCTAAACACAGGGACACCAGGGTGATACACTTCTATACACACCACACAGTCTGATCTCCTAAACACAGGGACACCAGGGTGATACACTTCTATACACACCACACAGTCTGATCTCCTAAACACAGGGACACCAGGGTGATACACTTCTACACACACCACACAGTCTGATCTCCTACACACAGGGACACCAGGGTGATACACTTATATACACACCACACAGTCTGATCTCCTAAACACAGGGACACCAGGGTGATACACTTATATACACACCACACAGTCTGATCTCCTACACACAGGGACACCAGGGCGATACACTTATATACACACCACACAGTCTGATCTCCTAAACACAGGGACACCGGGGTGATACACTTATACACACATCACACAGTCTGATCTCCTAAACACAGGGACACCAGGGTGATACATTTATATATACACCACACAGTCTGATCTCCTAAACACAGGGACACCAGGGTGATACACTTATATACACACCACACAGTCTGATCTCCTAAACACAGTGACACCAGGGTGATACATTTATATACACACCACACAGTCTGATCTCCTAAACACAGGGACACCGGGGTGATACACTTATACACACATCACACAGTCTGATCTCCTAAACACAGGGACACCAGGGTGATACATTTATATACACACCACACAGTCTGATCTCCTAAACACAGGGACACCAGGGTGATACACTTATATACACACCACACAGTCTGATCTCCTAAACACAGGGACACCAGGGTGATACACTTCTATACACACCACACAGTCTGATCTCCTAAACACAGGGACACCAGGGTGATACACTTATATACCCACCACACAGTCTGATCTCCTAAACACAGGGACACCGGGGTGATACACTTATATACCCACCACACAGTCTGATCTCCTAAACACAGGGACACCAGGGTGATACACTTATATACACACCGCACAGTCTGATCTCCTAAACACAGGGACACCAGGGTGATACACTTATATACACACACCACAAAGTCTGATCTCCTAAACACTGGAACCCCAGGAGGATACACTTATATACACACCACACAGTCTGATCTCCTAAACACTGGTACACCAGGGTGATACATTTATATACACACCACACAGTCTGATCTCCTAAACACAGGACACCAGGGTAATACACTTATATACCCACCACACAGTCTGATCTCCTAAACACAGGGACACCAGGGTGATACATTTATATACACACCACACAGTCTGATCTCCTAAAAAGAGGGACATCAGGGTGGGAAAGAGGGACAGAGGGATTTGGGTCTAAAAGAGGGACTGTCCCTCCTAAAGAGGGATACTTGGGAGGTATGGCTACAGCACTATGCAGCCATAATCATATTCCATATGCTGTTTTTCAGCTGGACAGAGGAAGCAAATTTACCTTGCACTTCTCATTTCCTGCTCTGTCCTATATAGTAGACTATAAACATCTGACAAGGAAGTGACAAGTGCAAAGGAAAATGGCTTCCCCAGAGTGCAGGAAACAGCACATACAAAATGCTACATCTTAAGTTTTATTACGAAATGGAAACAACTTTTACAACTATCTGTGAATGTTACAGTATACTGTTTCAGATACATTCTAGTGCTCTTTTAATAAAACAACAAAGCTTTAAAAAACAATTCCTTATTTTTCCCCTGAGCTGTGATCTGCTTCCTGTATTTATACCAGCAGCTAGGAAAATAACACTGAATTCTTTTGTTTTATACCAACAAAATTGTTACAAGAACATCTTAGAAAAACAGAAAGGAAAGAAAAGTAGGCGGGGTTGCCATTTATGTGAAAATAGATTAAAAGTTAATCTTATACACGGTATTGAGGAGAACACAGAGACTGTTTGGGTAACTTTAGAATATTAAAATAAGACGGTCATTTGTATAGGTGTGATCTATAGACCCCCCACCCCCAAAAAAGCAGGTCAAGGAAATAACTAAGATGACACTGAAAGGTGACATTATCATTATGGGGGACTTTAATCTGCCTAAAGTGAATTGGGAAAAACAAACAGCAGTTTCAGCCAGGAGTAGAGATATCCTAAATTCATTAGTTTCACTTTTAAAATGTCGTATAGAAAACAGCGTGCAACTACACGGCGCATTCACCATGTCGTCGTCATGAAAATGGCTACATGAGAATCTCGCCTTGCATCAAAAGCAAGAGATTCTTATGTTACCTCCTTAACAGGATAGTAACGTTTCGCAAAAACAGCAGCTCCAGTTAATCTTCATAGTATTTGAGCCATAGAGAGTGTTATTTCATTACTGTCAGAGTTGAAGTTCAGGAGTAATTGAATGATAAAGTATCCACCTCCCGTCCCTTTTACCTAGTGTAAGTTTCCTCCCCTCAGATGTGTAATCTGGTCTCTTGACCAGACAGGGGCAATCTTCTTACCGCAAGAACAATGAAAGCCCTGCCCTCATTGACAGGCTTTTCCCTTATCTTAACTGAAGACTGTCCCTCTCTGCAATCCATCTGGACACCACCCTGCTGCTCTGAGCTGAGCAGTTACATCAGTAAAAGGGGCGGGAGGGGGATACTTTATCATTCAATTACTCTTGTACTACAACTCTGACAGTAATGAAATAACACTCTCCATGGCCCAAATACTATGGAGATTAATTGGAGCTGCTTTTATTATGAAACATTACTATCCCTTCAAATGTCGCTTAAACCCAGAGGTCTGTCTTATTTTGCTTCTTTATCTAGTGAAATTCCAAGCAGCAGATATCAATAAGCAAGTATTAAGAACAACAAGAAAAATGCTGCCGTGAATATTCTGGTTTAACTAATCTTATATAAATACCACAAATCCCTGCAGATAAGAGATCCGTTCTGCACCCAATAGCCCACACTAAAGCCTGATTTACCGAAACAAAAGATAAAAATAGCTTTAATTAGTCATCTTAAAAACACAAATGATATCTCCATATAATGTCACTAATATCTATTAAAGGCAACAGAGCATTGCATAAGACTTTCATGTAGAAGAAAAAGTAAAAGGAAACCACTGTCATACTCCGTAGAACTGGCAAATATAGTAAAGGAGAAGTAGATTTTAGGAAATATAAGCAGACTCCAAAGGAGGAAGATAAGTATGTGTAAAGGGTCAGGCTGAAGGAGGCTAAATTAATTATTAGTTGTATTTAGTTTTTACAGAGGAAAGTGCAGGGAAGGGGCTGCTGTCAGAAAAAAGAAATAGTGAAGACATGTGAAACATGCATGTTTACAGAGGAAGATGTTCTACTTACATTATTAAATGAACTTATTAAAAGAACTTAGGATTGTTCTAGCAAAACCTTTAACAGTCACTACTGACAGGCGTAGTTCCTTAAGATTGGAAGGTAGCAAATGTAGTACTGCTTCAAAGAAAATGTAGCAGGGAAGAGTCTGGCAAGTACAGACCAGTAAGTCTTATGTCAGAAGTGGAAAAACGAATAGAAATCATGTTTAAGGAAAAAATTGTTAAAGTGGTAGTAATGTTTCACAAAAAAAGCAGTTCCGATTAATCTTCATAGTATTTGGGTCATGGAAAGTGTTATTTCTATACTCGCAGAGTTGTAGTTTAAAGAGTAATTGAATGATAAAGTATCCTCCTCCCGCCCCTTTTACCTAGTGCAAACCACCTCCCCTCAGATGTGGAATCTGGTCTCTTGACCGGACAGGTCGCAGCAAGGGACAATCTTCTTACTGTGACCATAAGGAAAACCCTGCCCCCCTTGACAGGTTTTTCAGGTTTATCCTGATGATCACTGAAGATTGTCCCTCTCTGAGATCTATCCAGGCAGTCTTGTTGCTCTGAGGTGAGCAGTGTTACACCAGTAAAAGGAGCGGGAGGGGAATACTTTATCAATCAATTACTTTTGAACTACAACTTAGACACTATTGAAATCATGTTCTCCACGGCTCAAATACTATGAAGATTAATCGGAGCTTATCTAAATTTCAGTAAGGCATCTGACACTCTCCCATGTAGAATACTCATTTGTAAATTGCAGTGTTTGGGTCTGGATGTAAAAATAGTTCAGTGGATAAGGTAATTGCTGGGTGACAGGAGATAGAGGGCTGTATTTAATGGAGAATATTTAGAGGAAGATTGTGGTACTAGTGGGGTACATCAGGAATCTCTAACTGGCGCCCAATCTTTTTCATATTTTTATTACTGAAATTGCCAAAGGTCTTCAGGGTAAGGTATGCCCTTTTTCAGATGATCCAAAGATCTACAACAGGGTAGACATTCCTGGGGGAATAAGCCAAATTGCAAATTAGAAAATGAGTCTGGCTGCTGCAGTTAAATGTTGATTTAAAATAATGCACTTAGGATGTAATAATCCAAAGGCATAATATAGTATTAAGGGTATTGTGCTGTCAGCAACAACAGAGAAAAATGACTTGTAGTAATTATTTCTGATGACTTAGAGGTAGGAGGCTGGTAGAGTAAAATGAATGCCTTTAAAGGGATAGTAATACTTCATTTTAACTTTATTTTATTTTGTAGGCATTAAAAAAACATGAAGAACGATATAAGTCTTATCTCTCAAACCTTTATGGTTTGAGAGATATTCACAAGCAAAGTTTCCCCTCCCGCCCCTTTTACCTAGTGTAAGCCATCTCTTCTCAGATGTGGAATGCAGTCCATAGACCAGACAGATAACAGCAGGGGGCAATCTTCTTCCTATGAGAACAATGAAAGCCCTGCCCCCCTTGACAAGTTTTTCAGGTTTTTCCCTTATCTTAATTGAAGATTGTCCCTCTCTGCAGTCTACCTGGGCACCTCCCGTCTGATCTGGCTGAGCAGTGTTACATCAGTAAAAGGGGCGGGAGGGGGATACTTTGTCATTAAATTACTCTTGAACTACAACTCTGACAGTATTGATATAACACTCTCCAAAGTCCAAATACTATGATGATTAATTAGAGCTGCTTTTATTATTAAACATTACTATCCCTTTAATAGCTGAGTGGCTCTAACATGCAAGCTTTCAAGACAATCTAGTTCTCTTCTTGAGGAATTATTAGAATGAAGGCTGAATACACAACACATAACAGGTTAAACACTCATGCAAATAATTTTAACATTTAAATTCCACTAGCAGTTAATATTTTATCAGTATTGTCTATAATTCATTCCTCAGGATCTAGCAGAGTCTCTTTGTAGTTAGCTAAATGATACAAACAAGAGGCATTGCCTTTTCATGCTCCAGTGAATTTTAGTCTAAGCCAGAGATGGCCAAGTCTATAGAATGAATGGGTTAAACCTCCGAGGGCCAGAAGGGCTTGCATCACTTGCAAGGAGTTGCACATCCCCCTGGCACCCACAGGACCCAAAATATGATGTGTGGGATAATATGACATAAATACCTTCTTACAGTTATAGTTCTGTAGTGATATGGAGGAGTTCTTCATAAGATACCAGTTATTTTAAAATAATTATTCAGTTTTTTTGGTCTTGCCAGATGGTATGGACAATAAATTATTTTTGTAGGTATTCATATAAAAAATAAGAAATTAATCCAAATATCCAATATTTAAAAGATTTTAAAATATTTTTAGAAGTAAAAGTGTAAAATATTATAAGTAAAGATGAATTTGAATTTATGTTAATTTCGCTTCCAGATATTCCCTTCTTTTATCATATTCCCACGGTTCATAAAGACATCCAGAACCCCCCAGGACGTCCAATCATTTCTGGAATCAATAGTCTAACTTCAAATTTGTCAGCTTTTCTTGACTTTTTTCTACAAAAATATGTGATAAATTTAAAATCATACATAAGGGACTCACAACATGTATTACAACAGCTATCAACTGTAGCTTGGCATGAGGAAGAATACTGGTGGGTAACCCTTGATGTATCATCATTATACACATTAAATGAACATCAATTAAAGTTGGAAGCCATAGCATATTTTTTTAGATTTGGATGAAGAGATGCCGGATTTGCAGAAAGAGATTATTCTAAAAGGGGTTCATTTTATTTTATATCATAACTTTTTCACATTTCAACAAAAATATTTCCTACAAATAAGAGAAACTGCCATGGGAACCAGGTTTGCCCCCAGTTATGCCAACTTATTCATGGGTAAGTGGGAGGAGGAACAAGTATGGAGAAATAACCCATGGGGTGCAGGCCTGGTTTTTTATGGCAGGTATATAGATGAAATTCTTATCATTTGGAAGAATCGGATTTAATGATCCAATTTTTCAATAAGAATAATAAAGGATTAGTATTTACATATGAAATCCAGAGAAACACAATCAATTTTTTAGATATTCAATTGTCGCATAAAAATGAAGAAGTAACTAGCACCATCTATGTCAAACAAGTTTCCAAAAATAGCTATTTGCATGCAAAAAGTTGCCATTTGGGTCAGTGGAAAAGAAATATACCATATGGCCAATTTAATAGACTACGGCGAAATTGCAGCAATATCGATGATTTTGATAACAAAGCCAAATTATGTGGAAAAAAATTAAAGGCAGAGGGTATGAGACGAATATCTTGGACCAAGCAATAAGGAAAGCAAGATCTTTAAATAGGGTCTCATTGCTACAACCAAGGAGAGAACACAACCTGACACCCCATGGCTTTTATCACACAATATAATTCAGCTGCCCCTCAGATCACTAAAATTAATAAGAAACATTGGAATATTTTTAGAGAAGATCCACTACTAAGACAAGATCTCACAGGGTCAGGAAAAGTGATCTTTTGGAAAGCGAAGAATATTAGGTCTGTTATCGTTAAAATTAAGCTGAAGAACATAAGTGGTGCGAAGAATCAGTCAGCTATGGCTAAGCACATAGTAGGTTCCTGTAAATGTAATATAAGTAGGTGCACTAATTGTTCTTATATGGGAACTACAAGACAAGATAGTTTTAAAGATTTTAAATTAGAGAAAGAATACACAGTTAAACAATTTATTAACTGTGGAACCGCATATGTGATATATTTGATCACATGCGGTTGTGGAATGCTATATGTGGGTCGCACTACAAGGACATTGACAGAGAGCAGGAGAACATCGGAGGAACATCTCAAAAAAGTGTCAGGAACATAGTGTCCCTAGACACTTTAACCCCTTAACGACATATGACTTACCAGGTACGTCCCGCAAAAACTGTCACTTAGTGACAGAGGACGTAACTGGTAAGTCATGGAAGTCCGCGTCTCCGTGCGGCTGCACGCCGCTCAGAGACTCCGGACTTCTTTGAAAAAAAAAAAAAAAAAAGTTCGGCGGGCGTTAAGGTGACAGCCGCGTACGAACGCGGCTGTCACTAAGGGGTTAACCAAATGTCCTAAAGGAGGAACTAATAACTTTAAAATTATGGGCATTGAACATATATCAGGATTATATTCAGACAGATTTAAGAGATTGTGTCAACAAGAATCATTCTGGATATACAAGCTAGGGACCCTATATCCAAATGGCCTAAATGAAGAAATAGATCTGGGCTATTTAAGATAAGGATCAAAGAAATAATAAATTTTTTTTAACATACACCTAGTAATTTTGTTTACATGTACACAAGTGTATGTATATATACATTTTTTATATATGTGTTTTCTATATATTTTATATTTGTCTATGTGTATGTACATATATATTTTTATATAATTATACATGTGTATTTTATACACATGTGTATATGTATATATATTTTTTTTAAATATACATTTTTAAACATTTTTAAATTATTATTTTTTATATGTTCATTAAAAGTTTTTCTGTGTGCTTTCATCATGTAGACAATATAGAAAATATAGTTAATCATCTACATTAGTGTGGATGCATTTTAATTGTATACATGATGAGTATATAATTGTATTTAATAAATATGGAAGATAACTTAGGGTTAATTTATGAGGTTCTCCTCAACCTTTTTTGTACTAAATAATGGGACCTGTACCCTCGTATATTCCCTCCAATAAAGGCTAACATTAGGTCCATATTCCTATAGATGCACTATGAGTTGATACTACTGGAGCTGCAGATAGAGGACGTGCGTTCCAAGTTTGGAAAGCAAAACCATAGAGTCTCAGTTGAGTTCACACATGCGCAGTAAGGGATAGGGGTCCGAACGCCAGACGGAGGTGAAGACGAGAAGGTATGAGGTACTTTATAAAAGTCTGTTGTGGATTATAAATCTGTTTTTATCTTGAGTATTTAAATATATCTTTGTGTTAAGCATATATTGATTACAAAGTCCTTGAGAAAGTTTATACAAAACTCGTTGGACATTTTCAAATTATACTATATCTAACTAATCTATATGCTTGTTATATTGTATTTGTAAGATTTGTTAGGCTTTTATTTTTGTTTATTGAATAAAATATTATTAACACAACTTGGAAAGTACTGAATTGGAGATATCTTGAAGGAACGCCAAAAGAGAGAACACTATAGGCAATTTGATTACAAAGTTCTGGTGAGTCTACACAAAGCGGGGTATGGTAATTTGAAAATATGCAGATCCACTCTTAGATGGCTTCGCACCCTGTTCTTGTTCTTCTAATCCCACTCTCCAGGGCAGAGGTAACAAAGCCGCTGGTGTGGACTTCGGTCCCACTCACCACGGCAGGGCCAACAGTGCCGCCGGTGAGGACCTTGGTCCCACTCACCAGGGCAGGGGCAACAGAGCCACTGGGGAGGATAGGCATCCCACTCTCCAGGGCAGGGGCAACAGCACCTCTGATGAGGACCTCGGTCCCACTCACCAGGGTAAGGGTGACAAAGCCGCTGGAGAGGACATTGGTTCCGCTCCCCAGGGTAGGGGTAACAAAGCCGCTGGTGTGGACTTCGGTCCCACTCACCATGGCAGGGCCAACAGTGCCGCCGGTGAGGACCTTGGTCCCACTCACCAGGGCAGGGGGTAACAGAACCACTGATGAGGAATTCAGTCCCACTCACCACGGCATCTCCAACTGCCAGCATCCTTGTGTCCCAGGTGTGGAGACCACGGTCCAATCCACCCCTCCTGGGTCAACATAATCAGATGTGAAATCTGGACAATCCGCAATATCTGGGGCATGCTGTTGAATGAGGTCGAACAACTTTTTGTATGACTTTTCTAGCTCCCATTCTTGAAGAATTGTAAAGTCTAGATCCGTTCTCAGCCCAAGTGCATCTGGGATATCCAGCTCCCTGAAATCCTGGAGGTCCCACCTCCACCACTCTGCTACATTACCAAAGTCTGGATCTTCCTGGAGGTTTTCAAGTACTAATCCTGGGTCACCAAAGTCATAGCCCTCTGTTGGCTCGTCCTCCTCTAGCCCTGAACACAACTGTGTGACATACCAGCGTAGAGCCCTGTATCCATCATCTACCACCATCTCGGTCTGGACCAACCCCTCCAACTCCGAAACCCATTCCTCTCTGGGCTGCTCCCCCAGGAATGGCATCCGCAAGTCCAGCAGGAGCCAGTACCTTTCCTCAGAGGTTGGCAGGACCTTTCTCAGGTACTCCTGCTGCACTTTGATAACATCCCTCCAGAGCTGCCAAAGGGCATGATCCCTCTGAACCAACTCATTCTGCTGTACCTTTGGTGAGGTAGAGCCTCCGGAGCGTGCCTGGAATTCTGCCACCTGGAGTTCGGCCTTCTGCAGGTTGGTGGCCTAACTGATGAATTGGGTGATCACCTCTTGGGGAGGAGTAGATCCATAGAGGGCCAGGCACCAATGGACCTCTCTCTGCAATTCTGAAAAGTCTGTAGCCACAGAGGAGAAGTTGCTATTTTGGGTGCCCTCCATCAGTTCCGAAATCAGAGATGCTTTAGCCATCTGCAGGTTGTGGCCCCCTTGCTCTCTGGACTCCAGCAGATCCTCCACAGGCTTCACCAAGCCTGCCGCAATAATGTTTCCTCCGGTTCAGGTGAACCAACGCTCCATCTTTTCAGGTGAAACAATCCCGGTGGTGGTTTGGATGTTCCATTATCACGGTGCCCGTGATTCCCTGTCAGTCACACTCATGGTACCTGTGCATTGGAGCAGGCTGATTGGCCCGCCCAGGATGTTCCTTTATATACTGGGCCTATGACATCTGCCTGATGCCCTTTCGTGGTGTTCCTGAGTTTGAGCCTTCTTGCTGTGTTACTGCGTTCCTGTGTACCGTCTCGGCTCGTCTGACTATTCTCCGTTACTGCTCTGTGATTGGACCTTGCTCTGGCTGACGTTCCTGCTCCGTTAATCGACCCGGCTTGTCTGACGTTCCTGCTCTGTGATTCGACCCGGTTCTGGCTGACGTTCCTGCTCTGTGATTGACACGGCTTTGGCTGACGTTCCTGCTCCGTGATTGACCCGGCTTTGGATGATGTTCCTGCTCCGTGTATCGACCCGGCTCGCCTGACGTTCCTGATCCGTGATTATCCCGGTTCCGGTTGAAGCTTCCTGCTCATCATTGGTTTCCTGTGTTCCTGTGTATCCTGGTCACCTGCCGGCGACATTCTGAACTGTATATAGTAGTGCTCTGTTCAATCACTCTCTGTTTGGCTGTGCTGTGGCCTTCATTTACCGAGCTGTTGTAGCCTTGCTGAAGTTGCTTCTCCGTGTCTGAACCTGCCCTATACCTTACTGTGTGAGTAGCCTCCGTTATTGAGCCTCAGATCATTTGCCAAGCTGATACTTACTATCCGAGCCATTAACACGTTCTGAGCCATGCCGTTGTGACCTAGCCTATCCATATACACAAGCAGAGCAGTATCCGTTCAGGTACGTGGCTGTACCGTGGATGCACCTCCCGGTGCTTGTGGCCTCCTTGTGCTCTCGCAGTGTGTTGTTCCGTAACGGCACCGGAAGGGTGTCTGGGCTCTGGTCGTTGCTCAGCGTGTGTTGTCATCCACCACACTACCTGTGCGTGGCTTGTTGTAGCTTGTGCAGTGTCGACTCAGATTGGCACCCAGTAGGTGGCCTGGCTCATATCTCCGTTGGCACAGGGTATTTCCAGTTGCATGTAGTAAGGGCTAGTCTGGTTCCATTCTCCTGCTCAGCAGTGGCGTTTATTCCATCACACTCCTCTTGGAGGAATCTCTCAGCTCTGGTTATATCTGTGCAGTCTCCTTGGGCATCCTTATACAGCTATATGAGAGTGATTTGTACAAGCCTACTATCTAGCCGATAGCAGAGACTTATAGGTTCAGCTGGGCGTTGGCTGCTTACCATCATTGTGACTGATCAGTGGTTTACTCATTAACCCTTGTCCATCCAGTTCTCAGTGCATTACAGCATATTATTGTACTACTTCTGTCTACTATCTGTCTGTATATGCCATTCCTGGCCCCCAGGGGGCGCTATACCTGGTTTTCATTTCAATAAAACTGTGTTTTTACTTAAACCTAGTCTGAGTGTCAGAAAACCGTAACATCCATAAGGCTAGGAAGCATCCCACCGCTTAACACCAATGTGACGGTACCATTATCTACTAAAAAATCCACATGGACCCCACCCCCAGGAAACAACCCCATGCTGGACAGGTATACAGAGAGCTGCCAACAATACAAACTGGCACACAACCTAACAAAGAACAAAAAAAGCAATACAATCAATCAAATAATACATAGTCATTAAACCTGCAGACAAAGGTGGCATGTAGAGGTGGGCGAAAAGTGTGAAAAATTTCCTGTGAAAACTTTTACGAAAACGTGCCGATTTTTCGCCTTTTCCCACAAAAAATTTCGCCTTTCCACCTATGCAAAAATTTCCTCCTTTTTGCTACTTTAACAAATTTTCCGCCTATGTTAACACGTTTTTCGTCTATATTTCCTATAGGTACTACATTTCCCACTGTAATATTACTTCTTCTGAGGTCTGAAGTTTAGAAATAAGTGGCTGAAAGTCAAAGTTGTGAGTCCTACTGCAAAATATGGCTTGAAAAATGTGTTAGCATGCAGAATGCATTTGTCCTTTGCCCACAACACTTTCTTGCTTAAGTGACACTGGTACATATTCAGGATGATGTCAAGTAATAAAAAAAATAAAGAAGAACCTACAATGTGGAAGATATGTATTGTAGTGGTGGTGGGGGGCTGGCATGGTGTGATTTGTGTATGTATTTTTACCATTGTCATACTCTTTCCTCCTTCTCAGATTATTGACACATATTACTTATCGGTTATGGCAGTGGTCCCAAGTGGGATAGATGGTGGCAACCCTTCTTCACATCTGTCCTCCACCTCCTCATCTTTGCTGCTGTTAATATATTTGTCCTGACTTTGTCTGTCATGTTTGGTTTCTGCTACTACTACAACTACTGGAGCTGGATATTGATGTAATTCTACTGCCACTACTACTAGGTGTCAAAGGTGCAGCACTTATAGCAGCAGCACCAGAGGTACTCGTCATATCTAACACAACCTGTGTTGCTGGGTACTCAAAACAGGTGTGTGTGGCTGAGTGGGACTTGGACTTTGAAGAGGCGATGATGCCGATGATGACTGATAGGGTGACTGTGTGCTTTTTGACATCTGTGCTTGTCCAGGGTCAGACTTTCCAATGGCTTTCTCAAACAGTTTATAGACAGGCACAGTGCTCCTTAAAAGTGGTGAAGATACAGCCTTTGACTTTCTGCCAACCTTATAGCCCTGTCATCACCCCCACTCTCAACTTCATCTGTATATGAACAAGAGAAGGATGCTTGAGGGATATATTCTAGATCTGCATCATCATCGGTCATCATTAGGTCATCTTCTGCAGCATCAGCATCACCTGACAGTTCTTGCCCACAACTACCCTTATATTCCGCTAAGCTTGGAGGTCTCAAACAATTTCTTTTTACTTTTACTATAACAAAATTCACTACTACTTTGAGGACAGGTGTTTTGGTGTCTCACTGTCTGATGCAGCAGGCGGTTCAGCTGCTACACCTTCCTCTATTATGCTGTTGCCAGCATCATCAACACTTGATTGTGACTTGTTGTCGTCTTCAGTGTTCTTCCTATATGGTTCTATATTTCTACTGGCGCTGGTGGTGCTGGACATTTTGCTGGGACCTTGACAAACTGCATCCTCCATTGTAGGAGATAGATCATCATCATTGATTGCACACGCTGCAGCAACCATTGCTGCAGTAGGTTTTTGAACTACTACTTTACTCTCATGTCCCTGCACTGTTCCAACCCTCCCCCTTCCCCTTGTGCGTTTGCTGGACGTTCTGCAACTAAACTGTGTTTTTTTACTGTACAGTGCACAACACAACTGATGTAGCTGTATGATGCCTTGCCTAAGCCCAGTCAGCTGTCTGTCACTGTCACCTAAGATATTTCAGTTTTTATTCTTTTTTTTTATTTATTTATTTTTTTAAGTTGTCCACCCTGTTGTCTTATCACAGTCTTCCTAAAAAAAATATAACTGAAAAAGAAAATCAACAATGTCTTTCCCCAGACTTCCCTACCCAGCACAGGGACCATAACAGCAAGCAGATAGGTTGCCTGTGTCTTGCCAGTCAGTCACATGGAATTTTGGAGTATTTGGGGGACAACCTCCTTCCTCCCTTCATGTCCCCTAGGGTGCCCCCAGAATAGAGAGAACAAATGTCCTACCTAAACAACTTCCTAAACTATGCTTCAATTCCCCTTTATTTGCCTATCTCCTCTAGCTCAAAAACATGCTGCTCTCTGCTCTCACAAACACAAAATGGCTGCTGTGTGAGCCTGACACTCTTTTATATGGCTGTAGAAAACTTTCATGTGGTGTACAAATATTTCTTCCCATTGATTTCAATGGGCGGAAAAGGCGTAAAACAGCGAAAAAACTGCACTTTTCGCGTGAAATTTTTTGCCAAGCGGAAAGTGCCATTAGTCGCTGATTTCAGTTTGAGGCAAAAATTTTCACCCATCACTAGTGGTGTGGTAGTGATTATGAACACAGCTGACTAAATAAAAGATACACACAGACAACTTATGGATGAAAGATACTACAAAGTACAAGAAGATCCCACATCTAACTACACAAAAGAGCTTAAAAAATCATGAAAGGTCTCCCTTCTAATACTGTAGTTCACCAGGAGGCCCTCATTCCTGAAGACCCAAGGGTAAGATGCTTCTACATGCTTCCTAAAATATACAAGGAAAGGAATCCTGGAAGGCTGATAATATCTGGAATGGGCACACTCACTCAAAACATCTCTGGCTGGATGAAGAGTTTTCTCAAAAAATTGTTCAAAAAAATACCCAGCTACATACAGGACACAACCAATATCTTAAACAAACTATCTGGCCTTGGCTCCATCCCAAGGGAAACCATTCTAGCCACTATGAATGTGGAATCACTCTACATCAACTTTCCACATGAAGATGGCATTGCAGCTTTCAAAGCATTCCTAGAGCAAGAGGGCTTATCCACAGAACCTGTAACCCAGTTAATAAATAAATAAACTTTATTTTTACACATAAGTATTTCACATTTTGGCAAAAACTATACATTCAAAAGATTGTAACAGCCGTGAGAACGTGAATGGCATCACGATACGCCAACCTATTTACTGAAAAACTGGAGGAGGGGTGCTTGTCCACTCGCCAAATAAAGCCACTGGTCTACCTCCGCTACATGGATGTTTTCCTAATCATTTGGTCTGTCAGGATGAACTTTTATCATTTCACAAAAATTTCAGTGCTTTCCCTCTGACCATTACCCCACACAAATCCAGACACCTCTGTACTGCAAACCAAGGAACAGGCCTAATTATCTCAAAAATGACAGTTTCCATTCCAGACTCACAAAAAACTCTATGGTTTACAGTCAGGCTCTAAGGTGTAACTGTCTATGCTCTGAGATTTCTCACTGACGTAAGCATCTTAATACTCTCAGGAGAGATTTTATCAGTCACAGATACAGTGCCAAAGTCACGGACATCCAAAATTCAGTGTACCCAGAAGTCATTTCCTGGCAGACAAACAACCACGGGAAGATAACATATTGCCATTAGTAGTCACCTACAAACATCAGTTTGAAGTACTGTGCAAAATCTAAAAGAGCTCCAAACAATACTACATATTTGTCACGGTTCCCAGAAAAGTTCAGGAGTCAGTACGGTGTAGTTAAATGCTATTTATTGATAGTAGTAGGTAGGCAAATATATACAGTTATCAGAAATAATAGGCTGCCAGGCTTGACCACAATACTAGAGACTAGGCCTCAGCCACTGGTAGTCTCTACCGGAACCAGGAACAGAACAGGAGCAGGAACTGGGTCAGGAACAGGAGCACAGGATCTTGATCCGAAGTAGATGTACAGACGCACGCCTGCCATCAGTAAGGAGAGGACTCTAACTCAGCCTGCAGTCAGAGAGGAAGGAAATAGCTGACTCAATCCTGAAGTGAGTATCAGAGCTGGTCTACAGAGCCCCAGGTCCGCATTAGGTTGGATAATAATAATAATAATAACTAGTATTTATATAGCGCCTTTCTCCCAGTGGGACTCAAAGCGCTGTCAGCGCACGCTCTCGAATTAACCAAATCGGCAGCTGAAATAATAGGTGTTATTATTACCCAATCAATGGTACTCATTTATCGACCTCGGAAGGATGAAGGGCTGAGTTGGCCCTGCCGGGATTCGAACCTGCAACCCTGAGGTTGAATAGGCTCCATAGTCAGGGAATTTACCACTGAGCTATCTCACCGATGTCTGCTAGGTAAAGGGAGCAAACGTAAGAGTAGTCAGAGAGAGCCACAAGTCAGCACCAGAGGGAGTAGTCAGCCAAGCCAGGTCATGCACAGTTCAGGTATTCAGCCAGAGCCACAGTTCTGCACCAGGTTAGATGTCCACTAATAGGAATATGCAAAAGAATAGTCAGACAGAGCCACAGGTCAGCACCACGTTGGATGGAACACTAGCCAGGTCATACACAGAGCCCAAGGTAAGAGAACTGCTAAGCACAACAACACAAGGGCAACTGAGTAAGGACTCAGTCTGCCTTATAAACCCCTCCACTGGAAGTAGGTAGGAGGAGCAGCTCAGAGGGAGGAAGTAGGTAGGAGGAAGTTGGTAGGAGGAGACTACAGGAAGCAAACACATAAAACAGAGGCCTGCTGCATGCTTGAAGCCTCGCACCTGTAGATGACGCTAAAACCATGGTAAGCTGTAACACTCTCAAACCATAGCGGTTTGAGAGACACGTTTTTTTGCATTAAACTCAGCTTTTTTTATCCCTTCAAAATGATAAAAACACGTTCTGGGACATTACTATCCCTTTAATGGTTCCTTGAAGACTGCTAGGCATACCTGGGAACTCTACACAGTGCATTACCAGGTCTCAGTGGACTGAGGCTGATTCTCCGGATGTAGGGAGTTTTCTCTGCCCACTTCTCCTCCTACTTCTCCTCCTTCCCCACCCAGTTACTTCCACTTCCCACCCACTTGTGTGATGCCCTGGAAAGCCCCACCACCACTCACGGGTAAAAACGCCACGAGATTTGCAGCAATTATACTCCCCAGCGGCATCAGAGGACTTCCCTCCGGGGACTACACAAATGAACGGTATAATGATAGGAGAACCTCTGGGATAGACCACTGAAGGACATCTTGCCTATAATCTATGCTATAGGGAACTTTAAGGGTTAACATTTTAAACATTTCAGGGTCAGCTCACTTTGAAATTTCCCATGTATGTATGTATATATATATATATATTTGTAAGTCACATCTGCTTTACAGAAATTGTCTTAACCCTTTGAGTGCCAGAGGGGTATGTAATGCATTGCTCTACAATGCGTTGTGTACCCCTCTGGCACTCAAAACGTTAACTGCAATGGATTAAAATGTACAACTTAAAACTTCAGAAAACAGGTCTTATTATTACAGAACTCCAGTAAGACACAACAGGATCCAATATAGTTTTCCCATATTAAATTAGAGGGACAGCTCCACCTCGTGGCCACAAAAGAAAATTGCAGTTTAATTAATAAACTAGAAGGAGCCACACTGAGGTTCTGTACAAAGGCGGTGTGCCTAGTGATGTGTAATGCACTTCGCATGGGACAAGATGACACTTTGTCATATACTCTAAGAATGCCAGGGGAGTGAAGAGACATTGATCATTGGCATATGATGTTGTCATAAACCTGACAACGTATTGTAATGTTATGAATAGTAGTATAATTTAAAGTGACAGCCAACCCCCTTTTTTTACTTAAAATAGTTTTAAAATACAGATTATGTTAAGTCAAATTGCCATAAACACACACTTGTACACAAACAGAAACACACACATATACACTCACAGACACCCAAACACACATTCATGCACCCACATACACACACATATACACATACATACAAACATATGCATATATATACACACATACAGTCATACAACCAAATAGATACGTATATACACATACATACATATACACACACATAAACATATACACACACACACACAAACATACACACATATACATGCATACTCATGCACCCACATACACACGCATATATATACATACAAACACAAAAACTCACACTAATACACACATACAAATACACATACACACACACACATATAGACACACACACATACATACATAAACACACACATACACACACTGCACACACATAAATATACACACACACTCATGCACCCACACACACACACACACATACACACACTACACACACATACACACACACACTCATGCATCCACATACACACACACACATATACACATACACACACACACTCATTCATACACAAACATTTATACGCATACACATACTACACACACATATACACAGACACACTCATGCACCCACAAAGACATGCATATACACATACAAATTCACATACACACATATATACACACAGAAACACACACTCATGCAACAACATACATACACACACACATACATACACATACACATAGGTAAAATGTATTATTATCACCATAGAAAAACAATAGGAAGCAGTCTGTTCTATATGTTCTATAACAGCCTGTTGAAGAGACCTAAGTTATCTTTAACCCTTCAAGAGCCAGAGGGGTACATACTGCATTGCTTTGCAATGTGTTGCGTGCCATACTGTTACTGAAAGGGTTAAAGCCTGTGCTCTAAAGCTCCACAGCTAGTCATTAAATGTATCACTTTACTCTAGCCGTCTCCTGCACACACATACACACAGGCATACACATATATATATAACAGAAATGTACTAAGTCATCAAAAGTCAAATATGGGGTTCTATTAACCCCCCGAATGCTAGTAATACCTCTAACATAAATACACAGCTTCAAAAGCTGCCAAACAGCAACAGTAATAGAGACACCTCCTCGCGCCTGATCAGTGGAAGATCTGAACCTCTGCCAAGCACAGGGTTGGACAAATATTTTTATGCATTTTCTTAAAGTCCACAGGACAATGCTATGTCCAAGGAAAATATATATATATTCCAGAGTTACAGACCCACTACAGTTAGATAACTGTGTAACTGCCAGCCTAGAGTAGGAATATTTGCTTGCTTATGAAGTCCTTCCTCTTCTGCTGTCCTTCATTCCTGTATTGTTAGACTGGTCCTGATGTGCACAAACTGAATGATCCTGAGCATCTATCACTGTCATTCAGTGTCAGGCAATGTGTATGCTCAACACTATCAAGAGAGATTGACAGTGATAGACGCTTGGGTCCATTTTCTATGTATACCCAGGAAAAAGTCTAACAATACAGGCAGTGACAGAGGTGGGTCTTCATAAACTGGTGAACAGTCCCATTTAATAAAGGACATTAGACACTGGATTGCAGCTTATTGTAATGTAACTATAACAAAAGCTTACCAACAGAATAACATAAGAACTGGAGAGTTTATCACACTGGAGAGCTTACCTCCTCTTTATCACACCTTAGTACATCTCCCCTGTAGTCTATAACTAAATCTCTCCCACAGAATAACATAGGAACTGGAGAGTTTATCTCACTGGAGAGCTTATCTCCTCTTTATCACACCTTAGTACATCTCCCCTGTAGTCTATAACTAAATCTCTCCCACAGAATAACATAGGAACTGGAGAGATTATCTCACTGGGGAAGTTATCTCCTCTTTATCACACCTTAGTACATCTCCCCTGTAGTCTATAACTAAAGATCTCCCATAGAATAACATAGGAACTGGAGAGTTTATCTCACTGGAGAAGGTATCTCCTCTTTATCACACCTTAGTGTGTTCCTATGTTATTTTAGTTATAGACTACAGGGGAGATGTACTAAGGTGTGATAAAGAGGTGATAACTTCTCCAGTGTGATAAACTCTCCAGTTCCTATGTTATTATATGGGAGAGATTTAGTTATAGACTACAGGGGAGATGTACTAAGGTGTGATAAAGAGGAGATAAGATCCCCAGTGAGATAAACTCTCCAGTTCCTATGTTATTCTACGGGAGATCTTTAGTTACAGACTACAGGGAGATGTACTAAGGTGTGATAAAGAGGAGATAACTTCTCCAGTGAGATAAACTCTCCAGTTCCTATGTTATTCTATGGGAGATCTTTAGTTACAGACTACAGGGGAGATGTACTAAGGTGTGATAAAGAGGAGATAACTTCTCCAGTGAGATAAACTCTCCAGTTCCTATGTTATTCTATGGGAGAGATTTAATTATAGACTACAGGGGAGATGTACTAAGGTGTGATACAGAGGAGATAACTTCTCCAGTGAGATAAACTCTCCAGTTCCTATGTTATTCTCTGGGAGATCTTTAGTTATAGACTACAGGGGAGATGTACTAAGGTGTGATAAAGAGGAGATAACTTCTGCACTGAGATAAACTCTCCAGTTCCTATGTTATTCTATGGGAGAGATTTAGTTATAGACTACAGGAGAGATGTACTAAGGTGTGATAAAGAGGAGATAACTTCTCCAGTGAGATAAACTCTCCAGTTTATATGTTATACTATGGGAGAGATTTAGTTATAGACTACAGGGGAGATGTACTAAGGTGTGATAAAGAGGAGATAACTTCTCCAGTGAGATAAACTCTAGAGTTCCTATGTTATTCTATGGGAGATCTTTAGTTATAGACTACAGGGGAGATGAACTAAGGTGTGATAAACAGGAGATAACTTCTCCAGTGAGATAAACTCTCCAGTTCCTATGTTATTCTATGGGAGATCTTTAGTTACAGACTACAGGGGAGATGTACTAAGGTGTGATAAAGAGGAGATAACTTCTCCAGTGAGATAAACTCTCCAGTTCCTATGTTATTCTATGGGAGATATTTAATTATAGACTACAGGGGAGATGTACTAAGGTGTGATACAGAGGAGATAACTTCTCCAGTGAGATAAACTCTCCAGTTCCTATGTTATTCTCTGGGAGATCTTTAGTTATAGACTACAGGGGAGATGTACTAAGGTGTGATAAAGAGGAGATAACTTCTCCACTGAGATAAACTCTCCAGTTCCTATGTTATTCTATGGGAGAGATTTAGTTATAGACTACAGGAGAGATGTACTAAGGTGTGATAAAGAGGAGATAACTTCTCCAGTGAGATAAACTCTCCAGTTCATATGTTATACTATGGGAGAGATTTAGTTATAGACTACAGGGGAGATGTACTACGGTGTGATAAAGAGGAGATAACTTATCCAGTGTGATAAACTCTCCAGTTCCTATGTTATTATATGGGAGAGATTTAGTTATAGACTACAGGGGAAATGTACTAAGGTGTGATAAAGAGGAGATAACTTCTCCAGTGAGATAAACTCTCCAGTTCCTATGTTATTCTATGGGAGAGATTTAGTTATAGACTACAGGGGAGATGTACTAAGGTGTGATAAAGAGGAGATAACTTCTCCAGTGAGATAAACTCTCCAGTTCCTATATTATTCTATGGGAGATCTTTAGTTATAGACTACAGGGGAGATATACTAAGGTGTGATAAAGAGGAGATAACGTCTCCAGTGAGATAAACTCTCCAGTCCCTATGTTATTATATGGGAGAGATTTAGTTATAGACTACAGGGGGAGATGTACTAAGGTGTGATAAAGAGGAGATATATTTTCCACTGAGATAAACTCTCCAGTTCCTATGTTATTCTATGGAGAAACTTTAGACATAGACAACAGGAGAGATATACTAAGGTGTGCTAAAGAGGAGATAATTAATCCAGTGAGATAAACTCTACAGTAGGGATGGGCGAAAATTTTCGCCTCAAACTGAAACAGGTAAATAATGGCACTTTCTGCTTGATGAAAAATTTCCCACGAAAATTGCAACTTTTTTCTACCTTTTCCTTCCATTGAAATCAATGGGAAGAAAAATATTTCTCCACCACATTGAAGTTTTCTACAGCCATATAAAAGTCTGTCAGGCTCTCACAGCAGCCATTTTGTGTTTGTGAGAGGAGAGAGCAGCATGTTTTTTAGCTAGAGGAGAAAGGCAAATAAAGGGGAATTGAAGATTAGTTTAGGGAGTCATTTAGGTAGGACATTTGTTTCTGGGGGCAAAATGAGGAAGAAGAAAATACCCCCAAATTCCATGTGACTGACAGGCAAGACACAGGCAACCTATTTACTTGCTGATCTTGCTGTTATTGTCCCTGTGCTGGGTGGGGAAGTCTGGGGAAAGACGTTGTTGATTTTGCTTTTCAGTTATAATTTTCTTTGGACAGACTGTGATAAGACAACAGGGTGGACAACTTAAAAAAATAAAATAAAAAAGAAAAAGAAAATAAAAAAGTAAAAAAGAATAAAAAACGAAATATCTTAGGTGACAGTGACAGACAGCTGACTGGGCTTAGGCAAGGCATCATACATCTCCATCAGTTGTGTTGTGCACTGTACAGTTAAAAGACACAGTGTAGTTGCAGAATGTCCAGCAAACGCACTAGGGGAAGGAGGAGGGGTAGAGCAGTGTAGGGATGTGAGAGTAAAGTAGTAGTCCGAAATCCTACTGCAGCAATGGTTGTTGTAGAGTGTGTAATCAATGATGATGATCTTTCTACTCCAAAGGAGGATACAGTTTGTCAAGGTCCCAGCAAGACTAGTTCCAGCACCATCAGTGACAATAGAAATATAGAACCATATAAGAAGAACACTGAAGACGACAACAAGTCACATTCAAGTGTTGATGATGCTGGCAACAGCATAATAGAGGAAGGTGTAGCAGCTGAACCGCCTGCTGCATCAGACAGTGAGACACACAAGCACCAAAACACCCATAGTAGGGAACTTTGTTACAGTAAAAGTAAAAAGAAATTGTTTGAGACCTCTAAAAGCTTAGAGGAATATATAGGTAGCGGGCAAGAATTGTCAGGTGATGCTGATACTGCTGAGTATGACCGAATGATGACTGAGGATGATGCAGATCTGGAATATATCCCTCCAGCATCCTTCCCTTGTTCAGATACAGATGAAGTTGAGAGTGAGGATGGTGACAGGGCTATAAGGTTAGCAGAAAGTCAAAGGCTGAATCTTCCACCACTTATTAAGAGCACTGTGCCTGTCTATAAACTGTTTGAGAAAGCCATTGGAAAGTCTGACCCTGGACAAGCACAGATGTCAAAAAGCACACAATCACCCTATCAGGCATTATCAGCATCATCGCCTCTTCAAAGTCCAAGTCCCAATCAGCCACACACAGCTGGTTTGAGTACCCAGCAACAACAACACAGGTTATTAACATCCACAATGTTAGATATGATGAGTACCTCTGGTGCTGCTGTAAGTGCTGCACCTTTGACACCTAGTAGTAGTGGCAGTAGAATTACATGAACATCTAGCTCCAATAGTAGTAATAGCAGAACCCACACATGGCAAACAAATCCAGGACAAATATATTAACAGCAGCACAGATGAGGAGGTGGAGGACAGATGGGACCACTGCTATGACCGATAAGTAATGTGTGTCAATAATCTGAGAAGGAGGATAGAGTATGACAATGGTAAAAATACATACACAAATCACACCATACCAACCAGTCCCCCACCACCACCACTAAAATACATATCTACCACATTGTAGGTTGTACTTTATTTTTTTTTATTACCTGACATGATCCTGAATATGTGCCAGTGTCACTTAAACAAAAAAGTGTTGTGGGCAAAGGACAAATGCATTCTGCATGCTAACACATTTTTCAAGGCATATGTTGCTGTAGGACTCACAACTTTGACTTTCAGCCACTTATTTCTAAACTTCAGCCCTCAGAAGAAGTAATAATACAGTGGGAAATGCAGTACCTATAGGAAATATAGGCAAAAAATGTGTTAAAATAGGCGAAAATTGTGTTAACATAGGTGGAAAATTTGTTAAAATAGGCGAAAAGGAGGAAAGTTTTGCATAAACGTAAAAGCGAAATTTTTTGCGGGATAAGAAAAAATCGGCACATTTTTGCAAAATTTATTGCAGGAAATATTTCACACTTTTTGCCCACCCCTACTATCCGGTTCCTATGTTATTCTATGGAGGAACTTTAATTATAGACTACAGGGGGAGATGTACTCAGATGTGATAATGTAATACTCTTGACTGAAGAGCCCAATGTAAGCTGCCTGAAAACCTTGAGGAGGGGAATACCCACAAGAGGTGCAGACTGCTAGTTTAATATGTATAATAAATACACAGACAAGAGACAATACAGTGACGCTTACAAGGTAGGCCCCAGTGAGCCAGGAGCTGGGGTTCTCAGGCTTGAGAAAGTTGCTAGCGGTCGGTGGCTGCTCCCAGGAGGCCTTGCAGCGGCCGAGGTTGGGTGGTGTAGCAGGCCACAAAGCCTGATGACAGGATAGCCCCCTAGAACACAGACAGCTACTCCCCAGGTCAGGAATCAACATATATAACTTACCAGAAGTATAGCTGTCTCTGTTGAACGTTGAATGATAATATTATCCTACCTCTGTATAAATCTTTGGTTAGGCCTCATCTACAATATGGAGTACAATTTTGAGCACCAGTTCTTAAAAAAGACATTACTGAACTGGAAAAGGTGCAGAGACGTGCAACAAAACTGATAAAGGGATTGGAGGATCTGAGTTACAAAGAGAGACTAGCCAAACTGGGTTTGTTTACATTAGAAAAGAGACGTCTAAGGGGTGATATGATTACCATTTACACCTATATTCAAGGTCAATACAAAGTTCTATCCAATTAATTATTTACTCACAGAGCTGAGCTAAAATTGAGGGCCATACATTAAAACTACAGCAAAGGTGATTTCGACTAAAACAAAGGCACAAAGTTTTTACAGAAAGGGTGGTAAAGTTATATGCTGTGCTTGTAAATACTGTAACTGCTTTCAAAAAAGTAATGAATATCCATGTAGCACAGAACAGTATTAAGAATTATGATGGTTGGCTTCAAAGCAGATAGGATGTTAATCTAGGGAAATATCTGACTGCCATTTGGAGTCAGGAAGGATTAATTGGAAATGGCTTCAATGGGATTTTGTTTTTGTTTGTTTGCCTTCCTCTGGATCAATAGCTGTGATTTGGTATGGGCTGGACTTGATGGTTGCATGTCTTTTTTTCTACCTCATCAGCTATGTTCCTATATTACTATGCTCTCAAGCTGTTCCACCCAATTCCTGCCCACTTCTCCTTCGTCTCACCCTGTTCCGCCCACTTCCCTCCCACTTCTCCTCCTTCCCACCCTGTTCCTCCCACTTTCCACCCACTTCTCCTCCTTCCCACCCTGTTCTGCCTACTTCCCACCCACTTCTCCTCCTTCCAACCCTGTTCCTCCCACTTCCCACCCACTTCTCCTCCTTCCCACCCTGTTCCTCCCACTTCCCACCCACTTCTCCTCCTTCCCACCCTGTTCCTCCCACTTCCCATCCACTTCTCCTCCTTCCCACCCTGTTCCGCCTACTTCCCACCCACTTCTCCTCCTTCCCACCCTGTTCCTCCCACTTCCTGCCAACTTTTCCTCCTCTCCACCCTGTTCTGCCCACCTCCTGCCAGCTTCTTCTCCTTCCCACCCTGTTTCTTCCACTTCCCACCCACTTCTCCTCTTTCCCACTCTGTTCCTCTCACTTCCCACCCACTTCCCCTCCTTCCCACTCTGTTTCTCCCACTTCTCCTCCTTCCCACCCTGTTCCTCCCACTTCCTCCCACTTCTCCTCCTTCCCACCCTGTTCTGCCCACCTCCTGCCAGCTTCTTCTCCTTCCCATTCTGTTCCTCCCACTTCCCACCCACTTCTCCTCCTTCCCACCCTGTTCCTCCCACTTCCCATCCACTTCTCCTCCTTCCCACCCTGTTCCGCCAACTTCCCACCCACTTCTCCTCCTTCCCACCCTGTTCCAACCATTTCCAACCCACTTCTCCTCCTTCCTTCTTATTTCCCACCCTGTTCCTCCCTCTTCCAGCCCAATCCCAGTTTAGTGGGATTACTGGTGTAATTAACATAATCCTAGTCACAGCAGATGAGCCCTCTTCAGGGGGCTCCACAGAATAAAGCACCAGGTATGATAAAGAGCAAAATTCATAAGTGTCATTAGGACTTGTAGTCCATAGTAAAGTAATGAGAGTAATGAGTAGGAGGCACTATTTGTATTTTATGCTGTACAGCACCACATAATGTAAAACTGGAACATAAAAAGAAATGTAAAACACTGTACAGAAAGCACAGATAAGGAGAAAATCCCACCTGAATTATATATGCAGACATCACTCTTCTTCCCTGAAAATATTAAAGACACTTTCAATTAATGTGATTGTTATTAAGAGATTATTAGGAATAGTAAACTCTAAACCTAAAATCTCTTAACAGAAAGGCCATATGTCCCTTCCTACCACTGGTAGCTAAGAGTTTAGTACTACTTACCAACAGGGCTGGTGCAAGGATTTTTGCCACCCTAGTCAAAACCTAATTTTGCCGCCCCTTGGCTCCACCCCTTGGGTCCTACCCCTTTATGCCCCGCCCTGTATGTGTTTAAGTGTCAGTGTGTTTGGGTGTTCCCTATATGTGTCAGTTTGTGTGTGTGTTCTCTATATGTGTATGTGTGTGTCAGTGTGTGTTCCCTGTATGTATATAAGTGTGTCAGTGTGTGTGAGTCTCTGTAAGGATATCAGTGTGTAAGTATGTGTGTGTGCTTCTCTATATGTGTATCAGTGTGACAGAGTGTATGTTCTCTATATGTGACTCTCCCCCCATTTGACTCTCTCCCCCTCTTGACTGCTGATCCCCCCTTTGACTCTCTCTCTCCCCTTCTGACTCTTGATCCCCCTCTTGACTGTTGAGCCCCCCACTGACTCTCTCTCTCCCCCGTCTGACTCTTGATCCCCCTCTTGACTGCTGATCCCCCCTTTGACTCTCTCTCCACGTCTGACTCTTGATCCCCCTCTTGACTGCTGATCCCCCCTTTGACTCTCTCTCTCCCCAGTCTGACTCTTGATCCCCCTCTTGACTGCTGATTCCAACTTTGACTCTCTCTCCCCATCTGACTCTTTATCCCCTTTTGACTGTTGAGCCCCCCTTTGACTCTCTCTCTCCCCATCTGACTCTTGATCCCCTCTTGACTGTTATTCCCCCCTTTGACTCTCTCTCTCCCCCATCTGACTCTCTCCCCCTTTTGACTGTTATTCCCCCCACTGACTCTCTCTCTCCCCCGTCTGACTCTTGATCCCCCTCTTGACTGTTATTCCCCCCTTTGACACTTTCTTCCCCTGTCTAACTCTTTATCCCCTCTTGACCCCCCTTCCACTTACTCTTCCCGCTGCACGTCTCTCTCTCCCAGTGAGTACGTTTCGGTGCCCTCCCTTGGCTGGCTATTTTTTTAATGTAGCACAGCGATGCCCGTTTCTATCTCCCCCTCCGCTCCTTCAATCCTGGTCCAGGACTGAAGGAGTGGAGGAGGAGACAGAAACGGGTATCGCTGTGCTACATTAAAAAAATATCCGGCCAAGGGAGGGCACCGAAACATACTTTTTTTTACTTGAGCAGTAAGTGGTGAGCGGCAGGGGGGTGGGCCCCGATGCACCCCCAGAGAATGTGCACCCTACGCCGGCGCCTATCTCGTCTATAGGTGGTGCTGTATCACGGTGCCCGTGATTGCTTTCTTTTTGTGTCTATTACCAGTAAGGGGCTCTCCATTGGCTGGCTGCTTTCAGCCCACCCTGCATTGCCTATTTAAACCTAGCCTGGGCACCCTTTGGTTGCCCTTTCGTGTTGTCTCTATGCTGCTTGAGTCTACACATCATTCCTGAGCATCCTGGGCCTCTGCTGTGTTCCTGCTACCTGTATTCGTCCTGTTCCAGTGTTAACTATCTAGTAGTTCCTGCTTCCGTCTGATCCGGTTGGAGTCACCGCTTCCTGCTGCCAGTCGCCGCTGCTGTTCCTGATTCCGGTTGATCGTCTGTATGCTGGTTCCTGCTTCCACCTGCTGGTTCCTGTCCAGTTCGCCTGCAGTTATCTAACGTTCCTGAGTCGCCTTGGCTACATTTCTATCTTTGCTGGTTATTCAGAACGCGGGTACTGGTTTGCTTCACAGCTGCCCGGCTGCTTTATACAATCTATTAGCTTTCCACGTACAGGGTACTAGTTCACTCCACAAGCCACCTGGCTGTATTGCATGATCGTTTGGCGTTCCATGTACTGAGTACTGGTTTGCTCCTCAAGCCACCCGGCTGTATTGCAGGATCATTTAGCGTTCCACGTACTGGGTACTGGTTCGCTCCACAAGCCACCCAGCTGTATTGCAGGATTGATTAGCGTTCCACGTACAGGGTACTGGTTCGCTTCTCTAGCCACTCGGCTGTATTGCAGGATTGATTAGCGTTCCACGTACAGGGTACTGGTTTGCTCCTCTAGCCACTCGGTTGTATTGCAGGATCATTTAGCGTTCCACGTACTGGGTACTGGTTCGCTCATCAAGCCATCCGGCTGTATTGCAGGATTGATTAGCGTTCCACATACAGGGTACTGGTTCGCTCCTCTAGCCACTCGGCTGTATTGCAGGATTGATTAGCATTCCACGTACAGGGTACTGGTTCGCTCCTCTAGCCACTCGGCTGTATTGCAGGATTGATTAGCATTCCACGTACTGGGTACTGGTTCGCTCCTCTAGCCACTCGGCTGTATTGCAGGATTGATTAGCATTCCACGTACAGGGTACTGGTTTGCTCCTCTAGCCACTCGGCTGTATTGCAGGATTGATTAGCATTCCACGTACAGGGTACTGGTTTGCTCCTCTAGCCACCCGGCTGTATTGCAGGATCATTCAGCGTTCCACGTACTGGGTACTGGTTCGCTCCTCAAGCCATCCGGCTGTATTGCAGGATTGATTAGCGTTCCACATACAGGGTACTGGTTCGCTCCTCTAGCCACTCTGCTGTATTGCAGGATCATTTAGTGTTCCACGTACAGGGTACTGGTTCGCTCCACAACTACCTGGTTGTTACTTCAGATTAATTGCGTTCCAAGTGTGTGGGCACTGGTTCGCTCCAGAGCCACCTGGCTGGTACTACGTTTATGTATCGCACTTTCAGTACAAGGTACTGGTTCGCTCCTCCGTCACCCGGCTGTCATTACCATACCGAGTCGCATTCCAAGTGTGAGGGCACTGGTTCGCTCCACAGCCATCCAGCTGATACCACATATAGGTATAGCACTCTCGGTACGAGGTACCTGATCGCTCCTTAGCCTTCTGGCTGCGTTCACCTTATTGGCTTGCTTCCAGTGCTGGGCACTGGTTCGCTCCACAGCCATCCGGCTGATACCTGTATAGGTATAGCACTCTCGGTACGAGGTACCTGATCGCTCCTTAGCCTTCTGGCTGCATTCACCTTATTGGCTTGCTTCCAGTGCTGGGTACTGGTTCGCTCCACCACCCGTTAGTCTCTATCGTTTGTGCTTTACTGTCTTCCCAGTACGCTGGTACAGGTGTTAGCCTGTTATTCGTTGGCTGGCCACTTATGCTGACTTAGCCTCTTTGTCATCCCTGTGACTGTTGCTGCCACCTTCCAGTCACTGAGGCTTAGTGGTTGCCATTCTCTCCTTACCAGGTTGCCTTGCCCGGTATATTGGTAAGGCCGGTAGAACCTATCCTAGTTCCTTGGGTTGCCTTACCCGGTATTGGCAAGGCTGGTAGAGCCTGTATTTGTCTCCTGTCAATTGGCTGCCTTGCCCGGTATATTGGTAAGGCCAGTAGAACCTATCCTATTTCCTTGAGTTGCCTTACCCGGAATTGGCAAGGCCGGTAGAGCCTGTATTTGTCTCCTGTCTATTGGCTGCCTTGCCCGGTATATTGGCAAGGCCGGTAGAGCCTCTTCTCCCGAGTTCCTACTTCCTGGCTGCCTTGCCCGGTATATTGGCAGGGTCGGTAGAGCCTATCTATTCGTGTACCAACTCCCTGGCTGCCTTGCCCGGTATATTGGCAAGGCCGGTAGAGCCTACATTGCTATTGTTATTATTGCTTTCCTGTCAATAAAGATATATGTGTGTACGTGTATGATACCCTACGGGGTTGCCCTTAACTTTTCAATAAAGTTGTGTTTTTACCTAACTCTGCGTCTGAGAGTCTTAACAAACCGTGACATGCTGGCCCTGCTTACCAAGTCACTTACCCAATCCCACTCAGATTCCAGCAGGGCCGTGTGAAGTTCTCCTCTTCTTATGGTCACTCGTAATATGAGGTCTGCGAAAGACAAACTTACTGACTTCTCATACTTAGTATTACTACTGTAGTCATGCAGAGCAGGGATCTTGGCTATGCGCCTGCACAGTAATAATATTGGGTTTCAGCAGTTGGTAAGTTTTCTCCTGTTCAGACCTCATATTACCCAATTATTGATAAAGACGTAAGAAGAGAATGACTTTAACTGATCCTGAAACAATCGGCACAAGATCAGGCGGGCAAATCAGTAAGTATTAACCCCTGAGCTAAAAGAATACCATAGTGTTATTGAGGGACATTTGGCCTTTCTATTGAGGCAGTTTAGGTTGAGGGTTTACTATTCATTATACCTAATATCACACAATGACGGCAACACAGCTCCTTTCGAAGTATAAAAAAAATCTTCTTTTTATTGTTAACACAGCTAAAAACTTGTCTCCAGAAGTACAAAGGTGAACAAACAAAACACAGGTGCACTCCTAACGGGTTTCAGACCCGTAGGTCCTTACTCATAGGTAATGACACAATGACAGTGAGGAGGAGAGAGACAGAGAACAGTGACAGATATAATGTATACTATACACTATCACAGTGAGGAGGAGAGGGGCAGAGAACAGTGACAGATATAATGTATACTATACAGCATCACAGTGAGGAGGGGAGAGGCAGAGAACATTGATAGATATAATGTATACTATACACTATCATAGTGAGGAGGAGAGAGGCAGAGAACAGTGACAGATATAATGTATACTATACACTATCATAGTGAGGAGGAGAGAGGCAGAGAATAGTGACAAGTATAATGTATACTCTACATTAACACAGTGAGGAGGAGAGAGGCAGAGAACAGTGACAGATATAATGTATACTATACACTAACACAGTGAGGAGGAGAGAGGCAGAGAACAGTGACAGATATAATGTATACTATACACCATCACAGTGAGGAGGAGAGAGGCAGAGAACAGTGACAGATATAATGTATACTCTACACTATCACAGTGATGAGGAGAGAGGCAGAGAACAGTGACAGATACAATGTATACTATACACTATCACAGTGAGGAGGAGAGAGGCAGAGAACAGTGACAGATATAATGTATACTATACACTATCACAGTGAGGAGGAGAGAGGCAGAGAACAGTGACAGATACAATGTATACTATACACTATCACAGTGAGGAGGAGAGAGGCAGAGAACAGAGACAGATATAATGTATACTATACACTATCACAGTGAGGAGGAGAGAGGCAGAGAACAGTGACAGATACAATGTATACTATACACTATCACAGTGAGGAGGAGAGAGGCAGAGAACAGTGATAGATATAATGTATACTATACACTATCACAGTGAGGAGGAGAGAGGCAGAGAACAGTGACAGATATAATGTATACTATACACTATCACAGTGAGGAGGAGAGAGGCAGAGAACAGTGACAGATATAATGTATACTATACACCATCACAGTGAGGAGGAGAGAGGCAGAGAACAGTGACAGATATAATATATACTATACACTATCACAGTGAGGAGGAGAGAGGCAGAGAACAGTGACAGATATAATGTATACTATACACTATCACAGTGAGGAGGCGAGGGTAGAGAACAGTGACAGATATAATGTATACTATACACTATCACAGTGAGGAGGCGAGGGTAGAGAACAGTGAGGAGGAGAGAGGCAGAGAACAGTGACAGATATAATGTATACTATACACTATCACAGTAAGGAGGAGAGAGGCAGAGAACAGTGACAGATATAATGTATACTATACACTATCACAGTGAGGAGGAGAGAGGCAGAGAACAGTGACAGATATAATGTATACTATACACTATCACAGTGAGGAGGAGAGAGGCAGAGAACAGTGACAGATATAATGTATACTATACACTATCACAGTGAGGAGGAGAGAGGCAGAGAACAGTGACAGATATAATGTGTACTATACACTATCACAGTGAGGAGGAGAGAGGCAGAGAACAGTGACAGATACAATGTATACTATACACTATCACAGTGAGGAGGAGAGAGGCAGAGAACAGTGACAGATACAATGTATACTATACACTATCTCAGTGAGGAGAGAGGCAGAGAACAGTGACAGATATAATGTATACTATACACTATCACAGTGAAGAGGAGAGAGACAGAGAACAGTGACAGATACAATGTATACTATACACCATCACAGTGAGGGAATTTTAATTTTATGTTGGCAATAAAAGTTATGTTTTATTTATATTTTTTCACATAACCTGCCAATAAGAATGTTTGCAGATTAATGTGAAATATGTCTGAGTGCTTATAATGCAGGGTTTCTTTCAGTTTTCTCTTTTTTGTATATGAATTAGTTTGAACCTGTGAGCACCATTTTCATACATTTCCTTTCCTGCTTTTATAGGCAATTTTGAGGATTGAGTGTGCAAAGACATATTCTTTCTAGTATTATATTAGGATGAATGAATCTAAATTACCTGCTGGCATCATTTATGTTTCTTTTGTGACAGGTACATTAAGTAGTTTCTAACATGATCAATCTAACAAATTCAAGTGCTTGTTCTTGTTTTGAACAACATGTTGCTTTAACCCCTTCACGTCTGATGATGTACCCGGACAGTCGCGCTGGACGGAACTTAAGGACCAGTGACGGTCCTGGTACATCATAGAGTTCATGGCTCCCGACGCAGCTGCACTCTGCTCCGGAAGCCCTGAACCACAAGTAGTAAAAAAAAAAAGCCCCGTGGTCACCAAGTGTCGGCCGTGTGTGTGTGCGACGGTCTTTACGGGGTTAAATGATCAGTGAAGTTTTATTATGATTTGAACTTTTCATGTTGCATAAAATATGGGTATTCTGACCCCTGAGAGATGCTTATTTCATAGTTTATTACAGTTCAAACTGCCAGAAAGTTGTAGAACTCTTACTATAGTGTTTGAACTGTTATGATGTTTGAATGAAGCATATCTCAACAACAGTACCCTTATTTTTTCAACAGGAAAAGTCTTACAATATACTGTATGTGTTTTGTAATAATAGCTCTGTTCTCCTTTAAGCTGCAAAGTACATCTGATTTGGGTGATAAGGAAAAATTATTTTATCTTACCTCCCAAGAAGGCACAGTTGTAAAAGCTGCATCTTTGGCTTGTGCTTTCCAGGATAAATGTGTTCCCCTCCTCAACATAACTGGACACACGGAATACCTCATCCACTGGAATTAAAACTTCCTTTTGAGATGGGAAGTAAGAGAATTTCTGTATGTCCACGCCAAAGCAAGTAACGATCCTGAAGAAGGTCGCGTTCCCAAACTGCTCTGCTTCTTTGATGTCAGTAGACGAAGAGGCAAATTGACTGAATCGGATATTCTGTTCTGAACCAGAAGGAGGCTCAAACCCAATTTTACTAGCCCCACGGTAGGTGAATATTGGGTTCCCATCACAACCCCTTCTTAGCAATGTCAACGCTCTTGTCAAATAAAAATGTAAGGAATGGTACTTAAAGTTATCTGGAGGCAGACCATATTCTCGAATACCTCTGTTTAAACGTTTGTAGACAATACTGGTCATATTGGAATATGTTACTATAGCTATGCCATGTTCATCCTGGAAGCCTTTTGGAAGAGAACGGAAGGACGATTTTTTTACTGCCCATGCTTTGCTGGCGCTCTCCCAGGTGATGTTAAGCTCTGGGTCTTCTTTTCTTTCCTTCTTAAGTAACTCAGGCAGTGCTGCCTCCATTTCAGATATGCACCCAATATATTGATCATCGAGGGAATTTTCATACATATTTAGCTGCACTCGCTGACATTCAACCTGTCAATAGAAGGAACACAGGTTCTATGACACATGAGTCAATGTACATACCCACCAGTCCAGATGCAATGACTTCATCCTTCAATGGGAGTGGCACTTCAGGGTATGTAATAGAGAACAGTTTCTCATCAGTGATCCTAAAGCATCCCTAATGGTGCACGTTTTTTGGATTTTTCTGTCAGAACATGAGTTGACTAATCATAATCAGACTGAAATATCCACTAATTACACAACTGTACTCAGGCAGGGAAAGCCAGAAAACATGCATTGTTAGGGCTACTTGAACACCGTGGTTGAGAAATTCTGTGTCTGATCGGCATACCAGCAGACACATTCCACCATCATATGACTTAGATGCCAGCAAGCTCCTTACTCCTGCCCCATAGCATACATGGGAAACTGGCATAAAGTCACATTCTTTACTCTTTGCATTGTTTAATACACAGGTGTAGAGGCCAAGTAACATCCCAATAACAGCTGTTAAGGTGAGAATTTTAGGTGTAAGTAGCTTAGTAAATTGGTTTAAAACAGGCACTTGTTTGCCTGGAATTGGATATAACTACTGTTTGCATAAATATAAACAGAAATAAAATAGATACACCTGACTGCTACATGGTGGACTCCTACCTAGGTAAAACCTTCTGTTACACACAGTAATTATACAGATACACCTGACTGCTGTATGATGGACTCCTACCTAGGTAAGTGCTTCTGTTACACACAGTAATTATATAGATACGCCTGACTGCTGTGTGATGGACTCCTACCTAGGTAAGTGCTTCTGTTACACACAGTAATTATATAGATACACCTGACTGCTGTGTGATGGACTCCTACCTAGGTAAGTGCTTTTGTTACACACAGTAATTATATATAGATACACCTGACTGCTGTGTGATGGACTCCTACCTAGGTAAGTGCTTCTGTTACACACAGTAATTATATAGATACACCTGACTGCTGTGTGATGGACTCCTACCTAGGTAAGCACTTCTGTTACACACAGTAATTATATAGATATACACCTGACTGCTGTGTGATGGACTCCTACCTAGGTAAGTGCTTCTGTTACACACAGTAATTATATAGATACACCTGACTGCTGTGTGATGGACTCCTACCTAGGTAAGCACTTCTGTTACACACAGTAATTATATAGATATACACCTGACTGCTGTGTGATGGACTCCTACCTAGGTAAGTCCTTCTGTTACACACAGTAATTATATAGATACACCTGACTGCTGTGTGATGGACTCCTACCTAGGTAAGTGCTTCTGTTACACACAGTAATTATATAGATACACCTGACTGCTGTATGATGGACTCCTACCTAGGTAAGCGCTTCTGTTACACACAGTAATTATATAGATACACCTGACTGCTGTATGGTGGACTCCTACCTAGGTAAGTGCTTCTGTTACACACAGTAATTATATAGATATACCTGACTGCTGTATGGTGGACTCCTACCTAGGTAAGTGCTTCTGTTACACACAGTAATTATATAGATACGCCTGACTGCTGTGTGATGGACTCCTACCTAGGTAAGTGCTTCTGTTACACACAGTAATTATATAGATACACCTGACTGCTGTATGATGGACTCCTACCTAGGTAAGTGCTTCTGTTACACACAATATTATATAGATACACCTGACTGCTGTGTGATGGACTCCTACCTAGGTAAGTGCTTCTTTTACACACAGTAATTATATACATACACCTGACTGCTGTATGATGGACTCCTACCTAGGTAAGTGCTTCTGTTACACACAGTAATTATATAGATACACCTGACTGCTGTGTGATGGACTCCTACCTAGGTAAGTGCTTCTGTTACACACAGTAATTATATAGATACACCTGACTGCTGTATGATGGACTCCTACCTAGGTAAGTCCTTCTGTTACACACAGTAATTATATAGATACGCCTGACTGCTGTATGATGGACTCCTACCTAGGTAAGTGCTTCTGTCACACACTGTAATTATATAGATACACCTGACAGCTGTGTGATGGACTCCTACCTAGGTAAGTGCTTCTGTTACACACAGTAATTATATAGATACGCCTGACTGCTGTATGATGGATTCCTACCTAGGTAAGTCCTTCTGTTACACACAGTAATTATATTGATACACCTGACTGCTGTATGGTGGACTCCTACCTAGGTAAGTGCTTCTGTTACACACAGTAATTATATAGATACACCTGACTGCTGTGTGATGGACTCCTACCTAGGTAAGTGCTTCTGTTACACACAGTAATTATATAGATACACCTGACTGCTGTGTGATGGACTCCTACCTAGGTAAGTGCTTCTGTTACACACAGTAATTATATAGATACACCTGACTGCTGTGTGATGGACTCCTACCTAGGTAAGTCCTTCTGTTACACACAGTAATTATATTGATACACCTGACTGCTACATGATGGACTCCTACCTAAGTAAGTACTTCTGTTACACACAGTAATTATATAGATACACCTGACTGCTGTATGGTGGACTCCTACCTAGGTAAGTGCTTCTGTTACACACAGTAATTATATAGATACACCTGACTGCTGTATGATGGACTCCTACCTAGGTAAGTCCTTCTGTTACACACAGTAATTATATAGATACGCCTGACTGCTGTATGATGGACTCCTACCTAGGTAAGTGCTTCTGTCACACACTGTAATTATATAGATACACCTGACAGCTGTGTGATGGACTCCTACCTAGGTAAGTGCTTCTGTTACACACAGTAATTATATAGATACGCCTGACTGCTGTATGATGGATTCCTACCTAGGTAAGTCCTTCTGTTACACACAGTAATTATATTGATACACCTGACTGCTGTATGGTGGACTCCTACCTAGGTAAGTGCTTCTGTTACACACAGTAATTATATAGATACACCTGACTGCTGTGTGATGGACTCCTACCTAGGTAAGTGCTTCTGTTACACACAGTAATTATATAGATACACCTGACTGCTGTGTGATGGACTCCTACCTAGGTAAGTGCTTCTGTTACACACAGTAATTATATAGATATACTTGACTGCTGTATGATGGATTCCTACCTAGGTAAGTCCTTCTGTTACACACAGTAATTATATTGATACACCTGACTGCTGTGTGATGGACTCCTACCTAGGTAAGTGCTTCTGTTACACACAGTAATTATATAGATATACCTGACTGCTGTGTGATGGACTCCTACCTAGGTAAGTGCTTCTGTTACACACAGTAATTATATAGATACACCTGACTGCTGTGTGATGGACTCCTACCTAGGTAAGTGCTTCTGTTACACACGGTAATTATATAGATATACCTGACTGCTGTGTGATGGACTCCTACCTAGGTAAGTACTTCTGTTACACACGGTAATTATATAGATACACCTGACTGCTGTATGATGGACTCCTACCTAGGTAAGTGCTTCTGTTACACACAGTAATTATATAGATACACCTGACTGCTGTATGATGGATTCCTACCTAGGTAAGTGCTTCTGTTACACACAGTAATTATATAGCTGTACCTGACTGCTGTGTGATGGACTCCTACCTAGGTAAGTGCTTCTGTTACACACAGTAATTATACAGATACGCCTGACCGATGTATGATGGACTCCTACCTAGGTAAGTGCTTCTTTTACACACAGTAATTATATAGATACACCTGACCGCTACATGATGGACTGCTACCTAGGTAAGTGCTTCTGTTACACACAGTAATTATATAGATACACCTGACTGCTGTGTGATGGACTCCTACCTAGGTAAGTGCTTCTGTTACACACAGTAATTATATAGATATACCTGACTGCTGTGTGATGGACTCCTACCTAGGTAAGTGCTTCTGTTACACACAGTAATTATATAGATACACCTGACCGCTGTATGATGGACTCCTACCTAGGTAAGTGCTTCTTTTACACACAGTAATTATATAGATACACCTGACCGCTACATGATGGACTCCTACCTAGGTAAGTGCTTCTGTTACACACAGTAATTATATAGATACACCTGACTGCTGTATGATGGACTCCTACCTAGGTAAGTGCTTCTGTTACACACAGTAATTATACAGATACACCTGACTGCTGTGTGATGGACTCCTACCTAGGTAAGTCCTTCTGTTACACACAGTAATTATATAGATACGCCTGACTGCTGTATGATGGACTCCTACCTAGGTAAGTGCTTCTGTTACACACAGTAATGATATAGATATGCCTGACTGCTGTATGATGGACTCCTACCTAGGTAAGTGCTTCTGTTACACACAGTAATTATATAGATACACCTGACTGCTACATGATGGACTCCTACCTAGGTAAGTGCTTCTGTTACACACAGTAATTATATAGACACACCTGACTGCTGTGTGATGGACTCCTACCTAGGTAAGTGCTTCTGTTACACAGTAATTATATAGCTATACCTAACTGCTGTATGTTGGACTCCTACCTTGGTAAGTGCTTCTGTTACACACAGTAATTATATAGATATACACCTGACTGCTGTGTGATGGACTCCTACCTAGGTAAGTGCTTCTGTTACACACAGTAATTATATAGATACACCTGACTGCTGTGTGATGGACTCCTACCTAGGTAAGTGCTTCTGTTACACACAGTAATTATACAGATACACCTGACTGCTGTATGATGGACTCCTACCTAGGTAAGTGCTTCTGTTACACACAGTAATTATACAGATACACCTGACTGCTGTATGATGGACTCCTACCTAGGTAAGTGCTTCTGTTACACACAGTAATTATACAGATACACCTGACTACTGTATGATGGACTCCTACCTAGGTAAGGCCTTCTGTTACACCCAGTAATTATATAGATACACTTGACTGCTGTGTGATACACTACTACCTAGGTAAGTTTTTCTGTTACACACAGTAATTATATAGATACACCTGACTGCTGTGTGATACACTACTACCTAGGTAAGTGCTTCTGTTACACACAGTAATTATATAGATACACCTGACTGCTGTATAATGCACTCCTACCTAGGTAAGTCCTTCTGTTACACACAGTAATTATATAGATACACCTGACTGCTGTGTGATGGACTCCTACCTAGGTAAGTGCTTCTGTTACACACAGTAATTATATAGATGCACCTGACTGCTGTATGATGGACTCCTACCTAGGTAAGTGCTTCTGTTACATACAGTAATTATATAGATGCACCTGACTGCTGTATGATGGACTCCTACCTAGGTAAGTGCTTCTGTTACACACAGTAATTACACAGATGCACCTGACTGCTGTATGATGGACTCCTACCTAGGTAAGTGCTTCTGTTACACACAGTAATTATATAGATGCACCTGACTGCTGTATGATGGACTCCTACCTAGGTAAGTGCTTCTGTTACACACAGTAATTACACAGATGCACCTGACTGCTGTATGATGGACTCCTACCTAGGTAAGTGCTTCTGTTACACACAGTAATTATATAGATACACCTGACTGCTGTATGATGGACTCCTTCTGTTACACACAGTAATTTTATGCCATCTTTGGGAAGTGGTGCGGTTTTGTATCTACTTCCGCTGATCCCATTACCGTCGTGATTGTTCTGTCATCTTGGGTTGGCTGTGGTCAGCCTCTATCGTGTTTCTTGGTATCACTTCGTCATTGCGCAGAGTCTTTTTCGGTGGATGGTCATCCTGTGGGTTAGCGTACTTGGATCTGTGGGTTTGTCAGCTGTTTTGTTTTCTGTGTCTTCTCTGATTCAATATTTTTTCTCACTTTGGGTAAGGCTGCTCTGCTCTTGCCTTTTTCTTCCTGTTTTGGCTTTTTTAAGGTCTCGGATGTTAAATTTTCAAATATGTTCCTTTTACTTTTGTTTGTGGCCTTTTTGCCCTAGACCATTGCCTTGGGGGCGATCTGAGTGGACTCTCTTGGTACTTTCTTTTGTCGCTTTGTTTCCCCATGTCTACAACAATGTTGTTTTCTATCTTAGGTGGCTTGTCCGTGTTGCAGGAATCCAGGTCCCTGGTTTGGTCACATTCTTCTGGGGTACCTTGGTGTCTCTGGTCCTTCAACTCTGCGGCAGCCTGCTTGGCCACAGTTGTTGTTTTCCTTCAGTAATCCGCTTCTTCCTGTGTCTTATGATTATGTTTGTGACTCTTTCTTCTAGGGGTACAACCACGTCCATGGCCTTGCCGGCTGGAGGTCAGTTAGCTTATGTGCTGTGTACTGCTGATTGGTCTAGGGAGTCTACATTTAAGGACTTTTATTTTAAATTTGTTACTCATGTTTCTAGTCCACTTGTTGGTCAAGCTTTGAACTAGCATAATATGAAGCCTCCGTGCTTGCCATAAAATTTGAGGATTTTCCTAACAATTGTGACGGAAAGTTCGAATTGTATTAAAGACACTGAGGTGGATATTATCCCTCCCTGTGTCCCCCCCCCCTTTCACTGTTTCTCCTCTCCCTGCAGGTTGATCTGAGTGGATATCTGCAGTCTGGTTCTGCTTGGTGCAAGGTGCTGATGTTGGTTCCAGGTTGCTGTTTCTGGGTGATGTTTCAAGTAGACCATATTCTTCGTTCGCTTCCATTCAAAAGAGGAGGAGCTTAAGGCTGTGTAACGGAGCATAGTCTGTTACTGGAGCCCTTGTCTGGACCTGGAACTGTTATCCCAAGAACCCCAGAGACTGTGGACATTTCTGGGCCCAAAGAGACTGACAACCATGGACTGCTGGCTTGCTTCCAAGGAAATGGGCAGTAAGGGTTAATTATTTGAGTTTGGGCAAAGTTACCTCCAATGTGTATTCTAGCCACTCAAGCCAGTGTATTGTGAATTGTATTAAGACCCCCTTCCGTGTGTTAATTCATTCAAGCCCCTCAAGTCTTTGTGTCCACTGTCTGAGTCAGCAACCCTTTTGTGTTTGAAATGTAATCATGTCTGAGTCATTGTATTTGTTAGACCATCTGCTACTGGTCCTTTGTCTTACATGTTGTGATTGAATTATGTCCCTATTGTATTTGGTTGGCCCATGTATTCCAGTGTAGCTGAGTTGTATAAATATGTGTGGTTTGTTCCAATAAAGGAGTCCTGGTGTCTTATGTTCCTATGGTATAAAGCGGCCACTCTGACTCCCATCTAAGCTGAGTATCCTGCATCGTCGACCGCCTGCTGCCAGCTTCCTGCAACTCAACTTCGTATGCTGTCAGGCGGCGACATGGACTGTGTCTTCGACCTTCCTTTGGTTCCTGCGACACTTTTCCTGTTATCCGTTCGACCAGGAGTAGAGTAGTGATGAGCGAGCACCCCAATGCTCGGGTGTTCGGGTGCTCTGACCGAGCACCCCCTGAGGCTCGAGTGCTCGGCCGAGCACCCGAGCCCCATTGAAGTCAATGGGAGGACTCGAGCATTACACCAGGCACCCCCTGCTCTGATGAGGGGAGGGTGCCTGGTCCATAGGAAAAGGGCAGAAAAGGATGGAAACACCACAGAAATGGTTCAGGGACAGCATAGGGAGGATGTCTGGATGCATCTTGGACTCCAACATCGCTGCTGGGAACGATCTTTCGCCCGTAGTACGCCATTTTTACAGACTGACCGTAAAACACACAAAAAGGAAAATAAAAACGACTTTAGGCGAAAAATTGTTACCAAACAATATTTGCTGTATATTTACTTGTATATCATCTGCAAATTCTCCCAAAAATTTCCTCAATTTTTCTGAACTGAGGCCATGATTAAGAGGGAAACGTGCGCAGAGGCAAATTCTCCCAAAAATTTCCTTGATTTTATTGAACTGAGGCCATGATTAAGAGGGAAACGTGCGCAAAGGCAAATTCTCCCAAAAATTTCCTTGATTTTTCTGAACTGGGGCCATGATTAAGAGGGAAACGTGCGCTGAGCCGACCATCTAAAACATTATGGGTGAGGGTCTGCTGCGGAGCTGACCATCCTAAACATTATATGCGAAGGCCCGCTAGTGAGCTGACGCTATAAAACATTATATGAGAGGGCCCGCTAGAGAGCTGACCCAATAAAACATTATATGAGAAGGCCCGCTGGTGAGCTGACCTATATAAAAATTGTCAAACAGGGCCCGCTGGTGAGCTGGTCCTATATAAAAATTATATCACAGGGCCCGCTGGTGAGCTGGCCCTATATAAAAATTATATCCCAGGGCATATGGAAGAGGAGGAGGAGGATGAGAAGATTAAGAGTCAACCATATACCCGTTTTTTGGGTGGAAGGGGTGAATGGGAATACAGAGTATTCCCATCATTGTAAATAACATATATAAAGTGAGTTTATGTTCCCCCGGGGCTTTCCTCCAGTGGAGTGGAGAAGTCAGGGGAAATCCAGGCCTTGTTCATTTTTATAAGTGTCAACCTATCAGCATTGTCGGTGGAAAGGCGGATACGCTTATCTGTTATGATGCCACCAGCAGCACTAAATACCCGCTCAGACAGAACGCTGGCGGCAGGGCAGGCCAGCACCTCCAAGGCGTAGAGTGCCAGTTCATACCACGTGTCCAGCTTGGACACCCAGTAGTTGTAAGGCACAGAGGGATCATTGAGGACGCTGACACGGTCTGCTACGTACTCCTTCACCATCTTCCAAAACTTTTCCCTCCTTGTGACACTAGGCTGCGCATCAGGGTGAGGGTGCTGGCGGGGTGTCATGAAGGTGTCCCACGCCTTGGAGAGTGTTGCCCTGCCTTTGTCGGAACTGCTGTGTGCTCCCCTTTTCTCCCCTTCTCGGTTGGCCAAGGTAGCACGTACTCTGCCGCCAGCGTTGTCAGATGGAAAATTTTGGAGCAATTTTTCAACAAGAACCTTCTGGTATTGCACCATTTTGCTTGTCCTCTCCACCGGAGGAATGAGAGATGAGAAATTCTCTTTGTAGCGGGGGTCCAGAAGGGTGAACACCCAGTAATCCGTGTTGTCTAAAATGCGTATAACGCGTGGGTCACGGGAAAGGCAGCCTAACATAAAGTCAGCCATGTGTGCCAGAGTACCAACAGGCAAGATTTCGCTGTCCTCACCAGGAGGATGACTCTCAATCTCCTCATCCTCTTCCTCCTCTTCTGCCCACCCACGCTGAAGAGATGGAACTAAAGTTCCATGGCTACCCTCTGTAGCGGAGGCAACCGTGTCTTCCTCCTCCTCCTCCTCCTCCTCCGCCTCCTCCAATTGTCGCTGAGAAGACGAAGTGAGGGTGCTCTGGCTATCACCTTGTGTAAGCTCCCGCATTTCCACCTCTTCCACATGCAAAGCGTCAGTTTTAATTGTGAGCAGCGAGCGTTTCAGTAGACACAGAAGTGGGATGGTTACACTGATAATAGCGTTATCGCCGCTCACCATCTGTGTCGATTCCTCAAAATTGCGTAAAACCTCACAGAGGTCTGACATCCATTCCCACTCCTCACTTCTGATTACAGGAAGTTGAACGGAGAGGTGACGACCGTGTAACAGCTGGTACTCCACTACTGCCCTCTGCTGCTCACAAAGCCGGGCCAACATGTGGAAGGTGGAGTTCCAGCGCGTGCTCACGTCACACAGCAGCCGGTGAGCTGGCAATTGTAAGCGCTGCTGCAGCTTCAACAGGCCGGCTGAAGCTGTAGATGACTTACGGAAATGTGCACACACGCGGCGCACCTTGGTCAAGAGATCATGCACATTGGGGTAGGTTTTTAGAAATCGCTGAACCACTAAATTAAATACATGCGCTAGGCATGGTACGTGTGTGAGCTTGCCGAGCTCCAAAGCCGCCACCAAGTTACGCCCATTATCACACACAACCATGCCTGGTTGCAGGTTGAGTGGCGAGAGCCACTGCTCGGTCTGGTGACTAATCCCCTGCAACAGCTCTGAGGCCGTGTGCTGTTTGTCCCCAAGGCAGATCAGCTTCAGCACGGCCTGTTGACGCTTCCCCACTGCAGTGCTACACTGCTTCCAGCTACTGGCTGATGGGGGAGTGGCGCTGCGTGTAGAGAATTCGGAGGTGGAAACGGAGGAGGAGGAGCCAATAACGTAGGTGCTGGCGGAAACCCTGATGGAGGTAGGGCCCGCAGTCCTCGGCGTGGGTAGCACCTGTGCCATCCCAGGGTCCGAGTCACTCCCAGCCTCCACGACATTCACCCAGTGTGCCGTCAGGGAAATGTAGCGTCCCTGGCCACAAGCACTTGTCCATGTGTCAGTCGTTAAGTGGACCTTCCCAGTAACTGCGTTGGTCAGGGCACGGGTGATGTTACGGGACACATGGTGGTGTAATGCGGGGATGGCACACCGGGAAAAGTAGTGGCGGCTGGGGACCGCGTACCGAGGGACAGCTGCTGCCATCAGGCTGCGGAAGGACTCAGTGTCCACAAGCCGAAATGGCAGCATTTCGATGGCCAGTAATTTGGAAAGGTGTGAGGTTAGTGCTATGGCCTGTGGGTGGGTGGCTGGGTATTTTCGCTTGCGCTCAAATGCCTGGGGTAACGACATTTGGACGCTGTGCTGGGACAGGGAAGTGGATGTGGTCGCTGATGGTGCTTCAGATGGTACAGGTGCAGGGCGGGAGGTATGCGGGCCTGCGCCTTCGACAGGCGATTGGCCGGCACCGAAAACAGGGGAAGAGGAGGCAGTGGTGTGGCCTGCAGACACAGATGGGCGATCCAGGCGTTCCTCCCACTTATTACGGTGCTTGGATGCCATGTGTCGGATCATGCTGGTGGTGGTGAGGTTTCTAGTGTTCATGCCTCGGCTCATTCTGGTGTGGCACAGGTTGCAAACTACAATTCTTTTGTCGTCCGCACTTTCCTTAAAAAAACGCCATACCGCGGAACACCTACCCCTTGGCAAGGTAGATTTACGCAAGGGGGTGCTCCGTGGAACATTTGCGGGCCGGTTTGGTGCGGTCCGCCTTCTTTCTGTAGCCACACCACTGCCTCTTCCAGCCTGTTGCGGTGCTGCAGATGGCTCACCCTCAGGACTGCTGTCATCGCTCGGCTCTACACCTTTCCAGGTGGGGTCAGTCACCTCATCGTCCACCAAGTCCTCCTCCACTTCCTCACTCTGATCATCCTCCTCATGTCTTGATCCCACCACATACTCAGTCATTGACAACTGTATAACATTCTCCTCAACAAGGTCTTGAGACAGTAATAGTGGTTGATTTAATGGCAACTGTGTCTCATCATCATCATCATCATCCACTACTTCCTTTGACCTTAAATGCCGTTCACATCTGTCATCTTCTTGTGATTGGGTACCCTCTAGAGGTTGTGAATCAGGGCACAAGATGTCATGTTCCTCTGCAAGCGTGCTTGGAGAGAGGGTCAAATGAAGGATTGGTGATGAGACGAGCTCCTCACTATATCCCAGTGTGGGATCACTTCTTTGACCAGACCGTGTATGGTGGGAGGAAGGATGATCAGAGTGAGGATTATGTTGACCAGACTCTTGGCTACTGAGAGTGGACTTGGTGGAAGACAGGGTGGTGCTTAACCGACTGGAAGCAGTATCAGCTGACATCCAACCGACCACCTGTTCGCAGTGGTCGGACCTCGAGAGTGATGTCCTGCGACGCCCTGTAAAATTAGACATGAAGCTAGGTATGGTGGATGTCTTTCTTTCTTGTGCTCTGGCACCAGGCACAGTTTCTCCGCGTCCTGACCCGCGCCCTGAACTATCAGGATCACGTCCACTTCCCTGTCCCTTTTTACCCGCCTTCTTCATCTTACACGGAATATGTGACTTTGATATTTGAGTTTGAAGACTTAACAGTATTTCTTCCTATTCTGCAACTGTGCAGAGTACACAGAATAGGCTGCTAAACTGCGGTGACGCACACTGAATGGAATATGTGACTTTGATATTTTAGTTTGAAGACTTAACAGTATTTCTTCCTATTCTGCAACTGTGCAGAGTACACAGAATAGGCTGCTAAACTGCGGTGACGCACACTGAATGGAATATGTGACTTTGATATTTTACTTTGAAGACTTAACAGTATTTCTTCCTATTCTGCAACTGTGCAGAGTACACAGAATAGGCTGCTAAACTGCGGTGACGCACACTGAATGGAATATGTGACTTTGATATTTTACTTTGAAGACTTAACAGTATTTCTTCCTATTCTGCAACTGTGCAGAGTACACAGAATAGGTTGCTAAACTGCGGTGACGCACACTGAATGGAATATGTGACTTTGATATTTTAGTTTGAAGACTTAACAGTATTTCTTCCTATTCTGCAACTGTGCAGAGTACACAGAATAGGCTGCTAAACTGCGGTGACGCACACTGAATGGAATATGTGACTTTGATATTTTACTTTGAAGACTTAACAGTATTTCTTCCTATTCTGCAACTGTGCAGAGTACACAGAATAGGCTGCTAAACTGCGGTGACGCACACTGAATGGAATATGTGACTGTGATATTTTACTTTGAAGACTTAACAGTATTTCTTCCTATTCTGCAACTGTGCAGAGTACACAGAATAGGCTGCTAAACTGCGGTGACGCACACTGAATGGAATATGTGACTTTGATATTTTAGTTTGAAGACTTAACAGTATTTCTTCCTATTCTGCAACTGTGCAGAGTACACAGAATAGGCTGCTAAACTGCGGTGACGCACACTGAATGGAATATGTGACTTTGATATTTTACTTTGAAGACTTAACAGTATTTCTTCCTATTCTGCAACTGTGCAGAGTACACAGAATAGGCTGCTAAACTGCGGTGACGCACACTGAATGGAATATGTGACTTTGATATTTTACTTTGAAGACTTAACAGTATTTCTTCCTATTCTGCAACTGTGCAGAGTACACAGAATAGGCTGCTAAACTGCGGTGACGCACACTGAATGGAATATGTGACTTTGATATTTTACTTTGAAGACTTAACAGTATTTCTTCCTATTCTGCAACTGTGCAGAGTACACAGAATAGGCTGCTAAACTGCGGTGACGCACACTGAATGGAATATGTGACTTTGATATTTTACTTTGAAGACTTAACAGTATTTCTTCCTATTCTGCAACTGTGCAGAGTACACAGAATAGGCTGCTAAACTGCGGTGACGCACACTGAATGGAATATGTGACTTTGATATTTTACTTTGAAGACTTAACAGTATTTCTTCCTATTCTGCAACTCTGCAGAGTACACAGAATGTGCTGCTAAACTGCGGCGAAGCACACTGAATGGAATATGTGACTTTGATATTTTAGTTTGAAGACTTAACAGTATTTCTTCCTATTCTGCAACTCTGCACAGTACACAGAATGTGCTGCTAAACTGCGGCGAAGCACACTGAATGGAATATGTGACTTTGATATTTTAGTTTGAAGACTTAACAGTATTTCTTCCTATTCTGCGACTCTGCACAGTACACAGAATGTGCTGCTAAACTGCGGCGAAGCACACTGAATGGAATATGTGACTTTGATATTTGAGTTTGAAGACTTAACAGTATTTCTTCCTATTCTGCAACTCTGCACAGTACACAGAATGTGCTGCTAAACTGCGGCGAAGCACACTGAATGGAATATGTGACTTTGATATTTGAGTTTGAAGACTTAACAGTATTTCTTCCTATTCTGCAACTCTGCACAGTACACAGAATGTGCTGCTAAACTGCGGCGAAGCACACTGAATGGAATATGTGACTTTGATATTTTAGTTTGAAGACTTAACAGTATTTCTTCCTATTCTGCAACTCTGCACAGTACACAGAATGTGCTGCTAAACTGCGGCGACGCACACTGAATGGAATATGTGACTTTGATATTTTAGTTTGAAGACTTAACAGAATGTGCTCTAATCTGCAACTTTGCACACTAAACAGAATGTGCTCTAATCTGCAACTTTGCACACTAAACAGAATGTGCTCTAATCTGCAACTTTGCACACTAAACAGAATGTGCTCTAATCTGCAACTTTGCACACTAAACAGAATGTGCTCTAATCTGCAACTTTGCACACTAAACAGAATATATGAAATTTTTTTTTGTTTTGTTTTTTTCCCCCCACACAAAATAACCTGCTGCCCCCACACACAGTAGTCCTAAAAAGGACTTTTGGTTCTTTTTTTTTCAAAATTTTGCTTTTTTTCTCCCTACACTGACTTTCCCTTCCTATCCTCATCTCTCCCTGGCTAAGACTGAGCCGAACTCGCTGGTCAGGTGCTATACAGAAGTAGAAGAAGTCAGAGATGCTCAACTAGACTCATGAGCTTGCAAGGGTATGCAAAAGCTCACTGGGACTGTGTCCTCGCGTCCAGGGTGCAATCTCTTTTAGCTCACAAATGCCGTACATAGAGAAGAAATATTCTGAAGCATATCATGCTGGTCCTGCCAAAATGACAGTCCAGCCACGAAATGCCAGACAATTCTTCTCTGAACAAGGGAAATAGCTAACCCCAGACGTACGTTTCGGCCTTGTTGGGCCTTGTTGGTGAGGTGCAGCTAATCCCTCTAGGCACTTGTGAGCAAGGGGTCCACGTCTGGATTCCCCCATTACCCTTAGGGTGACCAACCCCAAGAGCAATTTGCATAGAAGTAGAAGAAGTCAGAGATGCTCAACTAGACTCATGAGCTTGCAAGGGTATGCAAAAGCTCACTGGGACTGTGTCCTCGCGTCCAGGGTGCAATCTCTTTTAGCTCACAAATGCCATTCACAGAGAAGAAATCTTCTGAAGCATATCATACTGGTCCTGCCAAACGACAGTCCAGCCACAAAATGCCAGACAATTCCTCTCTGAACAAGGGAAACAGCTAACCCCAGACGTACGTTTCGGCCTTCTTGGACCCCTTGCTCACAGTGCCTAGAGGGATCAGCTGCACCTCACCGACGAGGCCCAAGAAGGCCGAAACGTACGTCTGGGGTTAGCTGTTTCCCTTGTTCAGAGAGGATTTGTCTGGCATTTCGTGGCTGGACTGTCATTTGGCAGGACCAGTATGATATGCTTCAGAAGATTTCCTCTCTGTGTATGGCACTGGTGAGCTAAAAGAGATTGCACCCTGGGCGCGAGGACACAGTCCCAGTGAGCTTCTTGCATGTATTTGCTAGCTCAGGAGCCTAGTTGAGCATCTCTGACTTTTCTATATACATATGCAAATTGCTCTTGGGGTTGGTCACCCTAAGAGTAATGAGGGGAATCCAGACGTGGACCCCTTGCTCACAGTGCCTAGAGGGATCAGCTGCACCTCACCGACGAGGCTCAAGAAGGCCGAAACGTACGTCTGGGGTTAGCTGTTTCCCTTGTTCAGAGAGGATTTGTCTGGCATTTCGTGGCTGGACTGTCATTTGGCAGGACCAGTATGATATGCTTCAGAAGATTTCCTCTCTGTGTATGGCACTGGTGAGCTAAAAGAGATTGCACTCTGGGCGCGAGGACATAGTCCCACTGAGCTTCTTGCATGTATTTGCTAGCTCAGGAGCCTAGTTGAGCATCTCTGACTTTTCTATATACATATGCAAATTGCTCTTGGGGTTGGTCACCCTAAGAGTAATGAGGGGAATCCAGACGTGGACCCCTTGCTCACAGTGCCTAGAGGGATCAGCTGCACCTCACCGACGAGGCCCAAGAAGGCCGAAACGTACGTCTGGGGTTAGTTGTTTCCCTTGTTCAGAGAGGATTTGTCTGGCATTTCGTGGCTGGACTGTCATTTGGCAGGACCAGTATGATATGCTTCAGAAGATTTCCTCTCTGTGTATGGCACTGGTGAGCTAAAAGAGATTGCACCCTGGGCGCGAGGACATAGTCCCACTGAGCTTCTTGCATGTATTTGCTAGCTCAGGAGCCTAGTTGAGCATCTCTGACTTTTCTATATTCAGGTGCTATACAGCACCCGACCACGGGTTCTGGCCAGCCAATCAGTGTAATGCCAGCAGCCAACATGGCTGCTGGCATTACACTGATGTCAGAGCCTCCCTGCACGTTTATTGGCTGCGCAGCAGCCGCAAAACGTGCGGGGAGGAGACCCGAACATGGCGGGCGAGCACATGCGGTACTCGTACGAGTACCGCCATGTGCCGAGCAGAGCGATGCTCGAGCCGATCCGAGCATCGGCCGAGCATGCTCGCTCAACACTAGAGTAGAGGCCTCACTCTCTGCGGCCAGTGGTACCAGTTTGTGACCCAGCTCTGGCTGTGTGTCCCTTCGACTCTTTCCCTGTTCGCCTGGCTATCCTCTGACTCCAACACAAAGTCGACGCTGCTACCACTTTGTCGATTTCGACACGGAGTTTGCGACACCACGGTGTTCGATCAGTACGTCCATTTGTTCGACCGGTGCATGCGATGGCACCAGTCCTGCGTCGAAAGGCAGAGACCCTGGAACAACGGCGGAAGGCGATGCAGTCCCTTCTTGCTTCTGTTATAGGCTGCATCCCAGTTTTAAGGGATTGTGGGAGTGATTAACTGGGGGGAGAAGTATGTGGCTTTCAGGTTTTTTTTGTTCTGTTTGTAATAGAGTTATTTGCTGCCGAGTGGGGCAGTATAGAAGGATTATAGCATAATATTCACCTCTGTTTCTTTAATAAAATTCCAACTTTCCATCACAATTGTTGGGAAAATCCCCGAATTTTATAGATTCACCTGACTGCTATATGATGGGTTCCTTCAATGGGATTTACTTTTGCTTATCAGTATGATACTTTAGAAGATGCAAATGAGAGACCAGGTAAATTTAAAGGCCCCACAATAATTCAGATAGTGGTAAAAATAGAAAAAACTGTGCAATTGTACGGTTTGTGAAGCCACTTAGTGTCCGATATAAACTCCCCAATGCTTGATTATTAGGAATAAAAAAATAAATATATTTTGATTAGGTGGCACTGCCGGTTTAACCCTTTAAGGATGAGAAGATGTGTAAAACAATGTGGAGTACACACACACTTCCTTTTCCTTTAAAGGTTAAACAAGTTATGTTTCAACTAACTACTGTCATCAAAAATGTATATTTGTTAAACATATCTGAGAAATGTAATAATAAAAGCAAGACGGTACCTGTTCATTATCTAGCAAGGCCAAAAGGCAGAGGCAGATACAGGAGGGCAGAAGGGATGTCATTGGTACAGTGAAATCCTGTAATCAGAACAGAATGATCAAGTTCTCGGTTTTCAGCTACAATCTGAAATAGTAATAGTAATACTTAAAATGTAAAAAAAATATATGTTGTAGGGTTTATCCCCCTGAGTAAAACAAGGGTACTCCCACTGCTGAAAGATGTTTTATTAAAAAATTATAACAGCTCAAACTTGAATTTTTTAGGTGTAATATCACAGTGGCCTGAAAATTTACAGTGGCGCTGTTGCTACACCATCCTATGGACTGCTCTGGTCTGTAGACCATAAATCTCCATAGGATGGTGTAGCAACAGCGCCACTGTAAATTTTCAGGCTACTGTGATATTACACCTAAAACATTCAAGTTTGAGCTGTTATAATTTTTTAATAAAATATCTCTCGGTAGTGAGAGTACCCTTGTTTTACTGAGGGGGATAAACCCTACAACATATATTTTTTTACATCGTAAGTATTACTATCCCTTTAATACATCAGTCTCTTTGGATCATTTGCTGATGCACAAATTAACCCCTTAAGGAGTAGCAGGCCCTGGAAGTTACCTTCCCTTAAGGACCACTTTGATATACGCCGACACACCGGCACATGTGACCTGTTAAGTGTACCGGCGTGCCGAGTTGAAGGAGACCGCTCCAGTCTTGCAGCAGTCGATTTTAGACCCCGTTCGTGCTTACAGTGCTCCAGCAGGACCGTCATGGGTCCTTAAGGGGTTAAAAGAAAAGCGATTTTGGTGCAGACCAGCTGCAGCATAGGAGTTAAGGAAAAACTCTTCAGATCTCCATAGATTTAAAAAAGTGATTTGAAACCCTTAAATGCCAGTGAGGTGTCCAATGTGCTGCGAAGCAATGTGTTTAATACCTCTCAAGAATTCAAGGGGTTAAGACATCCCCAAAGGGGATGTTGATTTGACCCATAATCCCGTTGTTGGCACCTACTTGCCTTGTTCAGTCGGGGGGCTGGTTGGAGACAATTCTTCTGCAGTCTGATTTTAAACACACACTCTTATTAATAACAGCACAGGAATGCCCCTCTCCTCCTCCTTTCTGGGAGCGAAGCTATATTTATAGCCTATCAGTTGCTCAAGTCTAGATTATAGCAGTTGGCATGTTAACTCTTTGGATTCTAGAAAGGTAGCCAATGCATTGCTTAGCAGTGGTATGGATACCTTTCTAGCATCCAAAAAATTAACCCCTTGGAGACCGAATGGCGCATTGTTCACCCCTCTGGTCACAACGGAATTAAATAGGCAGTGTCTCCTTCTTCAAAATTTAGAGAAAGTGGATGCTCCTATCTCCAGGCTATCCAAGTCTACTGCTTTGCCAGTGTCTGATGTGTCTGCTCTAAAGGACTGGACTGACAAGAAACTTGAGGTCTCCCTCAAGTCCATGTTTGCCACTGCTGGTTGTGCCATGCGTCCAGCATTAGCAGCACATTGGGTGAACCAGGCCATTGCGGTCTGGGCTGAACAGCTCACTCTTGCTGTCCGTCAGGGTGCGGTCCGTAAGTTGCGCCTCCTTGACAACATTTCTGAGGCACAGCACTATGTTTCTGCTGCCCTATTTGATGCCATCCGTTTAGTGGTTAGGGTTTTCACCATGTCTGTGGTTGCCAGACGGGCTCTTTGGATCAAGATTTGGTCTGCTGATACTGCTTCCAAGAAAGCCTTTCTCTCCTTGCCTTTTCAAGGCACTTCTTTGTTTGGGCCAGATCTCAAGGATCTGATCAGTGAGGCTACGGGGGGGGGGGGGGGGGGTAAGAGCACACTTCTACCTTTAGTTCCTAGAACAAAAACTCTGCTTAAACGTAATCGGTATTTTCGTTCCTTTCAGAATGAGACACGTTCGTCGAACCAGATGGTTCCCTCAGCTCCGCGTACCTCCTCCAAGCACAAACAGCAATGGAAGCCCAAGGTCTCCTCCAAGCCCAAGGCTTCCAAGCCTTCTTCGGCCTGACTCACCTAACCCGGGTCCACACTCTGCTGTGGGTGGTTGCCTGCGTCAATATCACAGCATTTGGGAGGATTCAGTGACGGACCCATGGGTTTTGCAGGTAGTGACGGAAGGGTACAGGATCCCTTTTGTCTCTCTTCCGCCCTTTCACTTTCTTCCTTCTCATAGACCTCAAGGAGCAGAGAAACACTGTCTGTTCAATGGCGCTGTTCAGGCTCTTCTGGACAAGGACGTTCTAGAGCCAGTTCCAGTTCAGGACAGAGGTATGGGTTTTTACTCAAACCTCTTTGTGGTCTCCAAGAAGGACAGCGGTTGTCGTCCCATTTTGGATTTAAAGGACCCGGACTCATTATCACCAGGAGTCTCTACAGATGGTGATTGCTGTCATGTCCCCAGGGGAATTCCTTGCATCTCTGGATCTTCAGGACGCATATTTACACATTTCCATTCATCCAGAGAGCCGGCAGTACCTCCGATTTGCCTGCAACTGGGGACATTTTCAGTTCTCAGCTCTTCCATTTGGTTTGATGACAACTCCTCAGGTCTTCAACCGTGGCCTGGGAGCCTTAGTGTCAGTCCTCCATCGAGACAGCATCAGAGTTACCCCATACATGGACAACCTGCTTCTGAAAGCCCCTTCTGCGGAACTTCTTCATCAGTAGGTTCAGCAATGCATTCATGCTCTCCCCCTTCACTGGTGGATCATCAACTTGGACAAATCAGATCTTGTCTCATCCCAGCGTCTGGTATTCCTGGGTCTCCTTTTCGATACCCAGAAGAACATGGTGTTTCTCACGGACAAGGTGGCTCACCAGATCACCCACAAGGTTTCTGCAATACTGGCTTAAGATCCAGTTCCAGCCAAGAAGCTGTCTTCTCTCGTGGGGAAATTCATTTCCACCAAGCACACACCAGGGAACTCCTGCGGTTGGTGATACAGGTGTGCAGGGGTCAGCCGGACCTTCTGAAGATGTCGGTGTCACATCCTCTTCATGTGGAACTGAGTTTGTCATGGTGGCTCGACCTCTCCAATCTGCTGAAGGGCAAGTCCTTCCTAGTTTCCTTTTGGACCACAGTGACGAAGGATGCCAGCCTCTCCCAATGTGGAGCGGTCCTGGGTCGCCTGAGTGCACAGGGTCGGTGGTCTCCAGAAGAACCTCTCCTTCCCATCAACATATTGGAGCTTCGGGCGATATTTCATGCCCTTCGTCATTGGACATCTCAGCTGAAAGACTGTCCAGTCCGGGTACAGTCCCCCAACACCACGGCCATGGCTTATATCAACAAGCAGGGTGGAACAAGAAGTCTCGCCGCTTGGTTAGAGGTCAAGGCTATTTTGTCCTGGGCAGAAGAACACATTCCTGCCATATCCGCAATGCACATTCCTGGTGTAGACAACGTCATGGCGGACTTCCTCAGTCAAAACACAGTGGACAGAGGAGAGTGGGAGCTGCACCCGGAGGTGTTCACCCTCATTGTTCAGAAATGGGGTCTTCCTTACATCAACCTGATGATGACAAGACACAACAGGAAGGTTCCGAGGTTCTTCTCTCGATGGAGGGACCCTCTAGCTCTGGCAGTGGATGCAATGTCCATTGCTTGGTCATTCCCTCTGGCCTACACCTTTCCTCCCCTTCCCATGTTGCACAGGGTGTTACGGAAATTACAACTGGAGCATTGTCCAGTCATTCTGATTGCTCCGTACTGGCCTCGGCAGGCTTGGTTTCCGGAGCTTCTGGATCTGTCAGTGGTGGAGCGATTCCGGCTCCCTTGCTGTCTGGATCTTCTTCTACAGGGTTACCTGTGGAAGGAGGATGTTCATCGTCTAGCCTTGACGGCTTGGAAATTGAATCTTCAATATTGAGGAAGAAAGGGTTTTCTTCTGGTGTGGTGTCTACTATGCTCAGTGCCCGCAAACCTGTTTCTTCCTAGATCTATCATCATGTCTGGTCGACCTTTCTATCGGTGTGCTGACAGGGACCTGTCTTAGGAATTTGATCTGCCTACGGCCCTGGTCTTTTTGCAGGACGGTGGGGATAAGGGCCTCAGTTTGAGTTCTCATGAAGTTCAGATGTCTGCTCTCTCTGTTTTCTTTCAGAGGCACATTGCTATCCTTCCTGATGTCAAGGTTTTCTTCCAGGGCATTGCTCATACTCGTCCTGCCTTCAAGATTCCTGCTCCTCCGTGGGATCTTAACTTGGTTTTGGGTGTTGTTCAGTACCCTCCATTTGAGACTTTGGTTACTATTCCTCTGCGCCTGTTGACATGGAAAATGGCTTTTCTCCTGGCGATTGTGTCTGTCCGTCGTGTTTTGCGGAGTTGCATGCTCTGTCCTGTAAACCACCTTATTTGGTGTTTCACAAGGACAAGGCGGTGCTATGCACCTCTCAGGAGTTTCTCCCGAAGGTGGTTTCGGAGTACCACATCAATCAAGGGATAGTGGTGCCTTCTTTCTGCCCTGACACCACCTCTGACAAGGAGAGGGATCTCAGAGGGATCTCCACTTGTTAGAAGTGGTGCGTTGTCTCCAGTTTTATGTACATCATACTGAGCCTATCAGACAATCAGACGTGTTGTTCATCATTCCTAAGGGTCCTAGGGCAGGAAGACCTGCATCCAAGGTGACTATTGCTTCTTGGATCAAGTCCACTATTCATAGGGCTTATGAGCTGAGGAAGAAGACTGTCCCTTTCAGGGTCACGGCTCATTCTACATGATCTGTTGGGGCCTCTTGGGCTTACAAGAATCAAGCCTCCGCTAATCAGTTGTGCAAGGCTGCCACTTGGTCATCTGTACAGACGTTTTCGAAGCACTACCGTGTTGATGTGCAAGCATTGGCTGATGCCAGCTTTGGGAGGAAGATCCTGGAGGCAGTCTTGTCTGTCTAGGATCTTCTTTGGTTCTTGGTGCTTCCTTCACTTTTGAGCCCCGTTGGCTCTAGTTCACTGTGCTGTGTAACAGTTCCTGGGGTGTTGTTACCCCTGTTCAGTATCCGTTGACACTTCATTTGTTTTGTTGGGCTATCTCTGATGTGATGGTTCATATCTGCTCTGGTGACTTTGAGGGCCTTGCGCCTGGTCCTTGCCTTACTTCCCGCCTCTGAGAAACTCAATGGTTGGACATGCCAGAGTTACCAGTAACCTGTATTGGACGACAGAGAAAAGAGGATTTTAGTCTTACCCGTTAAATCTTTTTCTCTTAGTCCATACAGGTTACTGGTCTCCCACCCTGTCAAGGGAACATGCTTGGCTCTCCTGTGGCAGACCATGGGGGTCCTTCGGGGTCAGGCTCACAGGAGTCTTCTTTCCCTTCACTATCTAGTCATAGTTCATGTCTCAAAACTTTCTGAAGCTGGTTGGCTAGCTGCAGCCAAAGAGGGAAGGTAGGCGCCACCCCCTGCATACAATTCCAGAATTGTTCTTGCCTACTTAAAGGGGCAGATCGCCTACCCAGAGTTAACAGTAACCTGTATGGACTAAGAGAAAAGGATTTAACAGGTAAGACTAAAATCCTCTTCTTTTCTAAAGTGTTTATACAGCACATATATAAGACAAAGCATATTAAGGATAGGTACTTGCCAAAAATGAGGTAACTTGGCATTGGTGGCAAGCTTAGCATTCTATGGACATATGATGTGACCAGATCCTCATCTTTAATATAGTAGTGATATGCAGGCACAGTGCCACAGAGCAAAGGGTTAATGTTGATGAGAATTTGGTTTTGCACCAATATTTTGTGTATTTGCTTTATAAATATATATATATATATATATATATATATATATATATATATATATATATATATACTAGTGTATAAGCCCGTGTAAATGGGCCAAAGTGTGTAAAAGAGCAGAACCACACCTCGCAGCATTCTGTGCATTCGGGCAGCATCTACTGCGCATCTGTCACGGTTTTTTAAAGACTCTCAGACCAGTATGTAAAATAAAACACAGTTTTATTTAGCAATAATAACACATAAGGTCGCCCTCTAGTGGCGGTTGGGTGTACATAAATGATAGTGACTGGAAAATACAAAGTTAATGCACAAACGGAAAACAAGTACACATTTACCACCAAGGAAGGGGTATAACCCCGGAGGGTTAAGTCCTTTATAAATATTAGTTTCAAAGGAACTGTTTGGCACGCCCTGGGTATGAGTAGGTTACGCTTAAGGTAACCACAAAGGGTTAAGTCCTTGATTATGATCAGTCTCTTAAGTGGATGCTTGGCACGCCCAAGGTGTAGATAAGCTGTGCTGAAGAAATGTTCACCAACAAGTGGATAGGGACTGTCTCGCCACGGTGTGTAGTATAACAGAGCCCAATAGCCCCCCACGGGCGTACCTACCGGAATGGCTACTGCTGGTGCAAGTGATCTTAGCCCCACGGGCGTGTATCGAACCGGCCTGCAGTGCAAGAGCTCCCAAGCCTCTTCAGACTCTACCGGACTGAGTATAATGAGACAGGGCCCAAAGCCCAACAGAAGTAGTACCGGAATGCTAGTGCTAAAGCCTGTGCCCGTCACCACTCGGTATAACGGAATCGCCCAGTGTATACAACGAGAGAGATAGAGAGCCAAAGCGCCCAACCGGCCTAATAGGAAGTGAACACTCTACTGGGATGGTATCGAGTTGCCGACAGAGAGCGGCCAACTCAGCAAGAGTTTCACTATGAACGAGGCTCACACTGGAGTAGGGAGAGTGGGACCGAGACAGCACTGGTAGGGTTAAAAGGCACGTTTACACAAGGCTTTTCTGCGGTAGCACAGCACTACGGTCTGAGGGAGGCACACACAGCTCTGCACGATAGTAACACTGCACTGCACGAAGTAACACCAGGCAAGACAGCCACACAAGTACTGGAACAGTGGATGATAATGTCGCGACGGCGACAAACCGGAACATGGGTCTTCTGGAACACGCTGGAGGTGATCTTGCGGGAGGAAGTCAGCAAGGCCGGATCGGAGCACGTAGGAGGTAGTCGTACCAGCCGGGTCATACACAAGCAGGAACGTCAGCCAAGCAGAGTCGAGATCCGGAGGAGATAGTCAGACAAGCCGGGTCATACACAAGCAGGAACGTCAGCCAAGTAGAGTCGAGATCCGGAGGAGATAGTCAGACGAGCCGGGTCATACACAAGCAGGAACACTGGAGAATGGTCAGGGCTAGCCAAATCGGTACACAGGAATCAGAAACGTAGCAACAGAACAACTGGCTCAGAAACACCACGAAAGGGCGCCTGACAGATGGAATTGCCAGGTATAAAAAGGAAACCAAGGGGCGGGCCAAACTAAGTGGACAAATCACCCTTGTACATAGCAGAGAGTGACAGCTAGATCACAGGCACTGTGATAGTACCCGCCCTCAAAGACCCCCTCTCCCAGCTGGAGGCTTCGGTTTCTGAGGGTATTTGGAGTGGAAATTGCGCACAAGTCTGGGCGCATGGAGGTCCTTCTGGTCAATCCAAGAGCGCTCCTCCGGGCCATAGCCCTTCCAGTGGACCAAGTATTGCAACTTCCCTCTAAGTCGCCTAGAATCAATAATGCTCTGGACCTCATATTCCTCTTGCCCCTGGATGTCCACCGGCCCAGGAACCACCGGAGTGGTCGTGTAACGATTGCAAACCAAGGGTTTTAATAAAGACACATGGAACACATTGTGAATGTGCATAGACGGTGGAAGTTCCAACGCATAGGAGACCGGATTAATTTTGCGAATAATCTTAAATGGGCCAATAAACCGGGGAGCCAACTTATTCGAAGGGACTTGAAGGTTGAGGTTTCTGGAGGAAAGCCATACCCTATCCCCAACCTGGAAAGAGACCGCTGGCAGCCGTCTGTGATTGGCATACCTCTGATGTCGCTGGAAGGACTGACTGAGGGTCCTTTGTACCTGTGCCCATGTAGAACGGAGCTGCTCCATATGCTCATCCAAAGCAGGAATCTGCTGAGACTGAAACGAATCCGGGAGCAAACCTGGCTGAAACCCATAATTGATTAAGAACGGGGAGCTCCCGGATGATGAGTTAACTGCACAGTTCCTGGCAAACTCCGCCCATGGCAACAGGTCGGCCCAATTGTCATGATGATCAGAGATGAAACAGCGCAGGAACTGTTCCAATCCCTGGTTGGCACTCTCAGCGGCTCCGTTGGTCTGGGGATGGTAGGCGGAAGAGAAGGACAATTGAATGCCCATCATGCCACAGAATGCCCTCCAGAACCTGGACACGAATTGACTCCCACGGTCAGAGACCACAACTCTGGGTACCCCGTGCAAACGAAACACCTCACTAGCAAACACTTTAGCTAGTTCCTGAGCCGATGGAAGCCCTCTGAGTGGCACAAAATGAGCCATTTTGGAGAACCGATCAACCACCATAAGTATAAAAGTAAACCCCCTCGAGTTAGGCAATTCTCCCATAAAATCAATAGAAATGTGGGACCAGGGTCGTTCCCCATTAGGCACAGGTTGGAGTAAGCCCACTGGAAGATGCCTGGGGGTCTTGGCACGGGCACATGTGGCACAGGCGGCAGTAAAGGCGGAACAATCGGCTCTGAGCGTCGGCCACCAAAATAATTGCGAAAGAGACCATACCAGTTGATCCCTGCCAATGTGCCCGGCAGCCCTAGAGGAATGATAGGTCTCCAAAAGGCGAGTACGGAAAGGCTCCTCCACAAAGCATTTGCCAACTGGAGTCTCAGGTGGAGCCCTAGCTTGAGACCCCAGAATCTCCTCTCCCAGAGGTGAGGTTATACTAGTGCGGATGGTAGCCAAAATACGGTCAGTGCGGTAGACAACTTCTTAGAAAAAAACCCACAAGGTTTCAAGCTACCACCTCCCACAGGACGCTGGGAGAGTACTGCCCCAACCCCAACTTCGGAGGCGTCGGCCTCCAACGTAAAAGGCAGGGAGGGGTTGGGATGGGACAGTACTGGAGCAGACGCAAAGGCAGATTTTAAGGTCTCAAACGCATTATCAGCGGCCTCGGACCACTGAGAGGGAGAAGCGCCCTTATGAGTTAAGTCAGACAAGGGTTTCACAATAGTGGAAAAGTTGCGTATGAATTTCCTATAATAGCTGGAAAACCCTAAAAAGCGCTGAATCGCTTTTAACCCTTTAGGGCGAGGCCACTGCAATACCGCTGCCAACTTCTCTTGGTCCATAGCGATTCCATCCTTCGAGATTATAAACCCCAAGAATGGTACTTGTGACACATGGAATTCGCATTTTTCCAACTTGCAAAACAGCTTATTAGCCCTGAGTAGTGACAAAACTTGCGTGACATCTTTAATATGCTGGGCTAGCGTAGAGGAGTGAATCAATATATCGTCCAGATATACCACCACACAGGACTGAAGCATGTCACACAAGATGTCATTAATCAGCTCCTGAAATACCGCAGGTGCATTACATAAGCCAAATAGCATTACCAGATATTCGTAGTGTCCCGTTCTGGTATTAAATGCCGTTTTCCACTCATCACCTTCTCTGATTCTTCCTAGATTGTAAGCAGCCCGTAAATCAAGTTTGGTGAAGACAGAAGAGCCCTTCAATCTGTCAAATAACTCAGTGATGAGTGGAATAGGGTATGCATTCTTGGGCATCAGCTTGTTAAGCCCCCGGTAATCTATACAAGGCCTAAGTTCGCCATTTTTCTTCTTAACAAAGAAGAATCCGGCACCAGCCGGGGAGTTAGACTTGCGGATAATTCCTCTACTAAGGGCATCCTCAATGTACTCCTCCATAGCCCTGTTCTCTTCGCAAGACAGTGGGTAAGTACGACCCCTTGGAGGAAACACGCCAGGAGGCAGATCAATAGCGCAATCGTAGGGTCTGTGCTCGGGCAATGCGCTAGCCTCCCCCTTGCTGAATACATCACTGAATTCACCATATTCAACTGGTATAGCAGGGGAGGTACACATAATTTTCACAGGGATAGATAGGCAGTTTTCTTTACAGTAATTGGACCAGGCACTGACTTCGCATGTTTGCCAATCAAATTGAGGATTATGCCGAAGCAACCATGGAAACCCCAATATGACTGCATGGTGAGGAGAGCGGATAATCTGAAACTGAACCTCCTCTTTGTGGAGAGCCCCAACTGACATAGAGATAGGAATAGTTTCCATAGTAATAAAGGCTGGCTCCAATGGTCTGCCATCAATGGCCTCTACTGCCAACGGACACTCCTTCTTGCATAGAGGAATGTTGTGCAAGTCTGCGAAAGATTGGTCCATAAAGTATCCGGCTGCACCAGAGTCCACTAGTGCCAAGGTGTCTGCGCCCTTATCTGGCCAAAAGAACGTCACCTGGATGGTGGGTTTAGCAATGTTAGGATCTGGGGACTGTTGTACACCACCTAGGGCCTGTCCCCCAAGGTACCCTAGGTGCGTGCGTTTCCCGGCCTTACCGGACAATTGCGCAAAAGGTGCCCCTGTTTGCCACAATAAAGACAGAGACCATGCTTTTTACGAAAAGACCTCTCCTCGTTGGAGAGTCTCGTGAAACCCAGTTGCATTGGCTCTGCTGCCTCTCCCTTGCGTTCAGGAGAAAAGGGTGGAGAGGGTGGGTCAAAGAAGCAGTTCACCCCATGCTTCCTGGAGGTTGCCTTTCGTGCCAACCTTCTCTCCCTGATACGGGAGTCAATGATCATTACATAGTCAATGAATTCATCTAGGTTACCGGGTACATCCCGGGCAGCAATTTCATCTTTAATTGTCTCGGAGAGCCCCTTAGCGAAGGCTGCCAATAATGCCTCATCGTTCCAGGCCACCTCCGCAGCCAGGGTCCGAAATTCTATCGCATAACTGCCCAAGGAACGTTCGCCCTGCTGTATCTCCATTAGCTTTTTGGCAGCGGAGGCCACTCTACCAGGCACCTCAAACACACGGCGGAACTTTCTTACAAATTCGTTAAAGTTCAGCGTGCAAGGTCTGGCACCTTCCCACAAGGGGTTCGCCCAAGCCAAAGCCTTGCCAGTTAGTAGCGATATCATGAAACCGACCCTGCTTCGATCGTTAGGAAAAGCCTGAGGCGTTAATTCCAGATAGATCTCTAACTGGTTAATGAAGCCCCTGCATAGGGAAGGCTCGCCATCATATCTCAACGGTAACGGCGCCGTAGCCGTTAGGCCCCTGAAGCCCGTAGGAGGAGCTATAGGCGGATTGTCCGGTGTCAAGACTGAGGAGACCACCGGACTCGGATTAGGCTTGTCTAGGTGTACCGTACGCTCCAGCAGGGTTTGTAGAGCCAGTGCCAATTGATCTAAGCGCTGCTCTTGGGCATCCATTCTCCAGTGGATGTTTTGAGTGTTACCTTCGCCCTAACTGTCTGAGGTCATTGGCCCTTTCGTACTGTCACGGTTTTTTAAAGACTCTCAGACCAGTATGTAAAATAAAACACAGTTTTATTTAGCAATAATAACACATAAGGTAGCCCTCTAGTGGTGGTTGGGTGTACATAAATGATAGTGACTGGAAAATACAAAGTTAATGCACAAACGGAAAGCAAGTACACATTTACCACCAAGGAAGGGGTATAACCCCGGAGGGTTAAGTCCTTTATAAATATTAGTTTCAAAGGAACTGTTTGGCACGCCCTGGGTATGAGTAGGTTACGCTTAAGGTAACCACAAAGGGTTAAGTCCTTGATTATGATCAGTCTCTTAAGTGGATGCTTGGCACGCCCAAGGTGTAGATAAGCTGTGCTGAAGAAATGTTCACCAACAAGTGGATAGGGACTGTCTCGCCACAGTGTGTAGTATAGCAGAGCCCAATAGCCCCCCACGGGCGTACCTACAGGAATGGCTACTGCTGGTGCAAGTGATCTTAGCCCCACGGGCGTGTATCGAACCGGCCTGCAGTGCAAGAGCTCCCAAGCCTCTTCAGACTCTACCGGACTGAGTATAATGAGACAGGGCCCAAAGCCCAACAGAAGTAGTACCGGAATGCTAGTGCTAAAGCCTGTGCCCGTCACCACTCGGTATAACGGAATCGCCCAGTGTATACAACGAGAGAGATAGAGAGCCAAAGCGCCCAACCGGCCTAATAGGAAGTGAACACTCTACTGGGATGGTATCGAGTTGCCGACGGAGAGCGGCCAACTCAGCAAGAGTTTCACTATGAACGAGGCTCACACTGGAGTAGGGAGAGTGGGACCGAGACAGCACTGGTAGGGTTAAAAGGCACATTTACACAAGGCTTTTCTGCGGTAGCACAGCACTGCGGTCTGAGGGAGGCACACACAGCTCTGCATGATAGTAACACTGCACTGCACGAAGTAACACCAGGCAAGACAGCCACACAAGTACTGGAACAGTGGATGATAATGTCGCGACGGCGACAAACTGGAACGTGGGTCTTCTGGAACACGCTGGAGGTGATCTTGCGGTAGGAAGTCAGCAAGGCCGGATCGGAGCACGTAGGAGGTAGTCGTACCAGCCGGGTCATACACAAGCAGGAACGTCAGCCAAGCAGAGTCGAGATCCGGAGGAGATAGTCAGACGAGCAGGGTCATACACAAGCAGGAACGTCAGCCAAGCAGAGTCGAGATCCGGAGGAGATAGTCAGACGAGCCGGGTCATACACAAGCAGGAACACTGGAGAATGGTCAGGGCTAGCCAAATCGGTACACAGGAATCAGAAACGTAGCAACAGAACAACTGGCTCAGAAACACCACAAAAGGGCGCCTGACAGATGGAATTGCCAGGTATAAAAAGGAAACCAAGGGGCGGGCCAAACTAAGTGGACAAATCACCCTTGTACATAGCAGAGAGTGACAGCTAGATCACAGGCACTGTGATAGCATCTCTGGATCGGCTTGCGTTCAGGCAGCCTTTACTGCAAATGACTGCATCGGACAAACATACATCTGGCCTTTTATATTATAGGATATATATATATATATTTATATATATTTGTTTTTTAAATAAACAGGGCTGCACCCACATAAAGTGGGTAAAAGAATGAATTTTATTAGGGTTGTTTCGGTCCTCACAGGGATCTTTCTCAGGAGAATTAATTATATAGAACCCAGATGTTAAATAGTCTCTACACCCCAGGAGGGCACCTAAAAACCTCATGACATCATATTCCAGCAGTCATTATTAAGTTGTCTGCAAGAGAAATCATCACCCCTGTGTATATACCATGGAAAAAGTTACATAGTGAAAAAAGAGCTGCAGAGACAAAAAGGGAATAAAAAAGAGAAAAAAAGGGAAGAAAGATACAGGAAGCGCACTTGTGTATATCAATATGGACCAGGATCTTTACCACCACCAACACACAAGAAATGCGTACTCACAAGCAGAGCTCAAAATTTCCACTCGCCACTAGTCAATGGTGAGTGAAAATTCAGCCCTGGTGGGTATGTTATGTATTGCAGTGGCGAGTAACTTTTCAGGTCTGGCTAGTAGCAAAGGACTTCAAATTATAAACCCTGCTCACAAGGATATATGTTGGAGTAGAAACATATGCTCTATGCCGCTCTTAGTAACAATGAAAGCCAAGGATCCTTTTTTCTCACAGATGTTTAATGTATACATCAACTTACAGCAATGACATCTACACCAACATCGTAGAACTAAATAAAAGGACAAATATAAAAACAAAATCATCAGACACACAGTCAATTACATTGAAAACACACATGATTTAAAACTCATAACTAGACAGAAAATAAATGTACATACCACTTTTGCCTGCTTGTGAGCTAAGAGAGGAGTTTTGTATCTTAATATTCTTAGTCAAATGACTTATATATTACAGAAAATACTGTAATAACAGGATCCTTTAGCTGTATACAAGCCCCTTGAGTTGGTCAGTATTTTGTTGTTCTTGATAAAGCAGGAAGTAACATGCAGTAATGCACTATGGGAACAAAGGCAATTGAACACACATGCCATCTAGTGGAAGTAAACATTACAGGCACAAAAAACTTTGTGAATGCAAATACATGCTCCTTCCAACTCCAAAGGTAGCTGAGGAAATCCTAACTGCCCCCAGACGCAGTGACAATTTCTCCTTCAAGACGGCTGCTCTAGCTAACTCGCTCTCCCAAGCGGTAAGAAAATTCCCACTCCAAACAAAATAAAAGAAAAAGAAAGAGAGCACCAATAGCGAAACACCACCAAATACTCTTGTGTATGATTAAAATTGTACTCACACCCTCACACTCACACCAAAGGACATGAAGGGAATCGTCAACCCGTCTCTGCTCGGTTGTTCTTTGCACAGGATCTCTTCCCTCAATAAGATTCAGGTGGCGGCTCCAAATCACAATGTACATGGGTTGATGATTCCCTGCATGTCTTTTGGTATCAGTCCCTCTGACAGTATGATAATGTGAGTACAATTTTAATCATATACAAGAGTATTTGGTGGTATTTCACTAGTGGAGCTCTCTTTCTGTTCTGTTCTTTTTTTTTTTTTCTGGAGTGGAAATAGTGAAAGAAATAGTTATGGCAACTACATAAATATATAATTATTCACGTAATTAAACAAATTCCTTATAATGAACAACACCAACTGAGCCAGTAAAGAAAACTACAAGATATCCAGTGCTGATCTCCAACACATTGCAACTCCTGGGCCTAGATGCACTTAAAGGGATAGTAATAATTCGTTTAATCTTTATTTTATTTTGTAGGCATTAAAAAAACATGAAGACCGATATAAGTCTTATCTCTCAGACCTTTATGGTTTGAGAGATATTCACAAGCAAAGTTTCCCCTCCCGCCCCTTTTACCTAGTGTAAGCCATCTCTTCTCAGATGTGGAATGCAGTCTATAGACCAGACAGATAACAGCAAGGGGCAATCTTCTTCCTATGAGAACAATGAAAGCCCTGCCCCCCTTGACAAGTTTTTCAGGTTTTTCCCTTATCTTAATTGAAGATTGTCCCTCTCTGCAGTCTACCTGGGCACCTCCCTCCTGCTCTGGCTGAGCAGTGTTACATCAGTAAAAGGGGCGGGAGGGGGATACTTTGTCATTGAATTACTCTTGAACTACAACTCTGACAGAATTGAAATAACACTCTCCAAAGTCCAAATACTATGATGATTAATTAGAGCTGCTTTTATTATGAAACATTACTATCCCTTAAAGTTTGTTGCTGTGTCGATATGTTCTTATTGATGTGTTCGAAACACAGAGACATTTCGATCTGCACACACATCGACATATTCACTAAAATTGACGGATGAAAGAGGAGAGTTGGAGAAGGTCCCTATTAGCATACAGGATGAGTGCTGTCTATGTGGAAGGAATGTCCTCCCTTCACAAGTCTCCAACACTATGACAATTCTGAACAGCATTCACTCTCTGCTTCCCTATTTGGCCAGTAGGGGAATAAAGAGAAGGCTTTCAATACCATGGATGGCATTGAGTGCCAATAGGGATGTGTATTGCTGTGGCACTCAAAGGGATAAAATAAACAGAAATAGTACACCAAGCACTACACGATTATCCCCTAACCTATGTATCATATATTATACATGTTGTGCACTCACAGGGGAAAAAGACTGGGGGTCACGCAGCATCTATAGGGATTTGTGGCTACCACTTTCCCCCCCAGCCTTGTTCCCTTGCCCACTGCTAGCCACAAATTCCCATGGCCACCACCAGGATATAGGAAGGTTCTTGAAAGATGCCAGGGTGAGCTAACAGAGTTCAATGGCTCCGATGCAGCCTTCAGACGCAAAGGTCCTTGCTGGAAAGGGGAGAGAGTCTCCCATTTCAAACAAGGGCAAAATGGAAGCGGTTTATGCCAGCTGAGATTGCCTGGCGTTATATAAAATAAGTAGGAGCTGGAGGATAACTCATTCTCTAGCCTTGAACCACTGTATACTGGTAACCACAAGACAACATACACTGCTTCCCCAGCTTTTATCCACTGTCCACTTGTAATCACAAATCCACATACACTGCTTCCCCAGCCTTTATCCACTGTCCACTTGTAATCACAACACCACATACACTGCTTCCCCAGCCTTTATCCACTGTCCACTTGTAATCACAAGACCACATACACTGCTTCCCCAGCCTTTATCCACTGTCCACTTGTAATCACAAGACCACATACACTGCTTCCCCAGCCTTTATCCACTGTCCACTTGTAATCACAAGACCACATACACTGCTTCCCCAGCCTTTATCCACTGTCCACTTGTAATCACAAGACCACATACACTGCCTCCCCAGCCTTTATCCACTGTCCACTTGTAATCACAAGACCACATACACTGCTTCCCCAGCCTTTATCCACTGTCCACTTGTAATCACAAGACCACATACACTGCCTCCCCAGCCTTTATCCACTGTCCACTTGTAATCACAACACCACATACACTGCTTCCCCAGTCTTTATCCACTGTCCACTTGTAATCACAAGACCACATACACTGCTTCCCCAGCCTTTATCCACTGTCCAATTGTAATCACAAGACCACATACACTGCTTCCCCAGCCTTTATCCACTGTCCACTTGTAATCACAAGACCACATACACTGCTTCCCCAGCCTTTATCCACTGTCCACTCGTAATCACAACACCACATACACTGCTTCCCCAGCCTTTATCCACTGTCCACTCGTAATCACAACACCACATACACTGCTTCCCCAGCTTTTATCCACTGTCCACTTGTAATCACAAGACCACATACACTGCCTCCCCAGCCTTTATCCACTGTCCACTTGTAATCACAAGACCACATACACTGCTTCCCCAGCCTTTATCCACTGTCCACTTGTAATCACAAAACCACATACACTGCTTCCCCAGCCTTTATCCACTGTCCACTCGTAATCACAACACCACATACACTGCTTCCCCAGCCATTATCCACTGTCCACTTGTAATCACAAGACCACATACACTGCTTCCCCAGCCTTTATCCACTGTCCACTTGTAATCACAAATCCACATACACTGCTTCCCCAGCCTTTATCCACTGTCCACTTGTAATCGCAACACCACATACACTGCTTCCCCAGCCTTTATCCACTGTCCACTTGTAATCACAAGACCACATACACTGCTTCCCCAGCCTTTATCCACTGTCCACTTGTAATCACAAGACCACATACACTGCCTCCCCAGCCTTTATCCACTGTCCACTTGTAATCACAAAACTACATACACTGCTTCCCCAGCCTTTATCCACTGTCCACTTGTAATCACAAGATCACATACACTGCCTCCCCAGCCTTTATCCACTGTCCACTTGTAATCACAAGACCACATACACTGCTTCCCCAGCCTTTATCCACTGTCCACTTGTAATCACAAAACCACATACACTGCTTCCCCAGCCTTTATCCACTGTCCACTCGTAATCACAACACCACATACACTGCTTCCCCAGCCATTATCCACTGTCCACTTGTAATCACAAGACCACATACACTGCTTCCCCAGCCTTTATCCACTGTCCACTTGTAATCACAACACCACATACACTGCTTCCCCAGTCTTTATCCACTGTCCACTTGTAATCACAAAACCACATACACTGCCTCCCCAGCCTTTATCCACTGTCCACTTGTAATCACAAATCCACATACACTGCTTCCCCAGCCTTTATCCACTGTCCACTTGTAATCGCAACACCACATACACTGCTTCCCCAGCCTTTATCCACTGTCCACTTGTAATCACAAGACCACATACACTGCTTCCCCAGCCTTTATCCACTGTCCACTTGTAATCACAAAACTACATACACTGCTTCCCCAGCCTTTATCCACTGTCCACTTGTAATCACAAGATCACATACACTGCCTCCCCAGCCTTTATCCACTGTCCACTTGTAATCACAAGACCACATACACTGCTTCCCCAGCCTTTATCCACTGTCCACTTGTAATCACAAGACCACATACACTGCTTCCCCAGCCTTTATCCACTGTGCACTTGTAATCACAAAACTACATACACTGCTTCCCCAGCCTTTATCCACTGTCCACTCGTAATCACAAATCCACATACACTGCTTCCCCAGCCTTTATCCACCGTCCGCTCGTAATCACAAAATCACATACACTGCTTCCCCAGCCTTTAACTGCTTTTATTCACTGTAAACTGGTAATCACAGAACCCCATATACAGCAACCCTTCCTTTGATCCACTGCCCATAGGAAATTACCACCTATACTGCTTCTCCAGCATTGTTCCACTGTCTACTGTTTATCACAGGAACCCATACATGCATTACTTCCCCAGCCTTGATACACTGTTTACTGGTAATCACAGAATCACATACACTGGTTCCCCAGCTTTGTTACACTGTCCACCGGTAATCACAGAACCACATACTTATAGCTATCTTGATTTATTAGGGCTGCTAGGGCAATTTGAAAATCAATATGATATAAAGAAAAATTGTGTAAAGAAACACTGATCAAATCTATAAGCATTATGTTGTTTTAGGTTCCTGCTAGCACCACATTAGCAAGTAAACCTATACATTGGGGTACCATTTCCCTCTGGATAACAAAAGGAACTGATGACTAAAGTAGGAAATGTCAAGGTTTTGAAAGATTTTGGGATCTCTGAAGTGATGAAAATGAAAAATACATTTTCCCATAGTGCCACCTTCTGGAAACATGTGTACAGTAGCATAGGGGTTGAAAGACAAGTGAACCTTCATATTAGGTGTCTACTAGTCTGCTATCCAAGTTGATATTTCTTTTGTACCTTTTTTTCTGAAATTGTTATGACAATTTTAGTGCAGGTAGGCAACTTAAAGGGATAGTAATGTTTCATAATAAAAGCAGCTCTAATTAATCATAGTATTTGGACTTTGGAGAGTGTTATTTCAAATCTGTCAGAGTTGTAGTTCAAGAGTAATTCAATGACAAAGTATCCCCCTCCCGCCCCTTTTACTGATGTAACACTGCTCAGCCAGATCAGAAGGGAGGTGCCCAGGTAGACTGCAGAGAGGGAAAATCTTCAATTTAGATAAGGGAAAAACCTGAAAAACTTGTCAGGGGGGCAGGGCTTTCATTGTTCCCATAGGAAGAAGATTGTCCCCTTCTGTTATCTGTCTGGTCTATGGACTGGATTCCACATCCGAGACGAGATGGCTTACACTAGGTAAAAGGGGCAGGAGGGGAAACTTTGCTTGTGAATATCTCTCAAACCATAAACGTTTGCGAGATAAGACTTATACCGCTCTTCATTTTTTTTTAATGCCTACAAAATAAAGTTAAAATGAAGTATTACTATCCCTTTACAAAAAAAGTGTTCCTGGTACTCACTCAACCTTCTCCAACGTGGAACCATTCTTCTTGAGCTAATACTGCCCCCCATTTGATGCATTGGGTTGTCATTTTCAACATGGTACACCACACCTAACTTTTGTTTAAAATTTGTAGTTAATACAGTTTAATACAGACAAAGTATGTAAGAAAAATGACAGATTTTGGTAATGGTAGTTTTGTGTTCCTGTCTCCCTTATGATATGTAAGCTTTTAGCAGTTGGGTATAATTCATTTCAAAAACTGCAAATGAATACATCTCTACTTTCTGGAAATATTTTTTGCGCTCTAGGCTAAGGGTAGAAAGATAAATGACCTCTCATTTGATGCAGTGAGGTATCTTCTTGTCAAAACAATATGCCTTGTCTTCTGTTTCATCTTGTCTGTAGTTGTTACAAACATTTAAGTGTTGGAATGCCATATTAAAAAAAAAAATAAAAGCAAGGAAAACTGTAAAACTGACAAACTGTGGTCCTGGCATCCCTTACAGTATGTCAGCACATCACAATGGCATATTATTTTACTCAGGAAGCCTCTAGCTACCACATCTGATATGATATTCCCTTATTTTCAGCGATTTCAGTCTACGTTAAGAGTGTAAATATACCGTGTTAATCCAGTGATTTAGCCCTGCCCACCCAATTAAGCCCTACCCACTTTATGACACAGTTCTCGCCATTTAGCCACGGCCTTTTCCAGCCCATGAGCTCTCTCTGGGAGCTCCAAATAAGAAAGTTCCCAGGTATGTTAAAACAATAGAACCATTTATAATGGGCGCAAGGATTTATACTCTGCTACCAAATTATTTTTGATGGCAGAACCCACATGTACCTTAGCGTCTTGTTGATACAATTGCTCAAGAAAATTAACTTATCTTAACTATTAACTAATATAGCCTAACTTTTAAATGAAACTGCACATTTGTTGCCTCTGCTTACATAGTAACATAGTTGATGAGGCTGGAAAAAAAAGATATGTTTCCTTCAAGTCCAGCCCATGCCATATCACCCGTTGAGCCAGATGAAGGGAAAAAAAGAAGCCCATTGAAGACATTTCCAATTAAGCCCCAACTGGTTAAAACAATTCCTTCCTGACTACAAATGGCAGTCAGCTATTTCCCTGGATCAATGTCATATCTGATTTGAAGCCAACTGTCATAATTCTTAATATTTGTGATGATCAGACTAGGAACATCCATGTCAGCTGCCTGAGTTATGCTTGCAGAGTGGAATCCCCATGAAGAGTATACAGACTGCTATTAATATGAATAAAATAAGACCACAAGCAAAAGATCAATATATACTGCTTAGTAGGCCTCAGAGAGCCAGATGCCAGAGTGCGCTGGCTTTGGAGAAAGTCTAGCTGGCAGGGGCTGCTGTAGGGAACCCTTGCTGTGGCCTAGGCCATGGTAAAGGTGCTGGCCGCAATGCCAGATAACAGGGTGACAACCCTAGATACAGACAGCTACTCTCTGAGACAGGAATCAGTATATGGAACCTACCAGCAGTACAGTCGCCTCTGTTGTAATACTAGAACAGGAAGAACCAGGAACAGTCAGTCATAGACTCGAGGAATCGCAAAGGTCGAACCCAATGACAGGTTGATGATGTAAAACTCGACAAAGGTGATAAAGTAGAACTCGACAAAGGTTCAAGCTAGCATACTTGAAAAACGAGAGAGATCTCAATGTATTCTTCCTGGTAAAACATTTTCTAAATAAAATAAATAAATGGTACCAGGGATGAGACAGAAGAATAGTCAAGCAAGCCAAGGTCAAAACCAGTCAAGCAAAGGCAGTATACAAGTAGCAGGCAGAAGAGGAGTCCATGAAACAAAACCGAGGTCAAACCAGTATAGGAAAAAAAGCCAAATCAGAAGATGTAAATGGAGTTGAAGGAAAGCCAGGTCAGACACTGGAATCCCAGGAAACACAAAAACACTACTGAACTAGGTCACAGCAGGAATGCTTTGGTCTCGTACCAACACAAGGTAATGGTGCTTGATAAAGTCTAAGCAAAAGTATCAAACAACAAGGCAGAGAAATTGAACAGAGGAAAAAATAAAATACTTGGCAAGAAATGCCAGAAAAACCTGGAAAAACAGGGAAGGACATGACACTACGCCCCCTGTTCCCCATGGAACTACCTCCGGAAGGCCACAGAAGGCTTGGACGGAAAGGACTGGCGGAACAGATGAACCAGAGTTGGGGCACGAACATCCGAAGATGGTACCCACAAATGCTCCTATGGTCAATAGCCCTTCCAGTTGACCAAGTACTGAATGACAACATGAGAGAGATGGGTGTCCAATATTGCATTAATAATGAACTCCTCAGAGTCATCCACAGTAACAGGAGGTGGAGGAGAAGAGGGAGGGTGAGAACCATGAGCCTCCACATAGGGCTTTAGTAGAGACACATGGAAGACCAGATGGATCTGAAATGTCTCAGGAGGAGTCAAGCGGTAAGAGACAGGTCTCAACCTTGAATGGCCCTGGATACCTGGATACCCAGTTTGTCAGATGGATGTTGGAGTTTAATATTTTTGGCAGAGAGCCAAACAAAATCACTCAGAAAAAACCTAGGTGTTAAAGACTAATGGCAGTCTGCTAAAAGAAGAGAAGAAAAGAGGTGCTGGTGTAATATCCTCTAGGTATAAATCCCACCTCAACACTACCACAAAATGGTACTCACAAGTGTATATGCCAGTATACACCAATGTGTTAGCCGGCAGTAGAGCTCAGGGTTTATTGGAGCTGTCCCTTATTCAGCTGTCACCTGGATAGATGTCTGGCTGCTCACCCTCCAGCCTCCACTCACAAAGGATCTCAAACAATAAAAGCAAGAAAAAAATAGGGGGCTCCAATAGTGCTTTATCAGACAAACACTACAACAATATATATAGCAGTATATTGTTTGCACTCACATTTGTAAGTTGCTGTATTAATACATACACATAAACACAGCTAATGAAGCATACAGAGGTATCTTACTGCCCCTGTTTGGTTAGGGTCCAGAAGAATCATCCACACCACTCCTGTTTGATTAAGGTCAACACATACTCCTGATCCTGATCCAATTATCCCATCACAGAGCTATAGTAGTTTTTAAATAGCTGCTATGTTGTTTGATGTATGATCGTATTACCTACACTACCGAAGAAGCAGCATGGATCTCTGTGAAACATTTTTAGTAGGATTTATTTTGTTTTTAATAAATTTGGATTCAAGAGCAACATTTTGGAGCAGCTTTTTCTTTTCTTCTTTTTTTTTAATTTTAATGTTATACTTGTGTATACACTTCATATGGTGGAACATTTCCTACGCCCTTTGGAATCGGTATTAGGTGTGGAGGACTCTTCTGGACCCTAATCGAACAGGGGTGGTAAGATACCCCTGTATGCTTTATTAGCTGTGTTTATCCGTATGTATTAATACAGCAACTTACAAATGTGAGTGCAATTGATATATTGCTATATATATTGTTGTGGTATTTGTCTGATAAAGCACTATTGGTGCCCCCTACTTTTTCTTGCTTCTGATGGCAGTCTGCTGCCACTTTTTGCCGCATCTGGGAGGAAAGAAGCATGCAGCATATTTTCTGTCATTGATCTGCCAGATCACGGCATAGGGTACCTCTGACATAGGAGGACACCGGGTAATAGCAGAAGGGTTGTATCCAAGGGCCCCAAAACACTTCAAGGAAGTCTGCAAAAGGGAGTTGTGGGAGAACTCTGCCAGTGGTAACAGACGAGTCCAGTCATCCTGCTGGTGAGAACAATAACATCGAAGGAAGTGTTCCATGTTCTAGTTTAACCTCTCTGTCTGACCATTTGACTGTGGATGGTATGCAGAGGAATGTGGCAAATGGATACCCAGTATGGAACAGAATGCCCTCCAAAAATGGGGCACAAATTGAGAACCATGATCGGAGGTGATATATTGTGGTATCCCATGGAGACTGTACATGTCACTGATGAACAGATTGGCCAACTAACAAGAGGTAAAGAGTTTGAGTAATGGAACGAAATGCCCCTGTTTGGAGAAGCGATACACTACAACCCAAATCATGGTAGTGCCAGAAGAGGAAAGCAAGTCCACCACAAAGTCCATGGATATCTGATTCCATGGAAGAGCCAGTACAGGGAGAGACTGAATAAGCCCCACCGGACGAGAGTGGGATATCTTCATGTGGACACATATGTTACAGGACGATACAAAAGATCAGGCCACCAGAAGTACCAGGTAATAAGATCCTGAATAAGTAAAAGCACAGGGTGACCAGCAGTAACAGAGCAATGCACCAACGTAGAACATCAGAATGGTACGTGTTGTACGTGTTGGGAGGCAGAGAAGCTCTGGAAGGAAAGGGAAGACTGGGCTTTCTTAAGAGAAGTGAGGAGGAATGTAGACAAGGAAGAAAGGATCCGGTTAGGAAAAACTATCGGTTCCAGAACAGACAGAGAAGAACTAGGTGACTCATGCTGGTGGGAAAGGGAGTTAGTCTTGCCATTTTTTGTTCTAGGGATGTAGGAAATGACATAGCAGGAGAATAATAAGGACCAACGGGCCTCATGTGCATTCAAACGCTTGGCAGATGCTAGGTAATGGAGATTCTGCTGGTCGATGAGGATATTGACCACATGAGGGGATCCCTCCAATAAGTACCGACACTCCTCCAAGGCCAGTTTCACCCCCAAGAGCTCCCTGTTCCCAGTATCATAGTTCCTCCGGATTCAGGAGACCGCTGAGAAAGAACTGCTCCAGCTGCAACCTCAGAAGAATCCATCTGTAAAATAAACGGGGTAAGAGGGTCAGGATACCGGAGGATAGGCACCAAGGAGAAGGTAGCCTTCAAGGTCTCAAAGGCCTGTAGGGCTTCAAAAGTCCAGTGATGTGGATTGACATTGCTGTGATTGGAACCACCAGAGCTGAAAAGTCTTTCATAAACTGCCGGTAATAGTTGGCAAACTGACAAACAGCTAAATGGCTTTCAGACCAAGGGGCAAGGGCCACTTAGTCACAGCAGATAACTTAGTTGGGTCCATGGCAAGACTCTCGACAGAGATCGTGTAGCCCAGAAGGGATAGAGCCTTTTTCATGAACTCACACTTCTCTATTTTACAATAGAGATGGTTTTCTTGAAGGCGAGTCAAAACCTGCTGGATATGAAGGCGATGTTCTTCCAGGGTCTAGGATAATACCAGGATATTGTCTAAATACATGATAACAAAAGAGAACAGTAGATCCCTGAAGATGTTGTTTACCAGGCACAGGAAGACTGCAGGGGTATTACGAAGGCCAAAGGGCATGTCCAGGTATTCATAATGCACAAACCTGGAATTGAATGCAGTCTTCTATTCATCTCCTTGCTTGACCCTAACCAAGTTATAGGCACTCCTGAGGTCAAGCTTGGTACAAAATCGAGCCCCCATTAAGTTTGTCCAGAAACTCAGGGATAAGGGGCAACAGGTAGTTGTTACTGCACATGATTTTGTTGAAGCCCCTATAATCCACACAAGGAAGGAGACCTCCATGCTTCTTTTTCACAAAAATATTCACGCACCCGCTGGGGGCTTAGAGGGGAGTATGAAACCTCTGGCCAGGCTGTCCTGGATGTACTCCTCCAGTGCCTTAGTCTCAGGTATAGACCTGGAATAAACCCTACCTCGAGGCAGTGTGGTACCTGGAAGGAAATCTACAGGGCAGTCATATGCCTGATACGGAGGCTGAGTTTCAGCCTTCACTTTGCAGAAGACATCCGTGAAGGCTCGATAGAGCTCAGGAACAGGAAGAGCTGGCTCGACTATTTCCAGAGTGGACAGACAAATGTCTGAGGATGGTATGGTAAAACAGGGGAAAGTGACAGTTCCTGTAGACCAGTCAATGATGGGATTATTTTTTTCCGTAACCAAGGAAACCCCAAGATCACTGGACTGGTAGGGCAGGAGATTAGATTAAAAGAAAGGACTTCAGTATGAGAAGAACCGACACATAAAGTAAGAGGGTCAGTGGAGTGGGTGATGAGACCGACCGCTAAAGAGGACCCATCAATAGTGATGATTTGGATGGAACATCCATCTTACAGGTTTGAATGCCATATTGGGCAGCAATAACTGTGTCCATAAAAAGACTGACAGCACCAGAATCCATAAAAGCAGATACCGCCAATTTCTCAGGACCACAGTACACAAAAACAGGAACAACCAGCCTGTTGTCTTCCTTAGAAGGAACAAACAAAAGACTTACAGTAGGTCCCTCACATGACCATAAGTCTGAGAGTTTCCCGACTTATTGGGGCAAGAACTAGCAATATGTCCAGACTGGGCATAATAAAGACATAAGCCTAGAGTGTGTCTTCTAGCTTTTTCCTCGTCAGACAGATGCAGAAAGCGACCCACCTCCATGGGTTCTCCAACAGACTCAGACGAGAGACCAGGGTCTGGAATTTAGGAACTAAACACACCGGGGGCTTGACCACAGGACGACGAGAATGGTCCCTATCCCACTCAGCCAAACCTTCCAAAATCCGATGCTCCAGAGTCGCAGATAAGGCTATAAGATCTTCCACGGTGTCTGGAATCAGATGGATAGTTAGCTCATCCTTGAGCCGCTCGGACCCCACTCTATGTCATATGCCCAGTTTCTAAATTCAATTGCGTACCACAGGAGTGTTCTAGGTCCCTGCTGGCATTCTAGAATGGCAGATTAAGCCATAGCGTCAAATACAGACCAAAAATCTGAGATAAATGAAACAAAGCCAGCTAAACCGGGAGACTGGTGGTCCAGGAGTGGTGAGACTCAGGCTAAGGCAGGACTGTGCAACAAAGAAATAACAAAAGTGATACAAGCCTTATGGGATGCACAAGCCTCGGGCTGGTTACGGAAATGTAAAAAACACTGGTTCAAGAGCCCCTGAAGCTCGGAGTGGGAACCGTCTTATCGGTCAGACAATGGTAGTCTAGAAGGCAGGGAACCAGCAGCAGATGGCATGGCGGCTGGAAGTCCTACAGGAATACTCTGGGATGGCAGAGAGGTCTCGAATTGTTGTTGTATATGCTGTAACATATTAGCAATGGAGTCCACCCTGTATGTTCCCTCTTGAAAGAAATGTATCTAATCTTCTCTTAAAGGGATAGTAATGTTTCATAATAAAAGCGGCTCTAATTAATCATCATAGTATTTGGACTTTGGAGAGTGTTATATCAATACTGTCAGACTTGTAGTTCAAGAGTAATTCAATGACAGGCAAGAAGGTTTCAACAAACGAGAAGACAGTGTAAGTTTAAAACTGGCGCCCAGACTGGTGAAGAAAATCCCAGCATGCACCACGCTGCATCTCTGTATGTGACACGGTCCCCGGCTGTCATCAGTGCGGGCAGTGGGGAGACTGAGTAAAAACAGGAGAAGAGCCAGACAAGCAGAGAAGAGAGGGAGCGAGCCAGAAGGAGAAGAGAAACAGGCAAGGGTGGGGGAGAAAGAGGCACAAGGGGTGAAAAGAGAGGAAAAGAGAGGCACAATGGGTGAAAAGAGAGGCACAAGGGGTGAAAGGAGGGGAAAAGAGGCACAAGGGTTGAAAAGAGGTGCAAGGAGTGAAAAGAGGGGAATATAGGTACAAGGGGTGAAAAGAGGGGAAAAGAGAGGCACAAGGGTTGAAAAGAGAGGCAGAAGGAGTGAAAAGAGGGAAAAAAGAGGCACAAGGGGTGTAAGAAGGCAAGGGGGGAGAAAGAGGTACAAGGGGTATAAAAAGGCAAGGGGGAGAAAGGTACAAGGGGTGTAAAAAAACACACAGTTCTTTCTGGTTTTAGGGGCAGGAGAGGAGGTTAATATAATTAAGGATGTGGCGCATTTTGACGGGCGTGGTTTTGGTGTGCGGAAGGAGGGCAGCATTTCATCCTTGGGTCAGCCCTGTGTGGAGTGTACGTGTGTATATATCACACTGTTCCACAGCAATAAAACCCATGTTACTGTTTATTTAAATGTCAGTATATATGTATTTATAAATTAGTCTGTGTAAATAAAATACTTTAGTCTTGTTCTAAATAATTTATTCAGTTACACAGAGGTGCCAATAGGTCATGAAACAAGCTAAAAACTTTCTCTAATACCCCACCCACCAGCAACACCACCTAAAACACGTGCCCCTCTTTGGCCATTTAAAAGTTTGGGAGGTATAGGGTGGGAAAGAGGGACTTGGGTCTCAAAGAGGGAAGTATACATAAAACTCTGTGTATGTAAAAAAAAAATATATATATATATATATATATATATATATATATATATTTTTTTTTTTTTTTTTTAATTATTGATTGAAATACAAAATGGCTAAAATAAGAAATGCTAGTTTCACTTAAAAAATATCTCCAGCTATAAAAAAAAAATTATATTGGTGAAGGAACACATTATGTATAGTCACATAGACGTTTCCTTTCTACATTCACATTCAAAATACATGTATTATTCTATTGTCTTTCTCAGATAACTGTAAAGCGGAAATGAAGTTTCTACACGCCCCGGAAATTACTGCTACCGGATATGCCGTTTCGACACCGACTTCCTATTGGTGATGACGGTCCTTGTTCTCCGCGAGCAGCCAATGGGAAAGCGCCGGAAGGAGGGGTGGTGCTGACTTCCGTGGAAAGTGATCTCAGTCAGAGTTTTATTTGCAATTCAGTCAGGGCTTTTGATGGCCGCCATTTTGCTAGTGACTCGGGGCTCAGTTATTGCCTTGTCAGAGGGGCGCGACCTAGTGCTGACTTTCACCTGAACGAAATTAAGGAAGAGGGCGGCGGGCTCGGCGCTTGCGGTGTGAACTGCACGCTCTGTGTGAGTCCAACGGCAGGAAACCGGCGCTGCCAGGAGAGGGCGCCATTTTGACAGGTTGTGGGAAGTAGAGCTGCATTGCGCGGCACTGTAGGGGGCGCTGCATTATTTTAGAGCATTAGTGACACATCAGGAAGTGAGAACTCTATAGTACCGACTGATAAAGCAGTTATAACGTACATATGTTTATATTCGGTGTGTAGTATAGATAGTGTGTAGCATTTAATTAGGATACTGGGCATTGAGTTCTACTGGAATTCTGCTATGTTAAATGCAATAGAGGAGGCTCCTTAGTGTAAGTTAGTAATGTTATTTCAACAATAAGAAGATATTCTGTATTTAGGTGTGGTGCTATAGAGAGAGCTTCCAATAAGCCATCTAATCCATGTCTAACTACCAGCAACTAGTGCTGAACCCTTCTGCGCAAGTTTCTCCCATCCAAAGGTAAGAGAACAATTGTACCCAAATTCTGTATTTCCTCTTAATCCTTTAAAGGAGCAGTAAGCTTGTAGTAGGATTTTCCTTACAAGGGTACTATCAATTCTATGCTGTTGATGCTTTTCACTATGGTTTCATATGCTAATTACGTTGTTCATAGGGTGGCCACACGTCCCGGAATGCCCGGGACTGTCCCTTATTGGGGGTCTGTGTCCCGCTTCCCGGGTCACCCCCCACCTGGACAACAAAGAGTCCCGGAATGGAGCAACATGCTCCAGTCCAGCCAACCAATGAAATGTATTTGCTATATGGTCCTCATTGGCTGGCTGGACTGGTGCATGCGAGACAGCTGGGATGGAGCAGGTATGCTGGTGCTGCAACTGAGACCCGCGACTGTGGCTCTCACTGGGAACTCTTACTATGTGTCAGCCTCAAAAAGATGGTCAGCGCAGGCGGGAGCCTCAGCCGCGGGACTAGGGTGACCACATGTCCCGGAATGGCAGAACGGAAATCTGGTCACCCTAGTTGTTCAGTGACTCTTCATATGCTAATTAAGCTTTTTTAGTGACGCTTCATATGCGAGTTAAACTCAGTGCTGCACCTGGAGGCTCTCACTTTTTCTAGAAATAAAATATTGACTAAATTCAAACCTGCTGTTGTTGTGGCTGACAAACTGTAGATGGTTTTTAATGACGTTTTCAAATCTGCAAACACATTCAAAACAGGGCCCTCTAGTGGTCACATTCCAATTTGTTCATTTGTTGCATTTACTGGGAGGGTTGTTACTAACAAATAGGTGTCCATACAGGTCTGTTTTTACTGTATAATAGTGGGCAATAGAAACGTAAAATCAGATCAGAACATTCGGCCCTTCTAGTCTGTCCATTTAACAGCTTTGAGAAAGAGGAGTTTTTAGCTGAAATGCATCAGAGGACGTTTGTTGTAATTTTACATGGTTGTAATGTATTATACAATTAATTTTTATGTATGAGCAACATTTTGTACCTAGAGCCCTGAGTGGAGACAGGAATGTTTTCTCCACGCCCCTGTTATGTTGCCGTTATAGCTCAGGCCTATGAAAATCTGCTGGAGTTATGTTACTGTTCAACACCATTGGGCACCCTTTCTTTGTTTTTCATTTTATATATATATATATATATATATATATATATATATATATATATATAATGTGGGATAGAAACTGTTATCATGCTTTTAGAACTTTCAGGAAGTAATGCCTCTGCAATTCACTTCCTTGAAATTTGTCTGTTATAGCCTGAATAAAATCTGACATATAGAATCAACTTTATTTTAGGCATTACTAACCCTTTAAAGTGGATCTATCATCCCTATACAAGTTAGCCCTAATAGTTCCATTATATAGCGAATATGTGTAAAAGTGTATTCATTTAGTTTATTTTTAAAGCTCTATTTGGCTTAAATTGAAGGAATAAACGCTGCCCTGAACCTGCTTCCGGATAGACTGCGGTTACCTGCTCTGTAACCACAGTCTGTCACTTTGCCTCTTCTCACCAGGTCTTCATGCACCTTATATTCTCTTGGTGTGTAACACGGTTATAGGACATTGCATATGTTTATGGTTCTAGACTGTAATTATATGCTTTTTCTGTAAAGGTCTGTTTCGGTGGAGTTGAGTTGGATATAAGGATTTCCTGTCCTGACTGGGGGAATTTTGATTTCAATATATTACAGAGAGAGTAAGGTCCTGTGAGGAAACGTGGCTCCCCTTTTTCTGTAATGTATGCTACAGGGCTACTTGGAGAGTAGGTGATTGAGACCCTCGTGCTGGATCCATGATGTGTGGGAAGGTATAGGTGGGTGTCTGTTTTATTTGTATTTAATTGGATCTGTCTGTTTAAATGGAGATAACTTGAGGATTATAGGCTGTGGGTGAAGCTCTTGAGATTTACATTTTCTTGGGACTGGGTGAAGGTAGAATCAAGGGGGTGTGGGTGTTGAAAGATGTCGTGGGTTTCGTGGCACATAATTTGTATTGAGACAATGGGGATATCTAAACAACCAGGTTGTTGTGTAAATGGGCTAAAATAGGTGAAGTATGAGTTTTATGACTAGAGGGTATCCGGGGAGGGGAGTTAATAACTTAATGGGTAACACAAAAAAAAATAAAAATGATACTTCTATTTACTGAGGCCAGATTTCGTTAGGGACTTGTTAATTGTTTATGATGCTCCCTGTTGAATTAGATCCGACTGGTTGATATGGGGCACCTCTTGACGGCGTATTTTTTTTCTTCATCGGTGTACTGCTATGGAAGTTTGAGGGGTTTTATTTTCCCACTAGGTTACTAGGGTCTTAGCCAGTAATGATGGCTTTTAAGGGCGGGGCCCATGGGGCGCCCATGGGCGTAGGTAAGGGGATCCTCTGGAGTTGGCCTCCTCTATGTACATCCATGGGTGATAGGGGTTTTATGTATGGCCCTACAAGTTGTTATGGGGTAGGGTGACTAATGTATATGTTCCTAGTAGACTCTGTCTTTCGCTAATCCATTGGGATATTGTGGATGGGGCATACTGCCTCTTTTATTAGACTTGTCCAGGGAGCTCAATAATCATTAGATGTTGCATCCTTAACTCCATCCCGACAATTGACTTACCAGGTACGTCCTGCAAAAACTGTCAATTAGTGACAGAGGATGTACCTGGTAAGTCTCAGAAGTCCGGGTCTCCGTGTGGCTCCACCCCGTTCAGGGACTCGGAATCATTTCCTAAAAAAAAAAAAAAAAATGTTAGCCGAGCGATAAGATGACAGCTGCATACGCACGCTGCTGTCACTAAGGGGTTAAGATATCAGGTTATGCTGCCTCTTTAAGATATTTAGCTTACTGGAGGGGGGTGGGACAATGTTAACATGCTTTAAACTATTGTGCATGGTTTTATTTTTATATTGCAGACACTGTTCTGCTAATTGTGTTTTCTAGAAATGAATGATAACAGCCCATTGTTGATGTCTCAGGTTTTATTTCTGATGTTCCTTAGGATCGGGAAGGGACACGTACTTTTCCCGCTTTTTTTTTTTTCTCTCTTTTTCTCTCCCTCTCCCCACCCCACCCCACCCTCCCCTTCCTTTTCCTTACCTCTGTGCTGGGGTACATGGATCTGTCGGATTCACTGGGACTAAGTCCTTCCGTCATTACAAATGAGTAAGGACCAAATTTCGAATTGTTCTCACAAGCCTTCCCCTACAGCTGCTGGTGTTTCCTCTTTCAAGATTCTGTCATAAAATGTTAAGGGGTTAAATTCTCCTTCTAAAAGATCGATGGCGCTTCATGACTTTCACTGCTTTCAGGGAGATGTGGTCTTGATTCAGGAAACAGGCTTCAATCAGATAAGAGAACTGACCATGACCAATAGATTTTATTCTCAGGCGAATTGTGCGTCAGCACAATGCAAGAAACGGGGTTGCTATTTTGATACATAGGACTCTCCCCTTTCTCCACGTGGCTACAGTTAAAGACCCAAACTGTAGATATGTAATGGTTAAAGGATCTATACACAACTCCATGTATACGTTTGTAAGTTTTTATTCCCCTAACAAGGATCAGCACTCTTTCTTTTCTTCCCTTTGTGTCGTCTGGCTTCATTTAAAGAGGGGGTTCTAATTTGTGGAGGTGATCTTAATGCTTCTTTACATCCTTCTATAGATTGCTCATCCGGATCTTCTTCTTACCCGAGGTCTCTTATTCGCCAGTTGAACCAAACACTGACAGAACATAGACTTCTCGATCCTTGGAGAATATGTCATCCTGACGACAGAGATTTTAAATTTTATTCACACCCACACGACCTTTATTCCACGTATTGGTTATTATTTTTGTTCTGCAGGACCATCTATCTCTTATAGAAGCGGCATCCATAGGTAACATTACTTGGTCAGACCATGCTCCGATTGCTTTAACTATTACATTTCAGATGGAACCTACATCTAGACCTCCTTGGAGGCTTGATGATTCTCTACTTCGTCATGCAGATACTATTAAGACAATTGAGAAGGCTATCTTAGATTATGTTGCTCTAAATTCTACTTCTGACATTTCTCCACTGTCACTTTGGGCTGCGCACAAATGCGTTATTAGGGGGGAATTTATTAAAGCGGCCGCATTTCGGAATCGACAACGCAGAGACAAAATCAAGACAGATTGCAGACATTAATGATCTTGAGACTCGTCACAAGGTCTCGGGTTCTCCACAAGTGCTTTCTCAACTAGTAAACTTGAGACATCAACTGAAATCCCTGTTACATCTCAGGACTGAGAAGCTTTTTTAAAATCTAAGCAGCGTTTCTTTGAACATGGTAATAAAATTAGATCTTTGCTTGCCAAACAAGTGCGATCTCGATATTCCTCACATTATATACCTTGTATCCGTCGTAAGTCCGAGAGGGTTACCCACAAAGTATCTGAAATTAGAGCTGAATGTCGAACCTTTTACAAGGATCTTTATAACTTACATGCTAATATCCCAGTTCGGGAAACCTTACATTCTTGTATTTCAGAATATTTGGCTGCTTCTAATCTTCAACAGCTTTCTCCCTCAGAGGTCGCTTCTTTAAGTATGCCTATATCGGATGAGGAACTGCCTCAAACAATTTTGTCCCTTCCTCCTGGGAAAAGTCCGGGTCCGGATGGGTTCCCCCAACTTTATTATTCTATCTTTTCGTCTCATTTAAATCCGCTCTTGGTGGCGGCTTTCAGATTGTTCCTGGAAGAAATTTATGCTCACCCGCAAATGGCAGAAGCTTATCACGGTTCTTCCTAAATCGGGTAAAAATTTACTTGATTGTGGGAGTTATAGACCTATTTCTCTCCTCAATCTAGATTATAATATGCTTGCCAAGATAGTGGCAGAAAGGCTTAAACCATTTCTCCCCTCTTTTATTAAGAATGATGAAGCCGGTTTTGTACTGGGTAGGGAAGCAAGGGATAATACTAGAAGGGTGCTGAATCTTCTCCACGTACTGCAGAACACTGATGCTTCTGCGATCTTTCTATCAGCGGATCCTGAAAAGGCTTTTGATAGAATCACTTGGTCTTTACTACAGCAGGTTCTCCATGTTTATGGAGTGGGTCCAGTCTTTTTTAAATATGTTCTCCCGCTTTATCAGACACCTAAAGGCAAAGATTTGCAATCTGGCTGGGCTCATCCTGTTATGTCTTTTGAATCACTTTTGCTAGTGAAGTTGAGGCCGCTCTTGAGTACGGTCTATTCAGCCCTGAGCAATTGTATACCATTTTCAATGCTGTGTTATGCCCGCTGGAATTGGGGAGAGTTTTAGAGGTGGAAGATTGACGTGGTATTTGGGCAATTGCACAATGTTCGATTTCGGCACAAGTTTTAGAATCGCACTATAAGCTAATTATGAGATGGTATTACACTCCCTTCAGATTACATAAGATCTCTTCAATGATATCCTCGTCTTGTTGGAGATGTAGAGCTGATATGGGTACGATGGCCCCCATTTGGTGGCTTTGTCCCTCCATTCAGCCTTACTGGAAATCTTGTTTAGATTTAGTAGATGCTGCATTGGACATTACAATCCCCAGAGATCCATGGGTGCTGCTTTTTTTTTTTTGGGGGGGGGGGCTTCCGATGGTACCTCATACCCATAAACATAGTTTGTTTGCCTTACTTCATGCAATTAAGATGCTAATCCCTTGACATTGGGGATCTGTCACCGCCTTCCATCCAGGAGTGGATTGCAGAGGTGTGCTCCCAAATGACACTTCTCCATGTTACAGTGACTCAGCTGCAACACTTAATCCTCCTCCCCTTTTTTTTTTTTTTTTTTTTTCCTTTCTAATTTCTTTGTGTATACTTCCTGGAAAACCCTCACAATTCCTAGATAACTTTGCCACCTGGCTTCCCCACCTTCTTTACTCAGACAGCTCCATTGCTTCTGTAGCCTCTAAACTCCTCTAGGAACCTTCTTCAGTGTCTCACAATGGTCTACATCCCAACACACACAGATGTTAATTACCATGGACTTGTGTTCTTATTAGGATTGAGTATTTTTTCCTGTGAGAATTTTCATGGAAACCCCCCACTGCTATGACCTCTCACTCTCAACCCAAGATTACACCAGGTCAGCTTCCTGTCCCTGGGACTCTCCATCAGGCAAAACTTATCTCACAGGCCATCTATTAAAAGAAGCTTATACCTAATACCTTTATCTGTCCCAAATCTGCCTCTAGCAGTTTTACATTGTACTGTCAACTAATTTAGGGGACCAACTCTGCAGCTGGCCAAAGCTTTCCCATCTCTAACTAAATGGAATCCCGTTTTATGCTTCACTTGTTGCGCTTCTTTCTGTACATTGGGAGCAGGGTCCTCTCCGCATCAATTAAAACAAAGTACATACCTATGGGCCGCAGTATGCCATCCGAAATGGGGTAGTCTGATCCCTGGAAGCCCGGTCAAGAAGTCCCAGGTAATTTTCAAGATTTTTTAACATGGTTGAGGTCATCCATGCAGGAGACCTTTAATGCGATGCAGCAATCAACTGTACCCCGCAAAAGAATGCGCATGGAAGATCCGGATGAGGGCACATCAAGTAGAATGGGAGAAGCAGATCTAGACAGTGTTCAGGACCTCCTATCGTCCTATTCTTCTTCTGAAGAAGAGATTGTGGAAGGAGAAGGTTAATTCAACATAGACAAAACGGAGCCTTTCTTAAAGAATCTGTGGAAGTTTCTGGGCCTCTCAGATGAACAAAAAGAACAGAACATATTGGATGCTGCTTTTCTGGGAAAAAAGAAAGCCAGCACAGAATTCCCTGTCCGTCACGCTGTATCAGACATCATAAAAACTGAGTGGACAAAAGGTGACAAGAGTGTCTGACAGTCCCAAAAGGTTTAAAAAAAAATGTATCCATTTAAGGAAGAAGATGCAGCATCCTGGGTATCTCCACCAAAAATCGATGCAGCTATCTTGCAGATTTTAAAAAGAACCACAATACCCATGGAGGACGGATCATCCTTAAAAGACCCTATGGATCACAGAATGGAAAGTGCATTAAAGAAGCAATTCTCTTTTTTTAGGACAGAACATCAAAGTAGCAACAGCACTAGCATGTGTCTCCAGGTCAATAAGAATATGACTGACAGAATTAGAAGAAAAGATAGAATCCTGTTTCTACATCAAAATTATTAAAAAGTTGCAACAGTCAAGGAAGCAGTAGCTTTTTCATGTTACGCCTCCATGGATGCAATAAAATTATCAGCAAGATCCTCAGAACTCTCAGTAGCAGGGCATTGTGGTTGAGATCCTGGGGAGCTGACTTGTTATCTAAAAGCAAGTTAGTCTCTTTACCTTTTGCAGGTAGTATGCTGTTTGGAGAACAATTAGATATTCTAGCAAAAAAGATATCTGATGGTAAAAGCTCCTTTCTACCTCAAGACCACAGAAATAGATCATCCGCAGGGCGTATCTCCTTCAGGCAGAGAAGACAGCCTTTTCGCGAAAACAGAAGGTATCAACAGAATAAATCTTATGACGAGAAGACAGTCATCTGCTCAAGGATTCAGAGCAGGCCTCAAAGGATGGATCGTGCAAATATCAAGGGAACAAAGAGATTTTCTATGAAGAGCAGTGGGCCTCATCTCCAGTACCAGTTGGGGGATGACTGACGCATTTCCTCACCAACTAGAAAACAAACAAAAACCTAGACAACTGGGTAGGTCAGAACCTGGAGATGGGGTACCCACTAGAATTCAACACAATAACAAAAAGAGCATCTTCAAGAATTCGAGAATACCTCAAAATCGAGAAAAGGAAATCTTTCTAGACAACTCCATTCAATTCCTCCAGGAAAACATTCTAGAACAAGTTCCGGAAAAACAAAAGAAATCAGGGGTTTATTCGATAATTTTTATGGCTCCCAAATCAACCCATACTTAAACAAAATTCATAAGATATCATCCTTTGAAGATGGAATCAGTATCCACAGTGCTCAGAATATGACCAGGGACTTTCTTAGCATCAGTAGACCTTCAGGATGCTTACTACCATATACCAATCAGGCACGGGCACAGGAGATTTCTCAAATTTGCTTACAAGGACAAACGCTGACAGTTCAAAGCCATGCCATTCGGTCTTGTATTAGCACCAAGAATGTTTACGGAAACCTTGGCAGTAGCCCTATAAAATCACAATAGTGATATACCTGGATGACCTTCTCATTGTGGTAGACTCCAGAAGCCAAGCATCCATGCACGTCCAGAAGACCATATCAAATCTGGAGAAATTAGGATGGATAATAAACAAGAAAAAAAGCCACTTGGAACCTACCCAGCAACTACTTTTTTCAGGACTAATATTGAACATGACGAAGAATCAGGCATATTTATCTCCACCAAGAGTAAACAGCATCAACAGAGTAAAGAAATTCACCAAAAGACCATTTCAGACATCTTAAGAATACATGAGTCTATTGGGAATATTGGCCTCTGTCATACAGGTGGTGACATGGGCACGATGCCATATGAGACCAGTGCAAAGGTGGTTTTTGAGACATTGGAACAAAAACTCACTAGGTCTAACTCGGAAAATTCCAGTCTCGAGGTCTGAAAAGAGAACTAAGATGGTGGACTCATAAACAAAACTTCAGAAAAGGTGCCCAGTTAGAAGAACCCTTATGGTAAACCTTAACCACGGATGCAAGTCTATAACGGGTTGGGGAGGCCATTGGAACAACAAGACTGTTCAGGGCCTATGGTCAGAAAAAGATTGCTTCACATAAACAGTCTAGAAGTAAGGGTCATAGCATGCTGTCTCCAAAAATTCAAGCACCTATTAAAAAAACAAGGAGATTCTAGTCCAGTCAGACAGTTATGTGGCTGTGATGTCCACACTCCATCATTGAGCAAAGAAACAGAAAAAATATTACAATTGGCAGAAAAGAACACCTGTAAGCAGTGGGGACAGATGCCATGAGATACACATGGAAGTACAAACTGGCATACATATATCCCCCAACACCTATGCTTCCCCATGTCATGAGGAAAATCAGAAAGGAAAACTTTCAAGAGGTGGAGAAAAATGTTTCTACCCATTGATTTCAATGCAGTGAGCTAAAAGAAAAAAGTGCTGGCAAAACTGCACTTTTCACTGGAAATTTTTCACCAAGCAGAGTGCAGTTTTTCACAGACTTCAGTTTGAGGCAAAAATTTTCACCCATCCCTAATATGGAATATACAAATATGCCTGTTTAAACAGGAATTTACATCTCACACAAACAAGTTACATGCAGTTGAATAAAAAAATTAAAGGATACACATTGGCCTGATTCCTTCAATAGTTGATAAATGTAGTTTTTCGCTTTGGTGCATCCAGGAAACAAATCAAGGGCTGGATTCTATTGCAGGCGCTAATGTTACCTCTGCTTTTATCTCCAGTTTTCCCCATGGACTTCAGTAGGACAGTGTTTAATAAAACAGGTGTTAACATTTAGCACCTGCAGTAGAATCTAGCCCCAAGTCTGTGTTTCAGAGAAGTTAAAGCAGAACTACCACCCGACACAATCTTTAGCTTCACGAAGTCCCCATCTGGTGACTAGCTTCTTAGTAGCACTAGTTACCAGAATAATTACCTTATTTAATAGATTTCTGCTCTCTTCCCCGGCTGACAGGCAGGACGGAGCGCAGGCGTCTTGCCATTGTGACGTCCTTCTCAAGCCGGCTGGGACTGACAGCGCAGGCGCACGGACGTCACAATGGCAAGATGTCCGCGGTCCGTCCTGCCTGTCAGCCGGGGAAGAGAGCAGAAATCTATTAAATAAGGTAATTATTCTGGTGACTAGCGCTACTAAGCAGCTGGTCGCCAGATGGGGACTTAGTGAAGGTAAAGATTGTGTCGGGTGCTGGTTCTGCTTTAAGATCTCGCATACTCTTTTATGCCAGATTTTTACAAATTAGATACAAAAACAAACTCCTTCCAAATTACAATCTTAAGAACACTGGTGTCAGGATTACACCACACAATTTATAGATGTAATCTCCGTTTGGAGAATGCCACAGGTAAAAGCCCTGACAGCTGTTTAGTGATATATAAATATAGTTATGTGTGTGTGTATATGTGTGTATATATATATATTATATTATATTATATTATATTATATTACAGCTTAACGTAAACACGCACCTAAATGACCAACACAGGTCCTTCAAAATTGTTGTATTTAAAAAATTACACAGAATACATTCCAGTCATTCTGTGTGATGAAACCTTGGTGACTTGTGGCATATAAGTATGATGTCTACACTGTCTACCTTTGTAGTATCAATGAATATCGCTCTTGCTGTCCTTGGATAAGGGCCACTGTTATGATTTTCCCCGTAACTCCGTGGTATCTCTCTCCTAATGGTCCTCTTATGTTCCCTGCCTCATGGGATGGTTCATTTTCCCCAGTATAGGCAATACTGACAAGGGCAGGAGAGGAGATGCCCTACAAATGGAATACTGCAATTTTAAGAAGTCCTTAATCTTTGTCATTCATAAATATACATACTGCAACACCCGCATTTTTGATTACATGCACACACTACAAAATCATCCAACCATGTTCTTTGCTTAGGTTCCTAAAAGCGGAACTATCACGTAGGTATAATTGCCCCCCAATTAATTGTTGGTATAGCTGTAATCATGGAAATAGTGTTATAATGTTTGTGCCGGCATCATTTGGAATCATAAGTTCGTCAAGATGTCTGCTCTGTCCTGTTGATGTGAGTATCATACGAACTTGTGATTCCAAATGATGCTGGCACTTAAAGGGATAGTAATACTTTGTTTTATCTTTATTTTATTTTGTAGGCATTAAAAAACCATGAAGAACGATATAAGTCTTATCTCTCAAACCTTTATGGTTTGAGAGATATTCACAAGCAAAGTTTCCCTTCACTGACCAAAAAGGTAAAGTCTGCCATCTAGCTGTCAGATTTGGAATCCGGTCCTCGGACTGGCTGTACAGCAGAGCCAAGATTGTGAGATATAAGAAGAACTACTTCATTCGAATAGTCTACAAAGTGTGCCTGGTTTGCATGCACATTTTTTAGACCTTTCCAATGAAATAGTTAGTTATTTTTTATATCTTGTGATCTCTGCTCTGCTGAAGAGCCACCGGTTGATCAGCAGGCCGGATTCCAAATCTGACAGCTAGATGGCAGACTTGACCGTTTTGGTCAGTGAGGGGAAACTTTCTTGTGAATATCTCTCAAACCATAACGGCTTGAGAGATAAGACTTATATCGTTCTTTGTGTTTTTTTAATGCCTACAAAATAAAATAAAGGTAAAATGAAGTATCGCTATCCATTTAAGAAACATTTAACACTATTTCAATTATTTCTGCTATACTAACCGTTAATTGGGAGTCAATTATATCAACGTGATTGTTTAGCTTTATATTCTAAATTGACTACTTTGTCTCATAAATTGCCAAAAACTATACACAGGTGTTCATCACATATCTGTGTCAATATGGGCTCCCTCAGGAGGATATGTTGGATGTTATAGATGGACTGTTTAAAACTGAAACACATTTTTATAATCTTATATTAATGTGCTGATTCATTTTTTTTTTTTTTTTTTTTTTTTTTTAACTTTCTAGTTTTTGTCTTTAGCCCTTTCATCTAACTGATAGATTACTACCAAGGAATACACAAATCCGTTCCTTTGCTTGTACTTCAAAGCTTTCAACATATTTATTATTTCTGTTTAATCTCAGGAACTGCCTGCAAAATATACCCCCCCAAAATGATTTATTATGATAACTATCCAGTTGCAACAAATCATGTGTTGCATTTGGTTTTTTATATGCTTTACTGATATGTCCTTTGGTCTCCTGAATCTGTATCTACGGACTCTACTTCTGAACCCCCAAATATGGATGTGAATTGCACATTGCTAGTTATTGTGGATAAATTTCATTAACTCTTCAAATCTATGACGGTTCCCATGTAACGTGATCGGAATGGCATCTGTGAAGCCCTGCCATGTTTTCATTTGAATTGTTAATTGTTCCCACTTATGCAAGAATATCCCTGTATAGGTGAGGGCAACCCATTTCCCCTTTTTTAAATCCGTTTCTGTGTGCAACTTTCATCATTAATATTATCTAAGAATTTGTTAAAGGGATAGTAATTTTTCAAAATAAAAGCAGCTCCAATTAACCTTCATAGTATTTGGCCCATGGAGAGTGTTATTTCAGTACTGTCAGAGTTGTAGTACAAGAGTAATTGAATGATAAAGTATCCCCCTCCCGCCCCTTTTACCTAGTGTAAGCCAACCCCCCTCAGATGTGGAATCTGGTCTTGAGACCAGACAGCTCCCAGCAAAGGGCATTCTTCTTTCTGTGAGAACAATGAAAACCCTGACCCCTGGACAGGTTTTTCCATTATGCTAATTGAAGATTGTCCCTCTCTGTGATCCATCTGGACACCACCTTTCTGTTCTGATGTGAGCAGTGTTACATCAATAAAAGGGGCGGGAGGGGGATACTTTATCATTCAGTTACTCTTGTACTACAACTCTGACAGTAATGAAATAACACTCTCCATGGCCCAAAGACTATGAAGATTAATTGGAGCTGCTTTTATTTTGAAACATTACTATCACTTTAATGATTGTTAACACATGCAGAAATTGGGTAAATTAATGGGTCCCCACAGCTGCAGTAATATTCTTTGGTATGTGGGAGGAAGACAGTTAGTGCATTTTGTGTATATGTCAAATTTGTTAGAGACACAGCATGTTATGTTAGTTCACTGATAAAGCTTGGGTGCTTATTAAACCCACCCATGACCTCTATATTTTGTTGTTAACACTAGTATGTTTCTCCACTATAAACTTCGAATACAAATGATTCCTTTTATTTGCTTTTCTTGACAGGGATTACTTATACTTTCTATTTTTCAAAGTTTACTAACATGCATAGCCTGAATGTTTGTCACGTGATTTGTATACAAAAACATCAACATTTTTTATAGATTATTATAGTGTTAATTCTAAAGTATTGTAATGTTTTACATTTTGTTAGTAGTTAAAATTGTAATCCTGAATTTCTCATTCAGTCTTGCAGGGTGTGTGTATCAAGTGGTTCAAACCACTGGACTACAAGGACAAAATGTTCTAAAATTGGTGCCAGTGTCAAAGCCAATTAATAATAATTGTCTACCATTAGTTCAGTCGCCAGGAATCATCAGTACTCCGACAAATGTCAGTTTTTCTCTGCCGTCTCCATTTTCAAATGCAGCCTTGCCTTCACCAGTGAAATTACCAGTCTTACAGCAACCCAGTCTTGGAAACTACATAATCACAGCAAAAAGCAATCTCCCAGAAAGTGAAAAAGGCATCATTGCTAACAAACCCTCTACACTTCAGAGCACAACCGTAGTGCTTGAAAAATCTCCAGTGAAAGCAGCATCAAGCCCTTCTCAACCTGGTCATTCATCTTTTGTAGTGGTAAATACAGAACCTTCAAAGGTCTCTGTAACTAACTTACCCATGTTGCCTTCAGGACATCACCTTCAAATACCGGCTGATGCTGAAGTGAAATCGGTTCCAGCTTCTTCTTTGCCTTTTGCAATAAAACAAAAGATACTAGCAGCGACTAGCGGCAGTGATGTCAATAAAAACCCTTCTGTTATTTATGTATCGCCAGTTAATACTGTACGAACAGTGGTCTCCAAAGAGCCGACTCCAGTGTCCCCCAATAATAAGACATTTAATACAACACCAGTAGGTGTGCCTCAACGGATCTTACAAGCTGTTACTCCACACGAGACATCTGCAGGATCTCAAAAGGCCCCAATGAAATGGATTGTGCAAGAGAATAGAGAGTCTGCGGCATGCCTTGTGCCAGTAAAGTCTTCAAATGACACTGCATCAAAGATATTAAAAATGTTGTCTGGATCACAAAATGATAAAAGCAGTATTTCAAATGTTTTACCAATGTGCAGCAATTCTGTTAGTCCAAATTCAAAGAACATTCATATTAAAGACAATGCTTTAGTTATGTACAATAATAAAATTTACCTTCTAGCTAAACGAGGGTCAGAAGTTTTGGATCAGCAAACTAAAAAACAGCAGTCGACAAGTTCTGCACCAGCAGAAAAACTGATATCAAGTCCCGAATCATCGATAAAGGATATATCTAATAAAGTGGTCGAAGTAGTGCTCTCAAAAAACAAAGCCACAAAACCTTCCAACAGTCAGCAGACATGCCCTATTACACAGGCATCTCCTCAACTGAATGGAAGTGTGGCACAAACATCTACTCACCTCAATGGAAATAGAAGTGTTGCACAAACATCTCTGCCACTCAATGGAAGTAGAAGTGTTGTACAAATGTCTCCTCCGCTCAGTGGAAGTGTTGTACAAATGTCTCCTCCGCTCAGTGGAAGTGTTGTACAAACGTCTCCTCCGCTCAGTGGAAGTGTTGTACAAACGTCTCCTCCGCTCAGTGGAAGTGTTGTACAAACGTCTCCTCCGCTCAGTGGAAGTGTTGTACAAACTCCTCGTCCGCTCAGTGGAAGTGTTGTACAAACGCCTCGTCCGCTCAGTGGAAGTGTTGTACAAACGCCTCCTCCGCTCAGTGGAAGTGTTGTACAGACGTCTTCTCGGCTCAGTGGAAGTGCTGCACAAACATCTCAGCTCAATGGAAGTAGAAACGTTTCACAAGCATCTCCTCCGCTCAATGGAAGTAGAAACGTTTCACAAGCATCTCCTCCGCTCAATGGAAGTAGAAACGTTTCACAAGCATCTCCTGCGCTCAATGGAAGTAGAAACGTTTCACAAGCATCTCCTCCGCTCAATGGAAGTAGAAACGTTTCACAAACATCTCCTCCGCTCAATGGAAGTAGAAATGTTTCACAAGCATCTCCTCAGCTCAATGGAAGTAGAAACATTACACAAATATCTCCTCAGCTCAATGGGAGTATCAACGCAATAACCATTGTTCCACAACCTTTTAAACCAAAAGTAAATAAAACAGATGATTCAGACGTAATTCTTATTACTGATGATCCTGATGATGAAATCCAGTTAGTCGTCACAAAACGTCCAAACTCAGCTACTATTTTGCAAAAATCTGAAAGTTCCATCAATGGGAATACTCCTACAAAAGTACTACAACAACCTGCTCCTATAATGCAAACTCAAGAGGTAAGCTTAAGTCACTAAACCCAAAGCGGCTAGTGTTTTTATTGCTTTCAGTGTATGACTGTCAGCGGCCAGAAATTCTGGAGAAAGCAAAGTAAAATGCAATTAAAGTTTACAAGTATTTAGCGTACCAGTTCTGCAGTGTGAAAGATCTGACAAAGTAGAATGTTATAATAGCATATTTGAACAAAAATAATATTGCACATTATGCCCTTAAAGGGGAACTCTCACCTCTATTAAAGTACTTCTCATCTTAATGTTCCATGTTAGTAAATCTTCAGTCCATTTTTATTGAATACAATATAGCCCGAGATCAAAGCTTTTAAAAATAAAATCATGACATTGGTTCAGAACATTCTGCAGTACAGATCTGTACCGCAGCCTGTCAATCTTCACCTCCCCAGTTGTTCCCCATTGCCACCTCCTACTGTGATGGAGGAATCCAGCATGTGAGTCAGAGTGCTTTCTTGCCAATGCGAGCGCTCCAGCTCACACGCTAGTTTCCTCCTCTAGAGTAGGAGGTGGAAACGGGGAACAACTGGGGAGGGGGAAGAGGCAAAGAATGACAGGCTGTACAGTAGCCTGTTCTGAACTGAATTCACAATCTCATTTTTTTTTTCAAAGCTTAGATGTCGAGCTATAATGCATTAAAAAAAAAAAGTTATATTCCCCCTTTAATCTGTTGTAGAGACTGTGTTAAAGTATTTATTTTTTTAATAAAGAATGTCAAAAAGTTATAACCTTTACAAAATGTTTTGCTTGCTTAAAGGGCAACTCTCACCTCTTTTCAAGTACGTCTCATCTTAATGTTCCAAGTGAGTAAATCTTCAGTCTTTCTTTTTTTTATTTAATGCAGTGTAGCCCAAGATCTGAGCTTTGAAAAAATACGATCATGACTTAATTTCAGGACAGGCTGCTGTAGAGCACAGTACTGTAGCTTGCCAATCTTTGCCTCTTCCCCTCCCCAGTTGTTCCATGTTGCCACCTCCTACAGTGACTGAGGAATCCAGCGTGTGAGCTGGAACGCTTTCTTGCCAATGAGAGTGCACCAGCTCACACGCTGGATTCCTACCCCAGAGTAGGACGTGGCAACAGAGAACTGGGGAGGGGAAGAGGCGAAGATTGAAAGACTGGGGTACAGAGCTGTACCGCAACCTGACGTGACTATCTTATTTTTAAAAGTTTTGATCTCGGACTATACTGCATTAAATAAAAATAAAAAAATGTACTGAAGATTTACTTGCATGGAATATTAAGATGAGAAGTACGTTAATAGAGGTGAGAGTTCCCCTTAAACATTTGTGAGTGGCACTACCTCTAAGTAAAACCAGTGCTTTGTTTTATAAAAGACACATAAACAGATTTGATGTAAACGCCGTCATTAAATCAATAGTAATGTTTACATATAAAGGCAAGGTCGATTTTTGTACATGCTTTTTGTAGAAGTGTACCTTTCTAACAGCCCATAATGTTGTAGTCTTTGTTTTATTTTATATTAGTGTTCCCCTCTCGCCCCTTTTCCAGACATGATTCTTCCTCCCCTCAGATCTGAAATCCGGTCACAACAGATCTCAATGTGGGACTATTCCATCTATCAGTGTAAGGAAAACCCTTCCCCCACCTTGATGAAGGAGGGCAAGTTTTTAGTTATGCTGACAGAAGATTGTCCTTTGTCACCCTCCATCCGGACCGGCTTGCTGCTCTGAGGGGACGCATTGTGACATCTGGAAAAGAGTGGGAAGGGGACACTTTCGTATAAAATAAAATATGGACTGTTACTTTTTGTAGAAGTGTACCTTTGTATGTAGAAGAATCTACCTTGCCTTTTATGTGTAAACATTACTATCTAAATAAATAAAAAAATATCGGGCCATGTTCAAGGAAGCATTTCTGGAGCGGGATTGCGGTCTTTTCCCATAAGGAAAAAACTTTTGCTGAGGCCGTGATAAATATTTCACCCGTCTCTTACATTGACCTTATCAAAATATTACAATAAACAAGATGTGTATGATGTACTTCTTTTTGTTTTGTTTTTACATTTGTACGATCTTAATTGCAGAGACAGACCATGAGAACACCTCTCTTAACGAATGATAACAGACTACCTGAAGTAAACCTGCACAGTGATAAAAGTTGGAGGTTGAAGTTTGGATTGCTCAAAAGAGAAAAAGTCATTCTAAGAAGGCTTCCTCTGCTTCGTGCAGAAAGACCCACAAAATCCAAGGACAGTTCTAACATAGAAGCCAACCACACTGTGACTGAAAACCACAATCGCTATGCTGAAAAACATACAATGTACGATACAAAGTCACTGGAAAAAACTTCTAAGGTTGGTATAGATATTTTTCATTAATTATATTTTAGATTTCATGTGGCCTTTGTTAAAGGAACACTAACACATAAACAATGGGTTGATAACCAAAATAATATGTTTTGGAGGGGGGTTGTGAATAGGTTTATATAACTTTGAGGTTGATGTTAAATATATGTAAAAAAATAATTGTTCAGATGTCACTTCCTAAGATACCTACTTCTAAAATAGTTTTTAATGCATGTGTAAATTGTCCTGTTAAGAGCATTTCTAATGCAGTTTGTGTTGAGACATAAGAGCTAATTGATTGTGACCAGCACCCACTACACTTATATTTAAAAAGGTTGTTATCTGTCTCACCCCATTTACAGAAAATCCTGGCAATCAGTAGGTGCCCTGGAAAACGCCGGAATGGCTGTTCCCTCAGAGGCCTCATAAAACAGATATTTTTTACATAGGCTAGTACATAGTATATAAATGTATATTATATTCATTTTTAGGTGTTATTGTTCCTTTAACCACAATTGCTGTGTTTGAGAACCTAAAACCACATGAATGATTTTATCAGTTTCATAATTGTTGATGAGTTTTGCAAATATTAGAAAATATCTATAGTTATTGCAATTCCAGTCTCAAAGTATGCCTTACATTTTACATTGACTACAGAGTACCTATATTTAGATTATTCCAGACTAAACCAGCTGCATCACAGGGGACAAATACAAATTCCTGTTAAATAAAATCAAGCTTTTAACCCCTTGGATCCTGGAGGCAGCATTCAGGAGATAAAAAGCCCTATTCAAGTGCATGGGAGTTTGGGAGTTTTCATTTGACCCCATGGTGTAGTTTTGGTTTACTCCAGAATAACTCCTGTTTTATTTGATAAAAATGGGCCTATGTTCCTGCAATAAATTATGTTTAATGCTGAACTCCTTCAGGACCAGGGGTTATGCAGAGGCCTGATTTACAATGTGTTGCACAACCCTTTGATCCTATCAAGGGGTTAACATAAGTATTTTTTAGGTTAAATGGGGATCAACAAATGCATTTCATCATACATTTTATTTATTTTGTGATTAAAGGGATAGTAATGGTTCAGATTACACACAGCTCAGAACATTGAGCATGTATAATAATTGTGCTCCGCACTGTACACTTTCTGAATAACTTTCTAGTTACCGTGTAATATAACGTTAAACATGATTCCGCCCCTTTCCCTGACATCATGGTTTTTGTCCTAGATCCAACAGCAGATCACAATGAGGGACAATCCTCACGCAGTGTTGGCGAAAACGTGCCCTCCTTCCTCAAGGCGGGGAGGTTTTTCCTTATACTGAACAAGGGAAGATTGTCCCTCATTGTGGTCTGTCTGGTCAAGCGAATGGACATCACAGCTGAGTGGAGGTGGCTTCACATTAGGAAAAGGGGCAGGAGAGATCATCTTTAACATTCTATTACGCAGTAACTAGCAAGTTATGTAGCATATGTACATTGCAGAGCACAACTGTTACACGTTCTCAACGTTCTGAGCTATTTGTAATATGAACCATTACAATCCGTTTAACGTCACCTTAATGGCACCATTTTATTAATGGTTTGATTACAAAGGCAATATAAGGTACCGTTTTTGTTAATAAGTAATTATTATACTCTTCAAATAGTGATTCAGTCATAACAAAACTATGGAACACTAATGCATCCCAGTAACAGCCCCTTCATTTGCCTTAATTTGTGCAGAAGCTCCTAATGGCAGCTATGAATCAGATCTCAGTGTACCTTTTAAATGGTACTCTGTGTCAGGTCTTCAGATGTGAAGATGCTTCTCTGGTGCCTATCTCCAGGGCACCCACTGAAAGCAGAGCTACCACCTGTTTAAAGTTTGTCATCTAATTTCCCATCTGGCAACTAGCTGCTCAGTAGTGCCAGTCGCCAGAATAATTACCTGGTTAAATAGAACGAGACCCTGCGCCGGGGCTGACCGGCAGTAGAGCACGCAGACCTCTTGCCACAGTGACGTCTTTGCACCTGTGCTGTCAGTCCCAGCCGGCTCTAGGAGGCGTTGCTAGGAGCTGTTCAGCTCCAAAAGGGACTGACAGCGCAGGCTCGAAGACATCACTTTGGCAAGATGTCTGTGTGCTCTACTGCCGGTCAACCCCGGCACAGGGTCTCGTTCTATTTAACCAGGTAATTATTCTGGCATCTAGCACTACTGAGCAGTGGTTTGAATGCGCTTTTGATTTTCTTAATAAAAAAAAAAAAAAAAGTGTGGTATTGCTAAAATTAAAGGTTTAAAAATGTGTCCTTCCAGGCAGACTGCGATTACAGCTCTGCACCGCAGTCTGTGACTCTTCTTCTGCTTCCCTCCCACATAGCATCTCCATCCAGTTTCTACCGATGACAGAGGGTTTCTCATTATAAGCTGGAGCTCTCTTATTTGACAGAGATTGCTCCAGCTTACATGGACAAATCCTACATCATTGGAGGAAGTTGGAGTAAAACGGTACTTGGGGAGGGAACAGAAAAAGATTGTCAGGCTGCGGTGCAGAGCTGTACCCGCAGTTTGTCCGGAAGTAAGGACCCGAATCATCTTTAAACCTTTTATTTTAGCAATACCATAAATTTTATTAATAAATATATATATATTTAGTTAAAGGGATAGTAATACTTTGTTTTATTTTGTAGGCATTAAAAAAACATGAAGAACGATATAAGTCTTATCTCTCAAACCTTTATGGTTTGAGAGATATTCACAAGCAAAGTTTCCCCTCCTGCCCCTTTTACCTAGTGTAAGCCATCTCTTCTCAGATGTGAGTCTGGTTGTATGACAGGACAGATAACAGAAGGGGACAATTTTCTTTGTATGAAAACAATGAAAGCCCTGCCCCCCTTGACAAGTTTTTCAGCTTTTTCCCTTATCTTAATTGAAGATTGTCCCTCTCTGCAATCTACCTGGACACCTCCCTTCTGATCTGGCTGAACAGTGTTACATCAGTAAAAGGGGCGGGAGGGGGATACTTTGTCATTCAATTACTCTTGAACTACAACTCTGACAGAATTGAAATAACACTCTCCAAAGTCCAAATACTATGATGATTGATTAGAGCTGCTTTTATTATGAAACATTACTATCCCTTTAATTAGTAGCCACACTTGTATTAAGGGTGATAGTTCCCATTTAAATCCACTGGAATTTGTATTTGTTGTCAATGGGGCAGTTGGTTTATTTCATAATTACTTCACATTTCTTTTGGACACAGGGTCCCTTTTTTAAAAAAAAATCATGGTGCTTTTGTGCATTTTTATTAAATAACTTTTTTTTTTTTTTTATTTGTTAAATAGGATCCTTTTGAAATGCATCATCCTGAAATGAAAAGAAAATCAACATCTTCAGAAAGTGATTCAGATTCAAAGAGGAGGAAGAGCATAGATGGACCAGGTTTACATAAAGACTCTGATATGTGCACAAATGCTTCACTACCCCCTGGATTGTCTTTCTCTAAAGCAGATACTCCCTCTGCAGCTCCTAGTTGTCTTTACCCAAATATTCTTATTTCTACTGGTTCTTCTGAATCGTTATCGCCATTAACTACAGCTTCTCCATCAAAACTAAATTCCCATCATCCTGTAAAAAATATGGACCATCAATCATTATCCAGTCGTACTCTTTCAGTTTTGAGTCACTCACCTGAAACCTCTTCTACTGTGTCAGATGATGTCTCTTCCCAGCTTGGTCATGAGCCTGTAACTCCTTCTATGACCTATTCTTCAGTGAATAAAAGTCCAGATACCCTAATTTCATCTCCTGTGGATTTAGATGAAGCGATCAGAGAAGAGAAAATCCGTCGGCTTAAAGAGCTTCTTAGAGAGCGTGAACAAGCACTTGAAGTTATAAGGCGTCAGATGAACACCTAAATATTTCTATTTTTGTTTTTTTAGTTTATTGACTATGGATGATTCTTTAGCTGTTTCCTGCATTTCTAAATGTCATCATTTTGTTTTCTTTAAGGTATCAGTAAAGTTTTATTATTAAAAAAAAAAATAGTTGGGCTTTTGCTGCTGAGTCAAGGGCACTTTTACTGCTGGCAGTTTCTTGATTCAAAAGTTATAGCAGTTCAAGTTGTCACAAAGTGACGGAGCAGTTATTTTTACAATCTAAAGAACTGTAGCCAGTGGCTCAATAATCCCTTAGAATGCACTAGAGTAACTGGACAAAAGGTGGCACTGCTTATATGTAAAAAACACATAATAACATTGCAACTCAAAGGAGAGCAAGTATAGCATTGTTTTACAGAGCAGAAAATGTCACAAAAAATATATACATATATAATTTTTTTTATATAATAAAGGTTTACTGTGCCTTTAAGCAGTGTCTTGGACACATTGCCTCTTGAAATTAATAGATTTAAGACTAGATTCATACGCTGGTGACTATTGACTATAACTAAATCTTGAGGCTATTTATACCATATGGATTCCGCCTAATAATTTATTGTGTTTTTTAAATTTTTCACATATTAAAGTGATAGTAATGGATCATTTTAAGTTACTTTATTTTTTTAATAGCTACAATATTAAAGTAACTGAGGCCAGTCAGTCAAAGCCTTTGTCTTACAGCAGGAGATCCGATCCGCAGACCGGCCGGAGGCTCTTCAGCAGAGCTGAAACAGCGTGACCTAAATAGAAATACTGCATTGGAATGGTCTACAAAGTGTGCTTGCAAACCAGGCACACTTTGTAGACCGTTCCAATGAAGTGTTTATGTTTAGATCATGCTATTTCAGCAACCGGACGGTCTTCGGACCAGGATCTGCTGCTGTAAGATAGAGGCTGACATCCCTGCAAGGGGAAACTATGAAATCGTATGTCTCTTTGAGAGATGAGACTGGCCTTAGTTACTTTATTTTTTTTAATACCTACAATATTAAAGTAACTTAAAATTATCTATTACTATCACTTTAACTTCCTTCACTACAAGTAACTTAATATTCAAGAGGAGCAACTCTGGGGGCAAACCAACTGCGCCATAGGGAGCAAATAAAAACTTCCCAAAATTCCCATTGATTAAAATAGGGCTTTTAACCCATTAAGTGCTGGATATCTCAAACACATGGCTTCACAATGCGTTGAGACATCGCTAGAATTTCATGAGTTGAGTTCAATTTAAAGCAGTGGCATTTATATATCTTTCCAAATATCTGCAGTTGGTTTGCCCCACAAAATGTGTTTTTCTTACCCATAGACTTTAAGTAAAAATGCTGTTTAATAATTGACATTAGCAACCAAAACTTTTGCCCATTTCCAGTTCCTCATAACTCTATACCTTTTATCTGATTGGCTGTATTTTTAAAGGGGCACATTCAACTTTAGAAAAAGTTTGTGAGCTGATGTTTTTCCATGCCCAGTGTAGCAACTTAAAGCTGTTTTGGTATCGAAACTATGACCTTTAAACGAGAGGTAACACCTCCTAGTAATATCCCTTCCACTTACCTTACTATGGCCAGAAAATCCTAATGGCCCCTATTAATTTTGCCTTTGTGTAAAAGAAAACCTCTTAAATTGGTCTTGAATGTCATGTCCATGGAGTCTGACAAGACGGTTGATAGCAGGACCACAACACAATCTCTCTACCTGCCGCACCTGTAATCTTAACCATGTAAACACCAGAGGGGGTTGTGCTTTGCATTGTTTTGTATCCTTTTAGTTTTTACAGTGCTAAGTAAGCTTTGGGTTAAAAACATTTCCAGCAACTATGTCACCACTGACATGAGATCCGTGATTGATTGAAGATAATATTTCTTGTATAAAGACACAAGTCAAAAATTCATAATGGCCATTAGGATTTTCCGGCCGTTGTAAGGAAAGTGGATTATTACGATGTGTTGCTTCTCCTTTAAAGGGATAGTAATACTTAATCATAATAGCTAGCGAGATGCTTTGCAAGGCAATTCGAACTTATGACAGGCAGACAGGGTACTTGACTGCTGGAGACTGGAACCGGCTAACCTCAGTCAAGCGCATTGATCCATAGACACCTCACTCTCACGGGACTTCACCGCCTCATCCTCAGTGACGCTGCCACCCCCTCCCAAACAGAAAATCAAAGGATCGTGCATGTTAAAGGGATAGTAATACTTGAAAATAATTGTATTTTATATTGTAGCCCTTAAAAAAATATGAAAAATTATATAAGTCTTATCTCCCAAACCTTTATGGTTTGGGACATATTCACATGTAAAATATTGTAAAATTCTCTTTTCCTGGCTGTTTCAGCCAAGTCTGCCATCTAGTGGACAGATTTGGAATTCGGTCCACAGAGCAACCGGCAGCTCTTTAGCATTGCCGAGATCACGATCTTTGAAAAGAACTACTTAACTGGAACTATCTACAAAGTGTGCCTGGCTTGAAAGCACACTTTGTAGACCATTCCAATTAAGAAATTCTTTTTAAAGATCATGATCTCAGCAGTTCTGGAGAGGCACAGCCGGTCCTGGGACCGGATTCCAAATCTGAAGCGTGGAACAATGACATCACTCCAGGGGAAACTTTACTTCTGAATATCTCCCAAACCATAAAGGGCTACAATATAAAATAAACTTATTTTCAAGTATTACTATCCCTTTAAGAGGATAATTTCTAGAGCGTGCTCATCCTTGGATTTAAAAGACGTGGTGAACGTTTTTGAATTTTGGCGAAATTTGAATGTAAAATTTACCACGAATCAGACCAGTTCAGAGAATTTTGATAGGTGACACTGTACATAACTTTTCAAAACAGGCTTAAAGGGCGTTAGTAAAAACAAAGTATTACTATCCCTTTAACATAGACACAACAGACTTCTTGGAAAAACATTCCACTTGTTCTGTTGATGTGTGGCTGGCACATACTCCCAGACTCCTCAAAATAATACTGTGGTGTATGTAACAGTGGGGCCTAGGATTTTGATTCCTAAACATGGCTTATAGAGTCTGCCGATCAATGGGAAAAACCCAAGTCTGTAGCTGTCTAAACATGAATTGGCCTCTTTAACAAATCCACGTTTATGTTTGGAATATTTCCTACTCCTCCTCAGGGGATACTTTTACAAATTGTTCAGTGCTGCTGCTACGAGGTATTGATGTTGAATGTCATGGCCCATATAGAACTATGTTTCCGCTTCACTTGTCTAGAGTATATAATTCAATTTTGTGTGTGTCATCCATGGTAGATTATTAGGACACTGACAGCAGCTTATTCATATTTTTTTCCCCCAAACAAAATTCCTGTTTCTAAAATTTTGATGTAATAACATTCCATAGTGGTGTGAAGTTTTTGGTTGGGTACTGTGTCTTTTTCAATGAGGTAATAATTTTTATTTCACTGGAGCGCCTAAACAGAATATTGGTAGCCACCCGTTTAAAAGGACATTGTTTAATATTAACATTTTATATGTGCTAGGAGATATGGTATATGCAGCACTAGTCCAATTTAGCTGGCTCCAGCCCTTGATGTTATAAGAAAAAGTGCTGCAACTCTGGAACAAACCATCTGTGTCATAAAGGACAAATAACATTTACATTGATTTTAAATGGGGCTTTTAAACTCCTTTAACACTAGAGTTCTTCGGAGCGTTGCAAAATAATTCATTTTAGATCTCTCTAACTTTCAAGGTGTTGAAATGCCATTTAAATAAATATAAATGTTTATTCGTCCCCTATAGTGCAGTTTTGTTTATTCCAGAAATATATCACTTTTCCATAGTACATCAGTCACACTGTTAGGTAATTTTAGAGTATTCTTTCTCTTAAATAGCATTTACTGGTGGACAAAGACTACAGAGGATTTATTAATTGCATTTTATATGTCCTTAACCAAGACAAGGGCCATTATTTGTATTGTAATTGTAAATGCAGTTATGTCATTTTTCCCTTGATAAAGATAATGTTAAACAATTTTCTCGCTTTGTAGTTCTTTCCAGTATTAAAGTGACACTCGAGTTAAATTTGTTTCTTTTAGTAATCACATTTTTGGTTAAAGGAATAGTAATGTTTCAAAACAAAAGCAGCTCCAATTAATCTTCATAGTATTTGGGCCATGGAGAGTGTTATATCAATACTGTCAGAGTTGTAGTACAAGAGTAATTGAATGATAAAGTATCCCCCTCCTGCCCCTATCACCTAGTATAAGGCACCTCCCCTCAGTTGTGGAATCTGGTCTTGAGACCAGACAGCTCCCAGCAAAGGACATTCTTCTTTCTGTGAGAACAATGAAAACCCTGCCCCCCTTGACAGGTTTTTTTTAGGTTTTCCCTTGTGCTGATTGAAGAGTGTTCCTCACAGCAAGCCATCTGGACAGCACCATGCTGCTCTGAGGTAAGCAGTGTTACATCAGTAAAAGGGGCATGAGGAGGATACTAGGTTCTAGATTATCTAGTTTCTGCATGGAAGGCAGCCCCGTTTGTGCAATTCCATATGTGGAAGCTGCAGATGAAAACTCTCAGGAATTGGTCCAGGCTTCAGTGTCATTTTTACCATGTCATGTCCCTGTCCAACCAGACTAAGGCGGACCTTTGTTGGTGGCTGCAGAGATCCCATCTGTTGCTAAGATGGCCATTGGTTATTCCAAATTTGGTGATAGTCACGACGCATGCCAGCTTGTCAGGATGGAGTTTCAAACTGGGCCCCCAGAGGGCTCAGGTTCTTTGGATCAGTGCAGAGAGTCTTGCATCCATCAGTGTTGGAGCTTCAGGTGATTTGTCTAGCCCTGCAGCATTGGTCTCAGTCCCTCCAGGTATCCCCTGTGTAGATCCAATCTGTATAATGATCTATACAGTAAACTAAGACTACTAGAGGATTTCCCCAGGGTGGTCTACTGAAGGCTAGGGTGCTCTGGCTGGGGAGCATTGCTTGAGAGCAGTATCGGTGTGGTGTGTTCCCTTGCTTCTGTGTAAGCTGGGGTTAAAGTTGCTGGCAGCAAAGTCAGATGACAGGATGAGTATACCTAACACCAATAATAGTAGACCACTGTGAGGATAGAAATAGGTAGCCAACTCATTTAAAAGGCAGAGTATAAAGCCAGCTAGAGAGGCAAAGACAGGCTGAGGTCATACATGAGGAGTCGGATAAGATCAAAAGACAAGATTAAAGTCGAAGGCAGGCCATGGTTGTACAGTAGTAGTCAGATGACCTCCACAAGCAAGCGGGAGGTCGAAGGCAGGTTGAGGTCATACACCATAAGTCTGATAAGATCACAGGCACGGAAGCAACTGCTACATCAACACGCATCTACTTGTCTGGAAAATATGCTTGGAGGAACCAATGGGAATGAGCAAAGCAAAGACACAGGTGCAATTGACAAGATAGATCATGACAGTAACCCTCCTGAATAGACTTCCCGAGCATGGCCAGGATGAGAGCAATGAAAATCACATCCACTCTCTTGTTCTGATACATCAGAAGCGGTTAATTCTTCGGGGCTATACCTCTTCCAGTCAGTAAGATATTGAAGTTGACCCCTCACACTTACAGATCTACAATCACTCTAACCTCCTTCTCGATGATCACCTACCACTACTGGGGCGGGGTGTGGGACAGAAAAGAACCGGTTCCAAACCAAGGATTTCAAAAAGGTGATGTGAAATTTGTTAGCAATCTTCATGGATGGCGGTAAGTCCGGGAAGTAGATAAATGGGTTGAGGTTGGCAAGAACTCGGAATAGAGCTGTGAAATGTTCAAGTGTCCGTGATGGTTGGTGAAGCAGTAGGTTGCGAGTAGACAGACCATATCTCCTGGATGATATATGGGTTCATGGAGTCTGGAGTAGTGTGCCACCTTTGTAGCTTCTCATAGAATGCTTAATCTGTTGGGAGATGATTACCCAATGTTTCCTGAGATTCCTGATCTGGGCATCTGTGAGGGGCTCCTCTAGGTCACCAGAGGGTGGCAGGATACAAGGATGATAACCTAAGGCTCTGTAAAACTAAGTGGTTCGCAGCATGTGATGATAGAAGTTGCTGAAGGCAAATTTGGCTTATGACAAAGTCTACCCATTTGCAATGGTGGGCATAGATGTAATGTCAGAGGAAGGTCTAAGACTGTTTTTCTCCATCTGACCATTATTCTGTGGGTGATTAGTAGGAGTAGAAGCATAGCTCGAGCCCAAACAGTTGACAAAGTTCACCAAAACCAAGGGATAAATTGAGTCCCTCTGTCAGACATCAACTGCTGAGGAAATCCATGTAGGCGAAAGATGTCCTTGATGATGACTGCTAGCGATGAAGCAGATGGCAACCCACATAGCGAAAGTGAGCTTGTTGTGAAAAGTTGTCTCCTACCAGCAGTATTCTAGTGCATCTCTTAGATTCCTGAATGTCTATAATAAAATCAAGGGCCAGGTGTGTCCAGGGCTCCTGAGCAACAGTTAATGGATGGAGAAGGCCAACTGTTGTGAACAAGGTTTATCTTTGACGAGGACAGAACAGGCTAATACATAGGCTTCAGCGTTTTGTTGAGCATCGGGAACTAGCCTCAATAGGGCATCCACCTTGGCGTTCTTGGACCCTGGTTGCTATGTTATAAAGTTCAAATGTGTAAAGTACAGAGCCCATCTGGCCTGGTGTGGGTTTAGCCTTTTCTAGAAACTGTAGATTCTTATGGTCAGTCAGGATAGTAAAGTAAATGGCACTTCCGCTGAGATGTTTCCATTCCTCCAGGGCAAACTTAATGGCCAACAAATCTTGATTCCCCACATCTTAGTTCATCGCAGCAGCAGTAAACTGTTTAGAAAAGAAAGAACATGGGTAGAGCTAGGAAGAACCTTTTTCACTGTCGTCCAATACAGGTCACTGGTACTCTGGGAGGCGTAAGTCCCCTTTAATAGGCAGGAACAATTATGCAAATAATTTGCAAGGGGCGGAGCCTCCCCTCTTACTTAAGCCACCTTCTGGCCAGAGCCACTCATACTGATTTGTTCCTGGTGTGCTTCCACACCAGGTAGAGAACATCTATGCATCTTAGTATTTTATTATTTTTTATTCAAATATGGAATACCACCATTAGGAGGGTGACCATGGCTGTGAATTGCCCTCTTTAAAGTGGCTGGTGCAGCTTCCAGGGATTTTCTGTGGACCTATACCCTGATGAGGGGACAGCTTGTGTTAAGCAGCTCCCCTGTTGGGGAATTTACCTCTGGTTCTTTCCCTCCCTATCATGGTCACCTGAAGACAGAAGTCAGCAAGGAGTGAGTCACCCATTGAGTGCTGAAGGTCCACTTGTCCCCACAGTGTCCCTTTGATGGGCTTGTATTTGGGAGTTTTAATACACTCCAGCACTCATAGGGTGTTTTTATTGCATTATTACTGTTTATGCAATTTCTGTGTTATTCTCTGAGTTTTGGAGCATTGGGTATCATTTATTTATGTTTCTCATGTGTTTCATGCTTGTTTGGGCACTTTTTAATGTTTTACTAAACTTTATTAAAAATGGTGTTCCGCTCCTTTAAGCGCGGCTTTTTCCCGCTCAGACGCAAGGGCTCCTTTACTCTCTATGGGAATTCACAGTATGGGACATATCTCTGGAACCGCTTGTCACAGCAACTTCAGAGAGGGCTCATTTTAATTCTAGGCTCCTGCTCTATCATCCGGAATGTGTTTTATTTATGTGGGGTGTTCAGGGGGGCTTCGGGCACTGTTTGGGGTACTTGTGGAAAAAAAAACTACATTTCCCATGAGCGCTTGGTTCGCGCTCGTTTCTGATTGGCTGTCACGACGGCCGCCATTTTGTGGTACTTTTCCTAGGCGAGTACACTACGCAGGGACCGAGCCTTCTCTCTCCTCAACAGATTAACCCTTCGCTGGCCAGATAAGTCCGTTTTTAGAACATTTCTGGGGTGAAACTTTAATCTTAACACTTTTTCTGGGTGATAGTGTTATTAGTGGGGTATATTGACGCTGTGAGCATGTCTACTTCACTGGAGCTAGGGGCTAGACCCAAGTCTAAGGAGGATGGGGGGTCCGCTACCCCCATGGCGTTTTGCTCCTCTTGCCACATTGGGCTGGATGGCGATAATGTGGGGGATCTATGCCCTAATTGTACTGGTCAAGATAGCAACCCTGGGCTTCCCAGCCACGCTATTGAGCCATCCTGGGTGAGGGAGTTTAAAGCTGCCACTAGGGATCTCAGATCCACGCTTCAACTCTTTCCCTCTCAGGTACAGGGGGCTCTCCAGGTCTGGCAGACCCCCTCTACTATCAGGACCTCCCTGCCTAAGCCACAGGGAGCTCCTGATATCACTGATTCTTCTGAAGAAGAACTTTTACAGGATTCTGATGCTGAGGAACGTACTGTTATTGAATCTAACAGGTCCATTGGGGACCCCTATGAGTGTGACCCTGAAGTTTCGGCTGAGGGTCTGATCAGAGCGGTTCTGAATACGCTCAACCTTCCTCTGACTCAGGAATCCACTTATGATCCTACTGATGTTTTTCAGAAAAAGCCATCTAAGCCTGTTGTTTGTTTTCCAACTAACCCTACTCTTGCCCGTCTGGTCTCTGAGGCATGGAAGAATCCTGATAGATCTTCCTCTGTCTCCAAAAAGTTTGCCAAACTTTACCCTTTTCCTGAGGCGGAGCTGGCAAAATGGGTTCATCCTCCCAAAGTGGATGCTCCTGTGTCTAGACTATCCAAATCTACTGCTTTGGCTGTCTCAGATGCCTCTGCCTTGCAGGACTGGACGGATAAGAAACTAGAGCTCTCTCTTAAGTCTATTTTTGCCTCCATTGGCACAGCCATGCGCCCCACTTTTGCTGTGGCATGGGTTAATAGAGCTATTGCGGCCTGGACTGAACGACTGACTGAAGCGGTTCGCCAGGATGCGCCTGTATCTGAACAGTTGCAGCTTCTTGCTAATATCACTGAAGCTCAGAACTATGTTGCTGATGCTGCTTTTGATGCTGTGCGCATGATGGCGAGGGCCTCCACTTCTTCTGTGGTGGCTAGACGCGCTCTTTGGCTGAAAATTTGGTCTGCTGATACAGCCTCTAAGAAGGCTTTGCTTTCCTTGCCCTTTCAGGGGAATTTGCTTTTTGGGTCTGAACTCAAAGAAATGATCAGTGAGGCTACTGGCGGTAAAAGTACTCTTCTACCCTCAGTCTTTAAGAAAAAGTTTCCAGCCAAACGCAATCGGTCCTTTCGTTCCTTTCAGACTGAGACACGCCCCTCGGCCCAAACGGGTCCTCCCACTACGCGCTCCTCCTCCAAGCCCAAACAGTCCTGGAGGCCCAAAGTTGCCTCCAAGGCCAAGACCTCCAAGACTGCTTCGGCATGACTCGCCGAACCCGGGTCCGCATCCGGCTGTAGGCGGTCGTCTCCGCATCTTTCGCCGGACTTGGGAGGAGTCAGTGGCGGACCCATGGGTTCTTCAGGTGGTGTCAGAGGGATACAGGATCCCTTTCTCTTCCCTTCCTCCTTTTCGGTTCCATTTTACTCGTCCTTCTCAGGAACCCACAAAAAGGCGTCTGTTCGACGACGCTATTCAGGATCTCTTGGACAAAGAGGTCCTGGAGGCGGTTCCTCAGGGGGACACAGGTTCAGGATTTTATTCCAACCTGTTTGTGGTAGCCAAAAAGGACGGAGGAGCCCGTCCCATCTTGGATCTCAAAGATCTCAATGCCTATGTGGTGACTTCCCACTTCCGCCAGGAGTCCCTGCGCTCTGTGATTGCAGCAATGTCTCCAGGGGAGTTTCTTGCCTCCCTGGACCTTCAGGATGCTTATCTTCACATCCCTATTCATCCAGAGAGCAGGCGGTATCTCAGGATTGCCTGCCACAGGGGACACTTTCAGTTTGCAGCGCTCCCCTTTGGGCTGACTTCAGCCCCTCAGGTCTTCCAGAGGGTGTTGGGCTCCTTGATAGCGGTGCTCCATCAGGATGGGATCAGAGTGACCCCCTACATGGACGATCTCCTACTGAAGGCCTCCTCAGCGGAGCTTCTCCACCAGCAATTACAGATGTGCATGCACACCCTGAACCGTCATGGCTGGATCCTGAATCTGGACAAGTCGGACTTGATTCCATCTCAGAGGCTTCTGTTCCTGGGTCTCCTGTTCGACACTCGCCAATGCATGGTGTTTCTTCCAGAGGACGTGGCTCACCAGATAGCTGTCAGAGTGGCTGGAATTCTGGACCTGGACGTGTTTCCAGTTCCGAAGTTGTCGTCCTTAGTGGGGAAGTTCATTTCCACAATCGAAGCAGTACCTTTTGCCATGGCCCACTCCAGGGATCTTCAGAGATTCGTGATCCAGACGTGCAAGAATCATCCAGATCATCAACATCTGTCTGTTTCTCTTCCTCCTCATGTCGAGTCGAATCTGCACTGGTGGTTAGATCTCTCTCATCTCCTGAAAGGGAAATCCTTTCTAGTTCCTCCTTGGACCACAGTCACTACGGATGCCAGCCTTCGGGGCTGGGGTGCAGTCTGGGGTCGCTTCAGTGCTCTGGGGAAATGGGGTCTGGAGGAATCCATGCTCTCCATCAATGTTCTGGAACTTCGAGCTGTCCGGCTGGCCCTGAGACACTGGGAGTCTCAATTGACCGGTCTTCCAGTCAGAGTGGAGTCCGACAACGCCACGGCGGTGGCTTACATCAACAGGCAAGGCGGCACAAGAAGCGGTTCCGCCTGGTGGGAGGTCAAGGATATTTTGTCTTGGGCAGAAGATCACGTGCCTGTCATCTCTGCGGTTCATGTTCCAGGCGTGGACAACGTCATGGCAGACTTCCTCAGTCGTCATACCGTCGACAGCGGAGAATGGGCTCTGCACCCAGAGGTGTTTCACATGCTCACTCAACGGTGGGGGATGCCTGTGGTGGATCTGATGGCTACCAGACACAACAGGAAGGTTCCGGTGTTTTGCTCCCGGTTGAGGGACTCCCTTGCTCTAGCAGTGGATGCCTTGTCGATCCCTTGGGACTTCTCCCTAGCTTACATCTTCCCTCCTCTTCCTCTGTTGGTCAGAGTTATCCAGAAGTTGAAGAGGGAACGTTGTCCTGTCGTCCTGATTGCTCCAAACTGGCCTCGCCAGTCCTGGTTTCCGGAATTGATGGCCATGTCAGTGAAGGATCCAATTCCACTTCCAGCCCGTCCGGACCTGCTTCTTCAGGGGTATCTGTGGAAAGAGGATGTTCACTCTCTCCATTTGATGGCATGGCGGTTGAATCCTCGATTCTAGCTAAGAAAGGCTTTTCTCCTTCTGTGGTATCGACGATGCTCAGTGCTCGTAAGCCTGTGTCTTCCAAGATCTATCATCGCATATGGTCAACTTTCGTGACATGGTGCTCTGACAAGAAGTTGTCTCTTGACTTCCATCTTCCCACTGTCCTGGCCTTCTTGCAGGACGGTGTGGATAAGGGGCTCAGTCTGAGTTCCCTCAAAGTTCAGACCTCTGCCTTGTCTGTGTTTTTCCAGGAACGGATTGCTGTCCTTCCTGATGTGAAAGTCTTTTTCCAGGGTGTGACTCATGTTCGACCTGCCTTTAAGAGTCCTGCTCCCCAGTGGGATCTCAATTTGGTGCTGGGAGTTCTACAGCGACCACCGTTTGAATCCTTGGCTTCCATTCCATTACGTCTTGTGACTTGGAAGATGGCCTTCCTCTTGGCTGTTGTGTCAGTGCGCCGGGTAGCAGAGTTACAGGCCTTGTCTTGTAAACCTCCTTACCTGGTGTTCCACAAGGATAAGGCTGTGCTTCGCACTACCAAGGAATTCTTACCCAAGGTTGTGTCTGAGTTTCACATCAATCAGGAGATTGTGGTTCCCTCTTTCTGCCCTAATCCTTCATCTGACAAGGAAAGAGATCTCCATCTGTTGGATGTGGTGCGTTGCCTCAAGTTTTATGTCCATCGCACCGAGTCTATCAGGAAGTCTGACGCTCTATTCGTCATTCCTGAGGGGCCTAGGGCAGGAAGACCGGCTTCCAAAGTTACCATTGCCTCTTGGATTAAGGCTACCATCCGTGAAGCCTATAAGTTGAGGAATAAGCATGTTCCCTTCCGGGTGACTGCCCATTCCACCAGATCTATTGGGGCCTCTTGGGCCTACAAGAATCAAGCTTCTGCTGATCAACTGTGCAGAGCGGCCACTTGGTCCTCTGTGCACACCTTTTCTAAGCACTATCGAGTTGATGTACTGGCTTCGGCTGATGCCAGTTTTGGAAGGAAGGTCCTGGAGGCAGTCTTGCCTGTGTAGGTCTTCCGCTCTGTGATCCTTAGTGCTTCTTTACTGTTGAGCCCGGTTGGCTCTAGTTCCGTGTGCTGTGTTAGTTCAGGGATTGTTCCCTTGGTTGGTGTCCGTTGACACTTAGTTTGGGCTATGTTATCAACTGGTCTTATCAGTTCTAGTGACTTGGGCCTTGCGCCTGGTCCTTGCCTTACTTCCCGCCTCTGGATCAGCTCAATGTTTGTACATCCCAGAGTACCAGTGACCTGTATTGGACGACAGTGAAAATAGGATTTTAGTCTTACCTGTTAAATCCTTTTCACTTAGTCCATACAGGTCACTGGTCTCCCACCCTGTCAAGGGACCAGTCTTGGATCTCCTGTGGCATTCAGTGGGAGACCGTTCGGGCATGCTCACAGGAGTCTTTCTTTTTGCTTACCTGAGGTCAGTTCTTGGGGTCTCAAATCAATATGAGTGGCTCTGGCCAGAAGGTGGCTTAAGTAAGAGGGGAGGCTCCGCCCCTTGCAAATTATTTGCATAATTGTTCCTGCCTATTAAAGGGGACTTACGCCTCCCAGAGTACCAGTGACCTGTATGGACGAAGTGAAAAGGATTTAACAGGTAAGACTAAAATCCTATTATCTCCATCCTTGGAGGCATCAACCTCCACTCAGTAAGGCTTGCTAGGATCTGGAAATGGCAAGATGGGTACACTTGTGCAGGCTGTTTTGAGTCTCTCAAAAGCCCTACTCGTCTTTGGTCCCAATGTTGTGGGTTTTTGGGTCTTTTCAGTGATGGGAGTAGCAAAGCTAGAATATCCATGGATGAATCTCCTATAATTATGAAACCCAAGAAGAGTGGAATATCTCACAGTAGAAGGCTTAGACCAGAAAAGTGACAGCTGATACTTTCTTAGGGTCCAGCAATAGACTGCTGGAAGAGACTATAAAAGTGTTACTTCCGGCGCTGCTGCCTGCCACTTCAATCGCGGTTTCCCTTCCAGGCTCCGTGGGGCTGCAGTGTCATTCCTAGCAACGGGTCAGCTGTGGTCCCCTTAACAGTTTTAACCCACTGCTCATCATGCCATTCTTCCTAAGGAGTATTCTGGCACCATATGTCCTTCTTGACGTCCACGCGCCTTCACTGGCAGTCCTTTTTGGAGCCGACTGGCTCCTAGCAAGGACTCGTAGACCCGGCTGGGACTGACAGCGCAGGCGCGTGGATGTCACTAGGGCAAGATGTCCGCGCTCCGTCCTGCTGTCAGTCCGTGAAGAATAGATATTTCTCTTTAATCAGGTAAGAATTCTGGCGACTAGCACTACTGAGCAGCTAGTCGCCAGATGGGCAATGATCTGATGCTATCTTATTATTGGGTGGTAGTTCCACTTTAATCTATTTATTTGCCAGGTGAGGATGTGTAGAAGAGCAGAGGGCCAATAGCTGACCCCAACAGAGAAAGATAGTAGAGAAGAGCAGGTAACAGAGGAGACGACACTGAATGAACGTCCAAAAGATCAGATTTGAGCCAAGAGAGAGTGGTCCCATGTTGTACTGCAGTCCACCCGCCCAGTCCCCAAAAGTACTTCTCTTTCATACCATTTCAGTCAGTCAAGTCTAGTGAAAACTGGCCAGTTGGGACAACACAATACATCCCAATTGGCATTTTCTCATTATACTCACACATTCTTCATCGTATCAAGAGTATTTGTATAGGGAGTGGGGACATTTCAAGGAAGATCTTTTCAGATGTGAAGCCTTGCCTTGCCGACAACATTTGATGCTAAAAGTCAGCTGGGAAAAGACAGATAAGATATTAGTCTCATTGTTCTCACCCCATTTGTGTGTATTTGGAAAATACCTCTACTTAGGTTCTTGCATAACTTGACTAAGGAAGAGCATCCTGTTAAAAGTTTAAACCTTATTGATGTTTCTAGTGTTTATTGGTATAATTGTGTGTGGACCTGGAGGATGGGTTGGTTGATTTGCATTTGTAAATGGAAAATTGCACACACAAACACACATATACAGTATTTATATCTACAGTTAGGTCCAGAAATATTTGTACACTGACACAAGTTTTATTTTGGCTGTTTACCAAGTAAATTAAAGTTACAGTTAAATAATAAATATGGGCTTAAAGGAGCAGTAAACTTTTTTTATGAAAAAATATATATTGTAGGGATTTTCTTATTGAGTAAAATAAGGGTACTCCCACTGCGGAGAGATTTATATTTCCAGAGTTATTACAGTTTAAACCCAAGTTTTTTTACATTAGCAGTGCCCTCTAGTGGTCAAATTCTAATTAGATTTCCTGTTAGATTCTAATGGAGAGGAAAGTCAGAAAAGTCAGAGACATTCAGTTTTCTATAGAATGTGATAGAAACTGCTGAGTCACTTCCTGTCAGTTAGATCTATCAGGAAGTAAACACAGTAAATTCACTTCCTGTCAGTTAGAACTATCAGGAAGTAAACACAGTAAATTCACTTCCTGATTATTTGAACTGCTATAAATTTTGAATAAAACATCTGACAGCGATGAGAGTGACCTCGTTTTATTCAGCAGGAAATGCTCTATAAAATATGTGTTTACATAAAAAAAAAGTTTACTGCTCCTTTAAAGTTCAGTCTCTCAGCTTTAATTTGAGGGGATTCATATCCAACTTGGAGGAAGGGTTTAGGAATTACAGCTATTTAATATGTAGTCCCCTCTTTTTCAAGGGACTAAAAGTTATTGTACAATTGACACAAAAGCTGTTTCATGGACAGGTGTGGGGTATTCCTTCGTTATTCATCAATTAAGCAGGTAAAAGGTCTGGAGTTGGTTCCAGGTGTGGCATTTGTATTTGGAAGCTGTTGCTGTGAACCCACAACATGCAGTCAAAAGGAGCTCTCAATGAAAGTGAAACAGGCCATCCTTAGGCTACAAAGAAAAAAAAAATCCATCAGAGAGATAGCAGGAACATTAGGAGTGGCCAAATCAACAGTTTGGTACATTCTGAGAAAAAAAGAGTGTACTGGTGAGCTCTGCAACACAAAAAGGCCTGGACGTCCACAGAAGACAATAGTGATGGATGATAGTAGGATCCTTTCCATGGTAAATAAAAACCCTTCACAACATCCAGGCAAGTGAAGAACACTCTCCAGGAGATAGGCATATCATTATCCAAGTCTACCATAAAGAGAAGACTTCAAGAGAGCAAATGCAGAGGGTTTACCACAAGGTGCAAACCATTCATAAGCCTCAAGAATAGAAAAGCCAGATTAGACTTTGCCATAAAACATCTTAAAAATCAGCCCCGTTCTGGAACAGCATTCTTTGGACAAATTAAACTAATATCAACATGTACCAGAATGATGGGAAGAAAAAAGTATGGAGAAGGCTTGGAACGGCTCATGATCTGAAGCATACCGCATCATCTGTAAAACACGGTGGAGGCAGTGTGATGGCATGGGCATGCATGGCTTCCAATGGCACTGGGTCACTAGTGTTTATTGATGATGTAACAGAAGACAGAAGCATCTGTATGAAGTCGGAAGTGTATAGGGATATATTGTCTGCTCAGATTCAGCCTAATTCAGTGAAGTTGATTGGACAGCGCTTCACTTTACAGATGGACAATGATCCAAAACATACTGCGAAAGCAAAGAAGTGGAATATCCTGCAATGGCCGAGTCAATCATCTGATCTCAACCCGATAGAGCATACATTTCACTTGCTGATGACAAAACTTAAAGGAGCAGTAAACTTTTTTTTTATGAAAACACATTTTATAGATCTTTTCCTGCTGAATAAAACAAGGTCACGCCCATCGCTGTCAGATGTTTTATTCAGAATTTATAACAGTTAAAATAATCAGGAAGTGAATTTACTGTGTGTTTACTTCTTGATAGTTCTGACTGACAGGAAGTGACAGGCAGTGTCTATCACATTCTATGGAGAACTGTATGTCTCTGACTTTCTTGACTTTCCTCTCCATTAGAATGTAACAGGAAAAACGAATTAGAATTTGACCACTAGAGGGCACTGCTAATGTAAAAAAACATGGATTTAAACTGTAATAACTCTGGAAATATGAATGTCTTGGCAGTGGGAATACCCTTATTTTACTCAGTAGGAAAATCCCTACAATATATATTTTTTCTTTAAAAAGTTTACTGCTCGTTTAAGGCAGAAAGACCCACGAACAAACAGCAACTAAAAACAGCTGCAGTAAAGGCCTGGCAAAGCATCACAAAGGAGGATACCCAGCGTGTGGTAACGTCCATGCATTCCAGACTTCAAGCAGTCATTGCCTGCAAAGGATTCTCAACAAAGTATTAAAAATGAACATTTTATTTATGATTGTGTTGATTTGTCCAATTACATTTGCACCCTTGAAATAAGGGGACTGTGTATGAAAATGGTTGCAATTCCTAAATGTTTCATACAATATTTTTGTTCAACCCCTTGAATTAAAGCTGAAAGTCTGAACTTCAATTGCATCTCAGTTGTTTCATTTCAAATCCATTGTGGTGGAGTGCAGAGACAAAATTATGAAAATTGTGTCAGTGTTCAAATATTTCCAGACCTAACTGTAGATATATATGCATACAAATACATATATTTAAACACACATATATATCCTCATAGACACAAACCTCTGTTATGTCATGTTTGTTCATTTTCATTTTCTTACAACTCCTTATCTAGACAACCTTGTCCTCAAGGCTCGTCCAGAGATGACTCTGCATCTGCATACTGGAGTGACACATTTAGGTGCTCAGTCTCAAGAAGCCCTCTCTGGTACCTTTCCAAGTTCTGCATTTCTTAGGCATGAGGTTCAAAAGGGGTATTTCTTTCAGAGGACAAGATCTGGTTTTCATCCCTTCAGTTGGACATCCTCCAAACAAATGGTCCACACAACATTCTCATGTCTCATCTCATATCTGTCTCTACAGACAAAGGAAGACCTTTGTCGGTGGCTTCATCACCCATCTGAATCTGAGATGTTCATTCTTCATCCTGGAGTGTGTGGGGATCACCACAGATGCCAGCCTGATAGGCTTGGGGGCTTCCATGAGTCCCTTGATGGTCCAGGGATCCAGTTAGACAATGTGACAGCTGTTGCCTAATCAGCTATCAAGGAGGAACCAGGAGTGTCTGAGCTTGGACTGAGGTTCAGATGATCCTTCAGTGGGCTGTCACTCACTTTCTGGCTATCTATGTGGTTCGCATCCCAGGCATAGAAAACATTGTCACAGACTTTCTCCGTTTTCAACATCCAGATCCTAGAAATTGGAAACTGCAGATTGTTTTCGACCTGATTTACATAATTGGGGATTACCATCAGTGGATCTCATGGCCTCTCGCATGAAACTCAAAGTTCCTCTATTTTGTGCCATGTCAAGGGATCCCCTGGTGTTTGCCATGGATATGATGTCCACACATTGGAGTTTTTATCTGGCTTATATGTTTTCTCAAATATCTTTCATACACAAGTTGGTGAGAAAGGTCAAGATGGAGAGAGCTTAAGTCATCCTCATTGCTCCGTTCTGGCCCTGCTGGGTCTGGTTCTCAGGTCTTCACAATCTATCTATTGTGGAGCCTTTCTGCCTCCTCTAGATCTTCTGACTGGATTTTCTGTTTTGGAGCTTCACATCAACTAGGAAATCATCCTTCCTTCCTTCTGTCCAGTTCCTTCCAATAGACAGGAGCAGGATCTTTGCCTGTTGGACGTGGAACATTGCTTGAAGTACTATGTTCATTGCACACAGCCTTTTCAGAAATCTGACTCTCTTTTTGTCATCCCTGAAGGCCTGAGTGTAGGTCATGCTGCTTCTAAGGTTAATATTGCTTCCTGGATCAAAACGACTATCCATCAGGCGTAAAGCTTCAGGAAAAAATCTGTTCCTTTTCGAGTCATGGACAACAATCAGGACATTGCTGGGCAGCTGTGTAAGGTGGGAATGTCGTTTTTGCACACTTTCAACAAACACTACTGTGCAAATGTCCTGGACACGGCTCAGACCAGTTTGGGCCTGTATAAGGATATCTCTAAACCTTTTTTCCCTAAGGAATTCTGAACCCTGCTGGTTTCTGTTCTTCAGTTGTACGGTTTGTAAGTTAGGTGTCTGTTGACTTCTGATATTCATGTTGTACAGGTTAGTCCTGTGGAATACTGATCTGCAGTGGAGGTTTTTTTATTTTTTTTATTTTTCCCTCCTCATAGTTCCTACGTTCCACATTGAACAAAAGAGAAAACAGGATTTTAGTATACTTACCATTAAATCCTTTTTCCTTAGTCCATGTGGAACACAGGACTCCCAGAGGAAAAAAAATACTTTTTTTTAAGTCCCCTTTGGGGTCTCTGTTCAGGGGATTTCCTTCTTTACTCTTGCTTCTTCTTTCTTTTCACTTTGCTATACGATGAACCTGGGACTAGGTAGCAGGGTAAAGTGGAGGGAATAGGGGAGTCTCCACCTCAGAGGCCTTATCATTTTTTTAAGTACTCTGCCCTCCAGGAGGAGGTTCCTATGTTTCACATGGAGTAAAAGAAAATGATTCAATGGTAAGTTCGCTAAAATCTTCTTTTCTGGGGTGTACACTACAAATATTTTTCTTCCTTTTATCATAGTACTGTTTTTTTCTACCTTTTTCTTATCCCTGTCTCCTACTTATTTTTAACATAGTAACATAGTAAATTTGGTTGAAAAAAGACACAAGTCCAACAAGTTCAACCTTCGCCTCATACCCCAGTAACTGAGAATTTTATAGCTTTCCTGCTATCAATTAAATTAGTCTTTATCAGACCTTCCTGATCAGCCTACTGATAAACAGTATAACTCCGTTTGTTCCCTTTTGAAAGAAATTTATCTAATCTTCTCTTAAATGTATTCATTGTGTCTGCCATAACCACCTCCTTGGGCAAAGAATTCCACAATGTAACAGACCTCACTGTAAAAAAAACCCTTCCTCTGCTGAAGTCTAAACCTCCTTTCCTCTAATCTCAAGGGGTGTCCCCTGGTCACCTGATCAGTCCTTGAAATAAATAGCTCACCAGAGATCCTTGTATTGACCTCTCATATACTTGTACAATGTGATAAGGTCTCCTCTTACTCGTCTTTTCTCTGGAGTAAATAAACCAAGTTTGTCTAGTCGTTCCTCATATGTCAAGTCCTCCATTCCCTTAATTAATTTTGTTCCTCTCCGCTGTACCCTCTCTAGTTCTAGTATATCCTTTTTTAGAACCGGTGCCCAAAATTGCACTGCATACTCAAGGTGAGGTCTTACCAATGATTTGTATAATGACAAAATAATGTTATCCACTCTTGCTTCAATGCCTCTTTTTATGCAAGACAGGATTTTGTTTGCCTTTGTACTGCTGTTTGACACTGGTCACTGTTTCCATGTTTGTAGTTGACAAGGATACCCAGGTCTTTTTCTAGCAACGAGTCACCTAAAATTATTCCATTAAGTTTATAAGTAGCCTTGGGATTGTTTCCTCCCAAATGCATGACTTTACACTTCCCCACATTAAACTTCATATTACACATGTTTGCCCAATCTGACATTGTATGCAAGTCCCTCTGTAGAGAGAAAATATCCTGTTCTGAATTAATAACCCTCCATAATTTAGTGTCATCTGCAAATATTGATGTTTTGCTTTCTATATCTATTTCCAGGTCATTTATAAACATGATAAAAAGCAGCGGACCCAATACTGAACCCTGAGGTACTCCACTCTCCACTTCAACTGTATTGGAGAATTGTCCATTTATAACCACACACTGCTCCCTATCCTTCAACCAGTTTTACTATATTTATTATGTGATTCTTATAGCCTAGTTTGCAATAAGTATTTTATATTGGCCTTTTTAGCCCTATTTTGTTTATATTCATGTATCTTTGCTAACCCTTAAAGGGATAGTAATACTTCATTTTAACTTTATTTTATTTTGTAGGCATTAAAAAAACATGAAGAATGATATGTCTTATCTCTGAAACCTTTATGGTTTAAGAGATATTCACAAAGTATCCCCCCCCTGTTCAACCAGATCAGAAGGGAGGTGCCCAGGTAGACTGCAGAGAGGGACAATCTTCAATTAAGATAAGGGAAAAAGCTGAAAAACTTGTCAAGGGGGGAAGGGCTTTCATTGTTTTCATACAAAGAAAATTGTCCCCTTCTGTTATCTGTCCTGTCATACAACCAGACTCACATCTGAGAAGAGATGGCTTACACTAGGTAAACTTGAAGGGGAACTTTGCTTGTGAATATCTCATAAACCATAAAGGTTTGAGAGATAAGACTTATATCGTTCTTCATGTTTTTTTAATGCCTACAAAATAAAATAAAGTTAAAACGAAGTATTACTATCCCTTTAAAGATGAGGGTACAGGGTGCACATTTCAGTTTCTGGCTTGGTCAATAAATACACCAAATTACATGTTTAAAGATGAGTGTCCGAAAACAGATACGTTATAAGCACAGTTAGAAGACACACTAACACAGAGGATACCAAAGCTGTTGCACATGCATTGCAAGTAGAAACACTTATAAGTAAAAATAACACTGTGGAAACAGAATTAACAATGTTACAAACAAGGACAAAAAAACTTTGCAGGTTTAAGGAAAAGACTATCAATCTGGTAATTCCCGCTGGAGGACAACTGTAAGGTAATCCCCAGAAGAATCACCTGCAAAAGCGCCGCAAACAACACAATGTCAATAATCACAATGATAAGAAAAGACCTTGATTACAGATCAGCAGAGTCCTTTATTGGGATGACAAGATTCTCTGCAGATAGCAAAATTGGTCTGGGTTCCCAAAGGCAAAATACTGTAAAACAACAAGAAACAGCGTCGCAGGAGATAGCCTTCAAAGTGCAGTACTTGTGATTCTCTTGCGCCATCACCTTCACCCTGTGGAAGGCAAAATAGACAGCCTCCAGGTCACTAAAGCACTTCTGGTATAAACCCCAGGATGGTTGCCCACGTCTTTCCTCCAACACGACTCTCCAAACTCTAGTTCCACAGAGATATAGGGCAAGGTATTTTTGCACAGGAGATACAACAAATCAGCTGCAAGAATACTATTTCACCCAATAGTCGGAGTCCCCGAAGAAATCTCAGTTGTTACGAAACGCATAGAGCATTCTTTGATTGTTGATTGTTTTATCGTTTTAATTTACTTTGTAAAAATACTATTGGTATTTTAAGACCTGGTTTATACACCTTAGTGGTGGTTTATTGCTCTTTTCCCCCCACCCCTCCTATTATAACACTACTGTTCGGCGCAATAGTATTCTTGCAGGTGATTTATCTCCTGTGGAATAATACATAGCCCTATATCTCTGCAGAACAAGAGTGTTCTGGCGCTTTCGACTAAAACAAAGGCAGGGATTCTTTACAGTAAGGGCAGTAAGGCTATGTAATTCTTTGCCTCGGGATTTTGTGCTTGCAGATAATGCAACTGCATTCAAAAAAGCAATGGATGCCTATCTAGCACAGAACAATATTGACAATTATGACAGATGACTTCAAAGCAAATAGGATATTGATCCGGGGAACTATCTGACTACCAGTTGGAGTCAGGAAGGAATAATTCCCACCACACACACACACACACTTGGGATTTGATTAGAAATGGCTCCAGAGGGCTTTTTTTGCCTTCCTCTGGATCAACAGGGATGTTTTTGGCATGGGCTGGACTTGATGGACGCATGTCTTTTTTCAGCCTTATCTACTATGTTACTATGAGTCATGTTGGAGGAGAATGATGTGGGCAACCATCCTCCTGTTTATACCAGGAGGTCTTTAGCGACCTGGAGGCTGTCTATATTGCCTCCTTTAAATGTGAATAATATTTCAAGAACACCAAGTGAAGATGATGGCATAAGATAATCCCAAATACTACACTTAGAAAGCTATCACCTATGTTGCTGTTTCTTGTTGTTTTAAAGAAAAGACTCGGGGATAGATTCACTAAGCGGTGATAAAGATGTGAAAAGTAAAGACTTCTCCAGTTTATCACTTCTCCAATTCCCATGTTATTCTATGGGGTCAATGCACCATGATTTCTTCAACTTTGATGATCTTAGTGCATAGACTGTACAGAATAACGTAGGAAGTGGAGAAGTGATATCACTGGAGAAGTCATCTCCATTTTATTACCACTTAGTGAATCTCTCCCAAGGAATTTTTCTCAAACTCCTATGTAAACAAGAAATACAAAATTCTTCTGTTGCCCCTGCAAATACACCTGATCATCCCAGCACCGGGGAAGATATAATAATTGGTAAAGGCAATTGTCAGAGGTTGCAACATACTCAGGAATATGTAAGACAAAAGTGATAAAAGCATGTAATGAAACATAATGTACCCATCTCCCGTGATAGTAACGTAAATAACACTGATATCAAACAAAAGCACAATATCACTATATGCAGAGGGACAGAAACAACAGCTAGGCCTTTTGGTATATATCTGATGTATATTCTTATGTTATATGTACCCCTGCTTCTATGATATAGAATGTACACCCACCTGTTAGTAATTTACATTTCTATTTGTCCATGTAGAACACAGGAACTATGTGTAAAACTTCCTTGTTCAGGAGGGTAGAGCAATTGCCTTAAAAGGCTCTCAGGCAGAGATTTCTTTCTTACTCATTTCCCCCCATCTAGTATAATCCGGTCTAGCATGGGCAAAAGTTCTCTCTTAGTTATAACCAAACAAAAATCTATTGAAAGTGACCGACAAAAGATAGAATCTCATTCAATCTGTATTCCCTGAAGAATAGGGTTGCCACCTTTTCTTCCAAAAAATACCGGCCATGGCATTCCCTCCGTAGACTTAACATTGGACAGAAGCCAATTTTTTACCGGCCTGCCAGTAAAATACCAGCTGGGTGGCAACCCTACTGAAGAGGTTTACTAGTGATACAAAACACTTTGGAAAGACAAATTTTTGATGTTTGCTGAGTCCAGAGCAATATATATGTGTATATAATTTTTTTTTTGCATGGAATTACCATCCAGCATCTCACTCTTCCAAGCAAAGAGTTGATTATCGGAATATATATCATTTGATTGAAAGGGACCTCTGCCTGCTTAAAGTGATAGTAATGTTTCACAAAAACAACAGCTCCAATTAATCTACATGGTATTTGGTTCATGGAGAGTGAGAGTAATTGAATGATAAAGTATCCCCCTCCCGCCCCTTTTACTGATGTAACACTGCTCACCTCAGATGTGGAATCTGGTTGTAAGAACAGCAGGGGACAACGAAAGCCATGCCCCCCTTGACAGGTTTTTCAGCTTTTTCCGTTATCTTTATTGATGATTGTCCCTCTCTGCAGTCTACCTGTGCACCTCCCTTCTGATCTGGCTGAGCAGTGTTACATCAGTAAAAGGGGTGGGAGGGGGATACTTTGTCATTCAATTACTCTTGTACTACAACTCTGACAGAACTGAAATAACACTCTCCAAGGCCCAAATACTATGAAGATTAACTGGAGCTGCTTTTATTCTGAAACATCACTATCCCTTTAAGTACATTCAACAGAGAAAGCAGGTATGTCCTCTGTCTGCAGTCCTTATGTATTCCAGTATTACTGCAGCGCAAGCAAGCATGAATACATCTCCAACAAAGGGGACATCAAAACCCTGCTATTTGAATTTATTGACAATTACCGCCATTTGAATCTCCAAGTCATGAGGAGACAATCCAGGACAAGAGAAGGGAGAACCCTCACTCGCACCACTTTAAGGTACGATCATCAATTAGGAGACGTAACCCATATTAGAAACATTAAAGGAATAGTGATGTTTCATAATAAAAGCGGCTCTAATTAATTATCATAGTATTTGGACTTTGGAGAGTGTTATTTCAATACTGTCAGAGTTGTAGTTCAAGAGTAATTCAATGACAAAGTATCCCCCTCCCACCCCTTTTACTGATGTAACACTGCTCAGCCAGAGCAGAAGGGAGGTGCCCAGGTAGACTGCAGAGAGGGACAATCTTCAATTAAGATAAGGGAAAACCTGAAAAACTTGTCAAGGGGGGCAGGGCTTTCATTGTTCTCATAGGAAGAAGATTGTCCCCTTCTGTTATCTGTCTGGTCTATGGACTGGATTCCACATCTGAGAAGAGATGGCTTACACTAGGTAAAAGGGGCGGGAGGGGAAACTTTGCTTGTGAATATCTCTCAAACCATAAAGGTTTGAGAGATAAGACTTATATCATTCTTCATGTTTTTTTAATGCCTACAAAATAAAATAAAGATAAAATGAAGTATTACTATCCCTTTAACATTTACAGATATAATATACTCCTAGTGTGTACACACAAAGATCAAAGATATAATAACACTTTTTTATATCTGTCTTTGGACACTTTCCTGATTCATCTAGAATTTAATATACCGATATAAATACTTTATTAGCCTTGTTTTTAGCAAAGGGCATTGTACATGTTTATACTTGTATATTGTATTGGATTGGTTGTGACATATTATAATTAGACATTTTTTTACCAGTATTTTGTAATGGAGTTTAATATCTATATATATAAAAGAAGACTTTGTGCCTGCCAAAACACACCCAGGGGAGGCATAAAGCAGGAGTTACTACTCCTATTGGGTGATTCAATCATGCAGGGAGTTGGCCCGCCCCCACTATGTAGCCCGCCCACCACTATCAAAGTCAGAAAAAAACAATATGGCCGCCACTTGCCACAGACAAACACACATGCCCCACTCACACAGCACCACACAAACACACACACATGCCCCACTCACACAGCACCACACAAACACACACACATGCCCCACTCAGCACCACACACACACACACCCCACTTACACAGCACCAAACAGACATGCCCCCTCTCACACACACAGCACCACATACACACACAAAGCCAGAAATACATATGGCTGACACACACACACAGTCACTCACCCTGACTCCCAGAGGCCTCAGCAGGACCTGTACTGCAGCACCAGAGGAACAAAATTGCACTCGAAGGGTTAAGGTAGGTCCTCATTGCTCATTTATTTCTTCACTGTCAACATTTGCCATGCAAGACACAGGACAGACAGCCATCAGATTCACACTTAACCCACTGACTGCCACAGGGTTGTGTATCAAGTTTTACCCCTCAGGGAGTGTGTTCAAACCCCTCACACTGTAAACTTGCATTTCTCTCCCACTTCTCCTCCTTCCCCAGCCTATTACTAACACTTTTCCATATTTATGTTAAGCCCCGCCCCCTACTCGTGATTAAGCCCCGCCCCCTTTTAACCCAGATTGCCCCATTGCTCTCTCCACATTAGCACCACATGAGGGACTCCACAAGTAAAAGTTCACAGGTATTACACACTCATGCCCCACTCACACAGCACCAAACACCCATACACACACACAAAGCCAGAAAGAAAGATGGCTGACACACAGTCACTCACCTTGACTCCCAGTGGCCTCAGCAGGACCTGTAGTAAAGCCACTGAACGGTGCTGCATCACCAGGGGAACAAAATGGCACTCAAAGGGTTAAGGTAGGCCCTCATTGCTGAATTACTTCTTCACTGTCACCATTTGCCATGCAAGACACAGGACACACAGCCATCAGATTCACACTTAACCCACTGACTGCCACAGGGTTCTGTATCAAGTTTTACCCCTCATGGAGTGTGTTCAAACCCCTCACACTGTAAACTTGCATTTCCCTCCCACTTCTCCTCCTTCCCCAGCCTATTACTAAAACTTTTTCACATTTATGTTAAGCCCCGCCCCCTACTCATGATTAAGCCCCACCCACTTTTAACCCAGATTGCCCCATTTGTCTCTCCACATCAGCACCACATCAGTCCCCTCTAGGGACTTCACAAGTCAGTGTTCCCAGGTATGAACACACTTCCCACTGCTATTTAACTCTGACATGCCTCTCTATACCTTAATCCTTTGAGTGCCAGAGGGGTACACAACTCATGAGCACATGTGTTTCTGCTCATATATGTTGCGTGTCTGTGTGTGTACATCTCTGTTACATATGTGTTTCCATGTGTGCATCTCCAGTGTGTCTGTGTGTACATGTGTTTTGCATGTCTCTGCCGCTCACTGTGTGTATGTGCATACCTCCCAACATTTCACAGGGCCAAAGAGGGACACATTAGTTTTAGGTGATATTATTGGGGGTGTGGCTGGTGGGCGGGGCATTAGTAAGAATTTTTAGGTTATTTCATGACCTATTACTGGCTATTTATGTAACTTAATAAATGATTTAGTTCAAGACCAAAGTATTTTATTTGCACAGACTAATGTATAAACACATATACTGAAGTTTATTGCTTTATTGCTGTAGAGCAAAGTAATACACACCACACAGTCAGGGCTGGTGCAAGGATTTTTGCCACCCTAGGCAAAACCTAATTTTGCCGCCCATTTCGCTCCGCCCATTGTGTCCCACCCCTTTATACCCTGCCTACTTATACCCAACCTCTTTTCATGATTGTCCTCTCTCTGCCCCCTGAGCCACTCTGCCCCTGTTCTGGAGATGCCTGTAAGAGATGCCCCCCACCAGCTCCAACTTGCCCCTTATCAGCTTCACTTTGGCCCACCAGCTCCACTTTGCCCCTATCAACTCCAACTTGCCCCCATCAGCTCCAACGTGCCCCCACCAGCTCCATTTTGCCCCCTCAGCTTCACTTTGCCCCCTCAGCTCCAACTTACCCCCATCAGCTCCACTTTGCCCCCCATCCTCTCCAACTTACCCCCATCAGCTCCAATTTGCCCCCCATCCACTCCAACTTGCCCCCATCCGCTCCAACTTGCCCCCACCAGCTCCACTATGCCCTCTCAGCTCCAACTTTCCACTATCAACTCCACTATGCCCCCAGCAGCTCCAACTTGCCCCCATCCGCTCCAACTTGCCCCCCCATCCGCTCCAACTTGCCCCACCAGCTCCACTTTGCCCCCCCTCAGCTCCACTTGCCCCCCCTCAGCTCCACTTTGACCCTCATCAGCTCCAACTTGCCCCCATCATCTCCAACTTGCCCCCACCAGCTCCACTATGCCCCCTCAGCTCCAGCTTTCCCCTAACAGCTCCAACTTGCCCCCATCATCTCCACTTTGCCCCACATCTGCTCCAACTTGCCCCCTCAGCTCCACTATGCCCCCTCAGCTCCAACTTGCCCCCCATCGCATACCTGTATCTCCCGCGCAGTCTTCTCTTCAGTAATGCAGAGCGCGGCGGGAGATCATGACTCCCAGCGCGCTCTGCATTACTAAAGATCCGACCAGATGAGGGAGCGCTGTAGCAACACAGACCTGACTGTGTTGTGGTTCCTGGCGTGGTCTGTGTGGGCGCAACTGTTCTCCGCTGCATGCCCGCGCCCCCAGTACGTGTGCGCCCTAGGCCGGCGCCTACCTCGCCTATAGGTGGAGCCGGCCCTGCACACAGTCTGACCTCCTAAAAAGAGGGACAACAGGGTGGGAAAGAGGGACAGAGGGATTTGGCCCTTAAAGAGGGACACTTGGGATGTATGGTATGTGTCTGCCTGTATGCTGCATATGTCTGTGTTTATCAGTGTGTCTGCATTTCAAACACGTGCGCCCAATGGTCATAACATGACGGGCAACGCCGTCCCATGTTGCTAGTATCTATATAAACTGGAAGCGCTGTCCTATTCTTTTCCCTTATACTCTTAGTTAGCCCCTTTTCTGTTTTATTTTTTACTGTAGGATGGGTCTGTGTAATCCCCTATTAGGTGGGCTCCTATCTCTGGCCTCCATTGTTGTTTTAACCAGAGAACAGATTTAAAGAGGAACTTTCACCTGTGGGATTCCTGCTCCCAGGTGAAAGAGCAAGCGAAATCCAATGTCCGTTGTGTGTTTTTTTTAAATTAAACTGCTGGTTTTGATGAAATATTAAATTCAATGTCCAGATGATGACGTTGACACAAGGTTGTCTGCGGTACAAGCCGTACTACAGACATGAAATTGCAAGTTGGCCATCCCCCCTTCCCTTGGTATGCCCGCCCACCACCCAATAGTGAAAGCCGTTTTCACTCTGAGCACCGGCCCCAGGACGAAGGGGCAGGTGGTGACAGGGCTTAGGGTGGGGGGAGCGGTGCCAATCATACAGTGCATAGCCAGGATGGCAGCAATCTCCCTCACCAATGACACACTTGTTCGGTGAAAGTAAAGGAGAAGAGAACCATTTTTTCAAGATAAAACAGTCTGTTTTGAACTAGTTGAGCCTTATCAATATGTGGTGGGTTCCAGTATAGGTGATAGTTCCTCTTTAAAGGGATAGTAATACTTCGTTTTAACTTTATTTTATTTTGTAGGCATTAAAAAAACATGAAGAACGATATAAGTCTTATCTCTCAAACCTTTATGGTTTAAGAGATATTCACAAGCAAAGTATACCCCCCCTGTTCAACCAGATCAGAAGGGAGGTGCCCAGGTAGACTGCAGAGAGGGACAATCTTCAATTAAGATAAGGGAAAAACCTGAAAAACTTGTCAAGGGGTGAAGGGCTTTCATTGTTCTCATAGGAAGAAGATTGTCCCCTTCTGTTATCTGTCTGGTCTTACAACCAGATTCACATCTGAGAAGAGATGGCTTACACTAGGTAAAAGGGGCAGGAGGGGAAACTTTGGTTGTGAATATCTCTCAAACCATAAAGGTTTGAGAGATAAGACTTATATCATTCTTCATGTTTTTTTAATGCCTACAAAATAAAATAAAGTTAAAACGAAATATTACTATCCCTTTAAGAGACCTGGATATGTTAGAGGATGGCTGCATTATCAGCCCTCTCCTCACAGTTTCTGCTTAGCTGATCTGAGCAGATATTTGTATGCAACATAAGAGTCTGAAAACTGAAAAGTTCAAGCTTTCCTGCATTCAGAGTGCACAAGCCCTGTGAGTATGTCCCTGTCTTTTAGTCTGGCAGCCACATTTCCTATTATCGTGGTGCTTTGGCTAAAATGGAAAGCTGTAAATTTCTCTACATCTCTGTCTGCCCGGCTACCCCTCTCCTTTTCCAGAAGGGGATTTTCATTCATTATAATTCATTTCAAATTAATTTTTATTCACGTGGATTACTTTTAATTTGTTTTTTATTCTTTTTACTGCAGTTGAACTTGTGTTCATTCACTTTCTTTAATTTAATTCTGTTTTTTTCATCTTGTTTTATTTTTTACCTTATTCTATATTTATTTCCTATCTTTTAACTTGTGTTTTATGCACATTGGATGGGAACACGGACAGTATTATACACTCTCTGTTCATCTCTGGTCTGAGATGTAACACCACAGGAATTGCTCCAAGGCCTGATTAGCCCTTTCCGCTGCCCCATTCGATTGTGGGTGATAGGCCGAGGAGAAGGAAAGTTGGATACCTAGTTGCACACAGAAGTCCCTCCAGAATCTGGAGACAAACTGGCTACCCCGGTTGGAAACTATGACTTTGGGAACCCCATGTAGCAGATAGACCTCTTTGAATGGTATGCAATGAATCATCTTAGAAAATCAGTCAACGACCATGAGGATGACAGTGTGACCATTAGAAAAAGGGAGGTTGACTGTGAAGTCCATGGCAAGGTGTGACCATGGCTTCTCCCTATTGGGTATGGGTTGGAGAAGGCCCACTGGAAGGTGACGGGATGATTTGGTCTGCTCACAGACTGGACAGGCAGCAACAAAGGCAGCAACATCTTTGCTAAGTTCTGGCCACCAGAAGAGACGGGAAACCGACCAGAGGAGCTGGTTCTTTCCAGGATGACCTGCTGATTTAGTATTATGGTAGGTTGCAAGGACCTTGGTACGGAGGTTAGTAGGTACAAAACAGCGCCCAGAGGGAGTCTCAGCAGGTGCATCTACTTGGGCGGCCAGTATTTTCTCCCCAAGTGGAGATGTTATGCTAGTACGTATGGTGGCTAGTACTTTGTCCTGAGGAATAATAGGACAAGGAGGACTCTCCTCTTTAGCACCCGAAAGCTGTCTGGATAGGGCATCAGCCTGGACATTTTTAGTACCTGGCAGGTACGGGACCACATAATTAAAATGAGACAGAAATTAGGGCCATCTGGCCTGTCTTGTAGACAAGCGCTTAGCTTCAGACAAGTAGGTAAGGTTTCTATGTTCCTTGAGGATTAGGACTGGCATGGAAGTTCCCTCAAGCAAATGCCTCCATTCTTTGAGAGCCAGTATTATTGCCAGAAGCTCTTGATCGCCAATCTCATAATTACACTCTGCAGGACTTAGCTTCTTCGAGAAATACCCACACGGGTGCAACTGGCTCTCAGGAGTAGGAAGTTGAGACAGGAGGGCGCCTACTCCTGTCTCAGATGCATCAACCTCAAGTATGAATGGAAGCTCAGGTTTCCGGTGTGCCAAAATAGGTTCTGCGACAAAAGCAGCTTTTAGTGACTCAAATGCCCTGATGGCTTCTGGGGACCAATGAGTGGAGTTACCGTCTTTTTTGGTCATGTCGGTAAGGGGTTTTACAATAGAGGAAACATTGCTGATAAATTTCCTAAAGTAGTTCGCAAACCCGAGGAAATGTTGAAGGGAGTGGAGGCCTACGGGTTGCGGACACTTGAGAACAGCCGAGAGTTTTTCAGGGTCCATAGTGAAACCGACCTCTGAAATTACGTACCCCAAGATGGTGACCTGTTTGCGGTGGAACTCACACTTCTCTAATTTACAAAATAGATTATTTTCTCTTAATCTTTGCAGGACTCGGTTTACATCTGCATGGTGGTTTTCCATGGAGGAGGAATGGATCATAATGTTGTCTAAGTATACCACCACGCACTGCTGGAGCATGTCCCGGAGGACATCATTCAAGAATTCTTGGAAAACTGCAGGAGCATTGCAGAGGCCAAAGTGCATTACGAGGTATTTGTAATGCCCGCTCCTGGTGTTAAATGCGGTTTTTCCATTCATGGCCCTCCTTTATCCGTACCAAATTATATGGCCTTCGCAGGTTGAGCTTAGTGAATACCTTAGCCCCTTTCAATTGATCGAATAGCTCAGTAACTAGTGGAATAGGGTAGGCGGTCTTAACCGTGACATGATTGAGCCCCCTGTAGTCAATACAATGTCTCAGTTCTTCACGAAGAAGAATCCGGCCTCGACAGGAGAGGAGGACTTGGGGATGAACCCCCGGAACAGCGCATCCGCAACATACTCCTCCATGGCCTTATTCTCAGCAATAGCAAGTGGGTAGACTCGAGCTTGAGGAGGTATGGCACCCGGTTGTAGTTCAATGGTACAATCATACGGACGGTGAGGAGGAAGCTCACCAGCCCGGCCCTTATCAAATACATCACAGAACTCTTGGTACTCATCAGACAGCAAAGAGACCGAGGATGTGGTTAGCACCCTCCCCACTTTTACTAGGCATGTCTTGGAACAGTTGGGTGGCCATGCTATGACTTCAGCCCTTGCCCAATCGACTGTGGGATTGTGTTTGTGCAACCATGGATAACCCAGGATCACAGGATAGTGAGAAGAGTAGATCACCTGGAATTGTAAGGTTTCATGATGGAGAGCCCCTACAGGCTCCCAGAGAATACTTTATGGGCCCAAATACAAGCGATTATCTGGTGCGCAGAATTATAATCATTGCTATTTATCACGTTTGAAGAACTTATACTGCTTATCTAGCGCACACCCCATAATAGGTCCTGTGTTGCCTATCTACGTATATCAGCTACTATCCACTATAAATCCGATTGGTCCTATATCTTCCAGTATCTATTGGTTTTATTTGACTTTCTTTTATTTTATTTAGAATATCGTGTATCTTGCTACTTTCCAATGTGAGCTTTACATGTATTCAATATTTTTTATGTGAAATAAATCTGCACTTAGAAGTCTTTGTGCGCTGTCTTCTATTTTCTATTTTACATAGAGTAATCAGAGAGGTCAGCTGATTCAGTCTGAGCCAGAAACTCAGAAGACAACAGGAGTGGATAGCAGAGCACTAGATAGCTCAGACAGCAGAATCAATAGGCAGAATGGGAGCAGCTCAGCAAAACCTTGACAGAAACTCAAGGGATCTGTACTTGGGGGCAAAGAAGGTTCCTCAAGGTAAGTCTTAACCTCAAACTCTGCACTTTTTCTGTTTATGGGGAGCTCTTTCTTTTGTCCGAAGCATAATTTGTCCATTGCCTCAGCATAAAAAGCAGCAGCTGCTCCACTGGAACAAGAAGAAGTGTTACTGGCAATCTTCTGTGAAATCTTCTCCCACTTACTGTGTCTGCATCCTGTTTTTTATTTGCCTCTCACGCACCCTCGCTATCAATTCTTCCCTCCAGGCAGTGAGGGAATTGGAACTAAGTGCCATCTTGCCTTTGATTAGAGGATCGCAAATTGTGTTAACTCGGGACAATTGTCCATGCTCTCTTCCATGGGCTGAGTCAGTTCCTTTTTCAGCCTCGTTAGAAGGGCAGCAACATAGGGAATTATATTATCCTCAGCACCAGGCAAGCGTTCCCTATGGGCAAGGAAATTGTAAATTTTTAAAGAGAGGTGTGTGAAGAGGGGAATGACGTCAGCCAGGCTAGCGTTCTCTTTACTTAAAATTTCCATCAAAACAAGGAAAGGAGTAAGGACTGTCACTAACTGTTCCATCAGGGCCCAGTCAGCCCTGCCCAGCGTTCTGTTACTGCCAATGAAATGGTGACAAGACATTGCGTGAATTTCCTTTTTCTGCTCCAGGATATTCTCTAGCATATCTAAGGTGGAGTTACATAGTAACATAGTAACATAGTAAATTAGGTTGAAAAAAGACACAAGTCCATCAAGTTCAACCTTCGCTTCATACCTCAGTAACTGAGAATTTTATAGCTTTCCTGCTACCAATTAAATTAGTCTTTATCAGACCTTCCTGATCAGCCTACTGATAAACAGTATAACTCTGTATGTTCCCTTTTGAAAGAAATGTATCTAATCTTCTCTTAAATGTATCCATTGTATCTGCCATAACTACCTCCCTGGGCAATGAATTCCACAATTTGACATACCTTACCGTAAAAAAAACCCTTCCTCTGCTGAAGTTTAAACCTCCTTTCCTCTAATCTCAAGGGGTGTCCCCTGGTCACCTGATCAGGCCTTGGAATAAATAGCTCACCGCAGAGTTCCACCTGGTCCCAACATCTTGTTTGAGGCGGTGCTCTGGGAGGTCTGCCTTTTTCTGTTCCTCTCTGAGGAGCTGGCTATCTTTGATGCTCCGATGGAAGTGGCCAGCAATTTTTCGGCACGACTCCAGACAGTGCTGACAACCTTCCAGTGTTACTGCCGTCCTCAAGAGCAGTCTTCACTACTAGATGTAGGACATGGTTGTGTCACTCTGAATTATTATTTACACAAATTCCTAATATTTTACTTTTAAACAGGAACAAAGATGACTTGCGGTGGCAATAAGGCACTTTTGTTGGATGCCTGTCTGCCTACACAAATGCCACACTGACTGTGTCACTCTGGAAATTGTTATTTACACAAATCCCTAATATTTTTCTTTTAAACAGGAATGAAGATGACAATGGCAATAAGTCACTAATGCTGGATTCCTGCCTAAACAACCACTGTCTGATTGGCTGCGTAACTTACAAAAAAAAAACAGCTCACAGTGGCAATAAGTCACTAGACTGGCACTAGACTGGCTAATGAGGCACTAGACCGGCACTAGACTGGCTATAAGGCACTAGACTGGCAATATGGCACTAGATTGGCACTATACTGGCTAATAAGGCGCTATCCTGGCTAATAAGGCACTAGACTGGCTAATAAGGCACTAGACTGGCAATAAGGCAATAGACTGGCTATAAGGCACTAGACTGGCTATAAGGCACTAGACTGGCACTATACTGGCTAATAAAGCACTAGACTGGCACTATACTGGCTAATAAGGCACTAGACTGGCAATAAGGCACTAGACTGGCACTAGACTGGCTTATAAGGCACTATACTGGCACTATACTGGCTAATAAGGCGCTAGCCTGGCTAATAAGGCACTAGACTGGCACTATACTGGCTAATAAGTCACTAGACTGGCACTATACTGATTAATAAGGCACTAGACTGTTTATAAGGCACTAGACTGGCATTAGACTGGCTATAAGGCACTAGACTGGTTATAAGGCACTAGACTGGCACTAGACTGGCTATAAGGCACTAGACTGGTTATAAGGCACTAGACTGGCACTAGACTGGCTATAAGGCACTAGACTGGTTATAAGGCACTAGACTGGCACTAGACTGGCTATAAGGCACTAGACTGGTTATAAGGCACTAGACTGGCATTAGACTGGCTATAAGGCACTAGAATGGTTATAAGGCACTAGACTGGCACTAGACTGGCTATAAGGCACTAGACTGGCACTAGACTGGCTATAAGACACTAGACTGGCTAATAAGGCACTAGACTGGCTAATAAGGCACTAGCCTGGCTAATAAGGCACTAGACTGGCACTATACTGGCTAATAAGTCACTAGACTGGCACTATACTGACTAATAAGGCACTAGACTGGTTATAAGGCACTAGACTGGCACTATACTGACTAATAAGGCACTAGACTGGCACTATACTGACTAATAATGCACTAGACTGGTTATAAGGCACTAGACTGGCATTAGACTGGCTATAAGGCACTAGAATGGTTATAAGGCACTAGACTGGCATTAGACTGGCTATAAGGCACTAGACTGGCTATAAGGCACTAGACTGGCTAGTAAAATCACTTATCTCTGGACACTGTCTATCTCCTTCTGTTCTCTCTGAGCTCCAACAATGCACTAACAGGAAATGCAGGCTGTCTGGGTGTCTGTGATGTCATTAGTCCAACCCCATCATGAAACGAAGAAGCTAATTGGACTGGAGAGGACCCCTATCATGAAACGAAGAAGCTAACTGGACTAGAGAGGGAAGGAAAGTAACGTGCGCTAGCGGGAAGTCATCATCCGAATTTTACACCAAAATTTTGGATTGGGTCCAATGCATTTTGTACCCCTCTGGCACTGAAAGGGTTAACCCTTTGAGTGCCAGAGGGGTACGCAATGCATTTCCTAAGTAGATATCTTTGTAACATCAGTCAAGTCTAGCTATAAACGTTTTTATTTGTGTTTGCTTTCTCATACAGTCCCCTGCTACATTCATCAGTTCACAATAATAACAACTTGTGTCCCTTATGAGCTATCCAAGTCTAAGTCCACTGAATGTTGTGAAGACATGTGACCTAGTGGCAGGATTCAAGAGATCACTATATGCAGTAATATAATAACTCAGCTGATGAGGCTAAAAAAAAAGGCGTGTCCATCTAGTTCAGCCCCCTTGTTGATACAGAGGAAAAAAAAAAAAAAAACATTGAAGTCATTTCCAGTTAAGTCCCAAGTGGGTAAAAAAATCCTGAGTCCAAATGGCAGTTGGATATTTCCATGGGGCAACATCATAGCTGTTGTGAAACAAACTGTTATAATTCTTAAATTTCTCTGAGCTAGAAAGGTATCCAATACTTTTTTGAAACAACTACAGTCAGCACAGCATCCCGAGGCAAATAATTCCGTAACTTTACTGCCATTACTTTAAAAAATCCCTGCCTTTGTTTTATTCGAAAGCACCTCTAATCTTGGATGTCCTCTTGTCCTTAGCTCAGCTTTTTGAATAAATAATTCCTTGGAGAGTTCTTTGTATTGGTTCACTTTTGAAATGTTGCACGCTTAAGAGAGTGCAACATTTCAAATAATTCTCCAGGTCACCATGATCAAAATGGCGACATGACAATCTCGCACTACATGACAGCGCGAGATTGTCATGTCACCTACCTAATGGTCGCACACGAAGCTGGAGCGTATCCGTGTGCTGCAGATAATTAAGAAGGATCTCATGTTTTGGAATGCCTCTAGCAGACATACATGCATACACCATATACACACACTTGCAGTCCTTCTTGTCTGCCAAGCGCACACACTGCAGCCCTGCCCAAACTAGACTGGCAGTCCTTCCAATCAAATTACCTTCCTGCTTGCCCAGCACAAAGACTGCAGCCTTGTACCCAGTTGGATATTTCCATGGGGCAACATCATAGCTGTTGTGAAACAAACTGTTATAATTCTTAAATTTCTCTGAGCTAGAAAGGTATCCAATACTTTTTTGAAACAACTACAGTCAGCACAGCATCCCGAGGCAAATAATTCCGTAACTTTACTGCCATTACTTTAAAAAATCCCTGCCTTTGTTTTATTCGAAAGCACCTCTAATCTTGGATGTCCTCTTGTCCTTAGCTCAGCTTTTTGAATAAATAATTCCTTGGAGAGTTCTTTGTATTGGTTCACTTTTGAAATGTTGCACGCTTAAGAGAGTGCAACATTTCAAATAATTCTCCAGGTCACCATGATCAAAATGGCGACATGACAATCTCGCACTACATGACAGCGCGAGATTGTCATGTCACCTACCTAATGGTCGCACACGAAGCTGGAGCGTATCCGTGTGCTGCAGATAATTAAGAAGGATCTCATGTTTTGGAATGCCTCTAGCAGACATACATGCATACACCATATACACACACTTGCAGTCCTTCTTGTCTGCCAAGCGCACACACTGCAGCCCTGCCCAAACTAGACTGGCAGTCCTTCCAATCAAATTACCTTCCTGCTTGCCCAGCACAAAGACTGCAGCCTTGTACCCAGTTGATGTGACACTCCTTCCAGTTTGGCCAGCACACGGAAAGGAACGTTAGATGACGGCACATTGTAGGTAATACTTTGCTTGTGCTTAATTATGTGCAGCACACGGAGGAGCTCCAGCTGGAGCTACTCCATGTGAGACCATTAGGTAGGCGACATGACAATCTCGCTCTGTCATGCAGTGCGAGATTGTCATGTCGCCATTTTGATCATGGCGACCTGGTGAATTAGTTGAAATGTTGCACGCTCTTAACCCCTTAAGAACCGGCCGCACACTTGGGTTCTTTTTAAACAGCCACAATATTTTTGCTTTATGGGTTACATGTCGATTTAGAATGAAGAATTTCTTGCTTGCGAAAAGTATCTGAACATTGTTTTTTCATTTGGGGGAATCTTGTCATTAACATTAACCCTTCGATTGCCAGAGAGGTACTCAACTCATTGCAGAACAATATGTTGCGTACGCCTCTGGCACTCAAAGGGTTAAACAATGCACATATTTCCAAGTTATGTTTTTGGGCAGAATTTAGTGTTTCATGTTTTTATCTCTTTACAGGAAACAAGGAAGAGAAGAAGACAGAAAATGGAGAGGAAGAAAGAAGACGGACAGTGGATGACAGGTAAGCGTTACAGTTGTGGGTGTTAGGCTAGTGTTAGGGGTAGTATTGTTGCACTTCACTGTTAGTGGTAGTGTAGGGTTAGTGTTTGGGAGGATGACTGTGTGTTGATCTCACGATCGGTGTTTGACGATGTATCAAGCACCAATAGTTAGTTCTTTTCCTTTGATGTTCCCATTACTTACACTATTTAGAGTGAGTTTTGGGAACTTAAAACACACAATGGACATTTGGCGATAAGCCAGATTCTTTGGCCCAACGTCCGTTGTGGTTTCAGTTGTTAGGGCCATTGAATTGGTCTGTTAGGACTTTTTGCTAATCTGCCTTTAGCCAGTATTGCTCTCCTGGCTGGTTTACCAGTTGAATCCAGGCCTTGGCGCATTAGCAATGTACTGTAGGCTTTTTCATGATACTGTGTTTAATTGTTTTTACTACCTGGTAGGCTGTGATTAAGACCCAGGTTATTATTTCTTTTTTAAATTGATATCCTTATTAATAAAAAGATTAAAGGGATAGTAATACTTTATTATTACTATCCCCCATATTGTAGATGCTTGCAAAATAAGTTAATAGCCCCCAGGTTCATCTCTCAAACCTTTATGGTTTGAGAGATAACCGAAGGCAAAGTTCCCCCCTCCCTCCCCCTTCCCTGAGGTCAGTGTTGTGCTGACTGCACGGATATCCGGTCTGACTTTCATCATGCGGCTCTGCAGCAGAGACGAGATCGCATTAGTGACAAATAATTATTTCACTGAAACGGTCTTCTACATGTGCTTGTAAACCAATCACAAACCAAGCACATGTAGAAGACCGTTTCAGTGAAATAATTCTTTGTCACTAATGCGATTGCGGCTCAGCTGCAGAGCCGCCTGATGAAAGACAGACCGGATATCCCTGCAGTCAGCACAACACTGACTTCAGGGAAGGAGGAGAGAGAGGGGGGAACTTTGCCTTCAGGTATCTAGGAAAACCATAAAGGTCTGAGAGATGAACCTGGAGGGGCTATTAAATTATTTTACAAATATCTACAATATGGGGGATAGTAATAATAAAGTATTACTATCCCTTTAAATGTACTAGTGTTTAGCTTATTACCAACAAAGGTTAAGCCGGATGCCCAGTTCTTCAGCACATTACTCTATTTACTGAACTGGTCTCTATCTAAGGTGGCATTAAAGTAAATGGAATCTATAATGACCTGTGCGGTTATGTAACTGAAGCCTTGAATTATTAAGTATGCCTTACTCTATTTTCTTTTCATTATTTACTTATACATAATCCAATACAAAATATATATTTTTTGGTTTCTTAGATTGAATTATATCCTTCACCTAGGGTTTCCACCTTTATTTCAAAAAAATACCGGCCATGGCATTCCCTCCATAGACTTAACATTGGACAGAAGCCAATTTTTTACCGGCCTGCCGGTAAAATGCCGGCTAGGTGGCAACCCTACCTTCAACTCTGTAAGGGTGACATACCAGACACACCCTCACACAGTAACAGAACTCACATGCTAAGATTCTTCTTACTATTGCTAGACCCCAATCCATGCAAAATATTTTCTAAGTTCCATACAGGAATAAACATATAGGAACTTCCAGTGTCTTTAATTAGCATCTTATTTATAGACAGTTGTTTTACAATGCATTGCTCACCCCTTCAGCATCCAAAGGGTTAAAGGACCAGTAAACTTTTTTTTATGAAAACACATATTTTACAGAGCATTTCCTGCTGAATAAAACAAGGTCACTCCCATCGCTGTCAGATGTTTTATTCAAAATTTATAGCAACTTAAATAATCAGGATATGAATTTACTGTGTTTACTTCCTGTTAGATCTAACTGACAGGAAGTGAATTTACTGTGTTTACTTCCTTATAGTTAAAACTGACAGGAAGTGAATTTACTGTGATTACTTTCTGATAGTTCCAACTGGCAGGAAGTGAATTTACTGTGTGATTACTTCCTGATAGTTCTAACTGACAGGAAGTGACTCAGCAGTTTCTATCACATTCTATGGAGAACTGTATGTCTCTGACTTTCCTCTCCATTAGAATCTAACAGGAAATCTAATTAGAATTTGACCACTAGAGGGCACTGCTAATGTAAAAAAACATGGGTTTAAACTGTATTAACTCTGGAAATATAAATCTCTCAGCAGTGGGAGTACCCCTATCTTACTCAATGGGAAAATCACTACAATATATATTTTTTCATAATAAAAGTTTACTGCTCCTTTAAGGATGATTGAAATTTCAGATATGGTAACCCTTCCCTAAGGTATAGTTCCGCTTTAATAAGCTCAGGTGCACAGCCTGTCACTCCTGCTATTATTACATTGTAATTGTACTCTGATGCACATCTTATAATGTGCAGTTATGTTTAGAGACGAGACTAGTCCAGACCTGCATTTCTTTTGTCTCAGCACCACAGGGAAAAGTTTATATTTTGCTCATGGATCCACAGCTGTGACGGCTTAATACAATGAGCTTTATTCTCCATTCTAAAGAAATGCAGTTCTGGAACAAACCAACTGTACCATGTAGTGAAATTAAAATTATCCAAATTATTCAAATTCACATTTATTGTAAGGGGATTTTAAAGGGATAGTAATACTTCGTTTTATCTTTATTTTGTAGGCATTAAAAAACATGAAGAACAATATAAGTCTTATCTCTCAAACCTTTATGGTTTGAGAGATATTCACAAGCAAAGTATCCCCCTCCCGCCCCTTTTACCTAGTGTAAGCCATCTCTTCTCAGATGTGGAATCCAGTCCATAGACCAGACAGATAACAGCAGGGGACAATCTTCTTCCTATGAGAACAATGAAAGCCCTGCTCCCCTTGACAAGTTTTTCAGGTTTTTCCCTTAATTGAAGATTGTCCCTCTCTGCAGTCTACCTGGGCGCCTCCCTTCTGATCTGGTTGAACAGTGTTACATCAGTAAAAGAGGAGGGAGGGGGATATTTTATCATTGAATTACTCTTGTACTACAACTCTGACAGTATTGAAATAACAGAAGGGAGATGCCCAGGTAGACTGCAGAGAGGGACAATCTTCAATTAAGATAAGGGAAAAACCTGAAAAACTTGTCAAGGGTGGCAGGGCTTTCATTGTTCTCATAGGAAGAAGATTGTCCCCTGCTGTTATCTGTCTGGTTTATGGACTGCATTCCACATCTGAGAAGAGATGGCTTACACTAGGTAAAAGGGGCGGGAGGGGAAACTTTGCTTGTGAGTATCTCATAAACCATAAAGGTTTGAGAGATAAGACTTATATCATTCTTCATGTTTGATTAATGCCTACAAAATACAATAAAGATGAAACGAAGTATTACTACCCCTTTAAACTTCAGTAGATGTATTTATACATTAGTCTGTGTAAATAAAATAATTTGGTCTTGCTCTAAATCATTTATTCAGTTACACAAAGAAGTCTCAGTAGGTCATAAAATAACCTAAAACTGCCAGTTAATTCCCTGCCCACCAGCCATGTGCCCAACAACACCACCTAAAACACAAGTGTCCCTCTTTGACCATTTGAAATGTTGTGCGGTATATCAGTGGATGTGTGCGAAATGTGTTTTTAGGTAATGGCAGTGTCCTAATTTGCAAAATGGTATTCAAATTACTAAGAACTAGCATTCATAGATAACACGCACATACCCACAACCAAACTACATATACTGTATAATATTGCAAGATTAGCCTGCGTTCTGCACTGCCATCTAGTGGTCAAAACCATCAGTGAGCAGCACACAGGTGGTAGAGTGGCTTCCCAGTGCTACTTGATCAGTAAAGTCTAGAACTCTGCAGGTCAATTATCACGCCTTATAAGCCAGGGAAAACCTGAAGTGTACTGATGCGTTGGGGATTTTTTTAGGTCTACAATTGCCTATATACACAAAAAAGTGTAAGAATTCTTAAATAAAAGCCAAATGCACTCCAGGGAGATAATAATACCCATATTGATTTTTTTATGTAATTGCCCCCCTCTGGCGCAGCTGGTTTGCCACATGCCTGCCATCCCTGGAATGTGACACCTACATTTATCAAGGCTTATCTTATAATTCATATTGGAATATGTATGGAAATTAACATATTAGAGAGTGAAAAAATACCAGAAGAAGTAGTATACTCAATATTAACAATCTGGGAACAGTACAAAGGAAAATATTTAAGATATTTTCACAAATTCTTGTAATTTAGGAAATATATTCCCTGAACTAATGTTGATTTGGTTTATATAACATCATACCTCCCAGCATTTCAAATGGCCAAAGAGGGACACTTGTGTTTTAGGGGGTGTTACTGGGGGCGTGGCTGGTGGACGGGGCATTACCAGTACCTTATAGGTGATTTCATGACCTACTGACACCGCTTTGTTTAACTTAATAAATGATCTAGCGCAACATCAAAATATTTTATTTACACAGACTAATTTATAAATACATATAATGACGTTTATACAAATATTAATGTAAGTTTTATGGCTGCGGAGCAATGGGATACACTTATTTACACACCACATAATCTGATCTCCTAAAAAGAGGGACCCCAGGGTGGGAAAGAGGGACAGAGGGATTTGGGTCTCAAAGAGGGACTGTCCCACCTAATGAGGGACACTTGGGAGGTATGTAACATACTTTGTACAATGAAACTCATGACTGGGAAACAGTCATACCAGTTACAGTGTATTCAGGAAGGACAAAAGAAGAAGAAGTAAGGGTGGAGGAGTTGGTCTTTATTTAAAGGAGCAGTAAACTTTTTTTATGAAAACACATATTTTACAGAGCTTTTCCTGCTGAATAAAACAAGGTCACTCCCATCGCTGTCAGATGTTTTATTCAAAATTTATAGCAGTTTAAATAACCAGGAAGTGAATTTACTGTGTTTACTTCCTGATAGTTCTAAGGGGTTTGAACACACTCCCTGAGGGGTAAAACTTGATACACAATCCTGTGGCAGTCAGTGGGTTAAGTGTGTACCTGATGGCTGCCTGTCCTCTGTGTTGCATGGCAAATGATGACAGTCAAGAAATAATTCAGCAATCAGGGCCTACCTAAACCCTTTGAGTGCCATTTTGTTCCTCTGGTGCTGCAGCTTCCCTTCAGTGGCTGTACTACAGGTCCTGGTGAGGCCACTGGGAGTCTGAGTGAGTGACTGTTTGTGTGTGTGGTGTGTGTGTGTGTCAGCCATATTTCTTTCTGGTTTTGTGTGTTTGTTTGGTTGTGTGTGTGTTTGGTGCTATGTGAGTAGGGCATGTGTGTGTGTGTCTGTGGTGTAGGAGCAAGTGGCAACCATTTTGTTTTTTTCCTCAGTGGGCAGGCTGGATAGTCCTGTGAAAATCACGCCCCCATTGAATCACCCAATGGGAGCAGTAACCCCTCCTTACTGCCACCCCTGGGTGTGTGTGTCTCCTGAGGAGACATAAATTATGTAATGAGGCTTTCTCTTTCATATATATATATGTAGATACATTTAATCATTGGGTACATACAGGTGGCTTAAACTAACAGTATAAAAATAGTTGCTCAGTAAATATGGATACTCACTGCTGGGAATTGCTTCCTTCAAAAGCTGTTACAATTCAAAGTTTTTACGAGAATGAGGGCATTGTCGTGTTGATGCCCATTCTGTGGTATTACTATTGCAGTCTATGAAGATTGCGGGTCACCAAGTGGCTCTGATGCTTACAGTTTGATTCAAAAACTTTGAGTAGTAATAACTTTTGAATGGAGCATCTCCCAGCAATTAAATTACCCTTTCCCTATTTATATATGTATTTTTCCATAATAAGTGTGATTAATCCTTTTAATTCTTTGAGTGCCATAGGGGTATGCAATGCATTGCTTTACAAAGTGTTGCAAGCCACTCTGGCATTCAAAGAGTTTAAGGAGAACTATCACCCCAAATAAAGTCTCCCACCAACAATTAGCCTTCTAGTCATAAGCTTAACAATAGTAGTAATAGCCAGCATAATTACCGCGTTACTGAGAAATCCTATTTCTGCAGAGACTGGCGGCCAGGCAACAGTGCTTTAGAGGAATCTGAGCACCTGCACCACCAGTCCCTTCTAGTACCTAAAGTTACTATGCAGCTCCCCCTAGAGGAGACCGGGGCTAACAGCGCAGACACACAGATGTCTGTAAGCAAAGATGTCTGCACTGTTGCCTGGCTGACAGTCTCTGCACAAGTAGGATTTCTCAGTAATTCGGTGATTATGCTGGATAGTACGACTATAGTTAAAGCGGAACTACCATGTCACGAAATCTTTAGCTTAACTAAGTCCCCTTCTGGTGACTAGCTGCTTAGTAGCGCTAAGAATTATTACCTGATTTAATAGATATATGCTTTATTCCCAGCTGTCAGTAGCACGGAGCGTGGACATCTTGCTAGAATGACGTCTGTGCGTCTGCGCTGTCAGTCCCAGCCGGAGCCAAATGGCTCCTAGCAACGCCTCCTAGACCTGGCTGGGACAGACAGCGCAGGCGCGCGGACGTCATTCTGCCAAGATGTCCGTGCTACTGACAGCTGGGGAGTAAAGCATATATCTATAAAATCAGGTAATAATTCTGGCGACTAGCGCTACTAAGCAGCTAGTCACCAGAAGGGGACTTAGTTCAGCTAAACATTTTGTGACGTGGTAGTTCCGCTTTAAGCTTATTGCTAGATGGGTAATTGTTGGGGGGAGAATTTATTTGGGGTGATAGTTCCACATAACTGTGTACACAGCTGGCTATATACAGATAGGTCACTGTAACAGTATAACATAGTTCCCTTTGCATTGCTGGTCATTTAGTAACATTTATGTGTCCATTTATTTCTTCCAGATAACCACACTCATTCATAATCTGTATACACCACAGTACACGATACCCGTCTCTGATCATATCCATACACATCCTTGGTAAGGAGAACTTCACAAAACATATCTGCTCTACATAGCTAAAAGCCCAAAATACTGGCTATTAGTGCACATCCACATGTATTCAACATTGACTGTATAATGCTGCACATTGTGTGTTGTAATCACTTACTGCTGCGGTACTCACACTGGAGATGTATCAATGTGGTCTAAAGAAATGTGTAAAAATGTCACCTAGGTATGAGTGTCACATTGTGACTGTATAAGTATAATATGGGTCTGTCATTTTGCTGTAAGATGACTAGGACCGGTCCTGTCTTTGGTTATAGTTACATAGTTGAAGTGGTGATACACTCCACAATTATCATTTTGCTTGTTAGTGGAAAGCCTAAACTATCTTCTGTTTTTACACACATATATATATATATATATATATATATATATATATATATATATATGGGCGGATTGTCCTATCGGGGGATCGGGTATCCCCCGGTGGGCTGCTAGATCATAGGCCGGTTGGGGAGATCAGAGGATCTCACCTCAACATCCCACGATATTTTGAAGGAGAGGTCTGTGTTACCACAGGCACTCTCTGTGACAGCCTTCGAGTACCTTGACCCTCTGGCACTCAAAGGGTTAATGCAGAGCTCCAGGATATGACATGATATCCTGGTGCCTGCCCACATGCCGCACAGGACCACAAGGGGGCATCGATAGGGATGTTGGTGCAGCTAGTGGGCTGCTTTAAAAAAATATATATATTTATATTTATATATAGAAAAAATTTACAAAGTGAAGAAAGCACTTACAGGTCTTGTAGAGGTGAAAATATGTGCTGGTTTATTTCATCAACATTTCAGCCACACTTTGGGCCTTTATCCTGTCTCCACTCCTCATGTTAATTTATAGACTGACACCCAGGCATACAATTTGTATTTCTGAGAGAGACATTTAAATATATATATTATATTCATTGAGTTACATTGTATTTCTTGTTCATACATGCAACTGAAATGTATATCTTGCGGCTATGTAACATGACCTCAAAAGGTTGGGAACCCCTCATGTATAAATTAAGGAAGTAGTGATGTTTCATTCTGAAAATATCCTATATAATAATTCCCTAAAACGTGTGTAACGTCGCAGTCATTTGCAGTAGACGCTGCCCACGCCGCGGCTGATACAGAGCTGTATGCTCCGAAGGAGAGTCCATCTCTGTATCAGCCTCGGCGCGGGCAGTCTCTACTGCGCGTGACTGCCCCGCGACCGGCTGGCAGTGGCACTGTGGCCTGTGTAATGGACTCTTCAACTAGTGTGTATATATATATATATATATATATATATATATATATATATATATATATATATGTAAGTTCATTGGTAAGAACGCACTCTCAACAAAGCCGAGTAATTGCCTGGGTGCCAGATAATTAATCTTCATATATCCACAAAAACAGCACTCACAGGTCTGCTCATACGATAAAAAATGCTTTAATTCAGATCAACGTTTCGATCCCTCACATGGGATCTTTATCAAGATTTATCTTGATAAAGATCCCATGTGAGGGATCGAAACGTTGATCTGAATTAAAGCATTTTTTATCGTATGAGCAGACCTGTGAGTGCTGTTTTTGTGGATATATATATATATATATATGTCATGTAGGATTTTTCTTTGTCACTAAAACAATGATTATCCTGTTGATAAGAGATGCTTCTTCAAATATTATTACAGAACAATCATTTTGTACACAGACACAGATATACAGACAGACTTTGCTTTCATAATAAAAACTGATCCTTTAAATAGCTGGAGTTTTGAACAAAATGTTTTTTAAAAAAAAAATAAGACGAGAGAGAGCGACTGCATTAATATTTAGTCCCCCTTTGATTCTATACAAGCAACGTGGATTGTTACACAGTCAACCTTGAGTGGAAATGTATGTGCACTAATACCCATTTATTATTTTGATTCGTCTCACATTTCGTCATCTTCTTCTAGAGGGTCTGGGTGCCCCTGCCTGGCCATCCCATTAGTGAAGATCTCGTCAGGGTACGGTGGACAGTCCTCCTCTGTGGTAACACCTCTATCATAGTCCTGATGGACAGTAACTTCTGATGACTCTTTGCTTGAGCTGAGGGAGTCCTGGTCATAACTCTGGAAGCTGTTCTTAACTTTCATTATGTAGTGGCTCAGTACATTCTCATTGTTTTTGGGGTTGCCAGCCCCCCCACTCTCACCAATGGAGCGACGCAGGTTCTTCACCTCAGACTGGAGACGGATGACATTCTTGTTCAGCTCTGTGATACGGTTCCCCAGATCTGCGGAAGTGAAAACGCATACATCATCCCATCTCATCCTTACGCACACTAAGGCCTAGTTCAAACAGACCGATTTATTGTGGCAACTTTCTTGCAAGAACACGTTTCACAGACTAGATAACAAAGTCTCTCATGTGAACGAGGACCTAAACCAGGGTAGAACAAGCTGATGCCATCCAATTGTTGAGGACTACAGCTCTCATCACTCCTGGTCAGCCATGGGACTTTAATCCACAACAGCGGAAGACATCACCTTGCCCATTCTTGCCCTACACTAAGGCACTTTTAAAACCTCAGCTTGTATTTGCTAAGGTGTGCTAAGTATTTTTTAGATTGTGAACGAACATTAAAGAGATGTTAATGCTTAAAAATAACTTACTTTAAATCTAATGTTTAACATTTAGGACAGTAACAGTCACTCTTTAACATGCAGCCCTTCTGAAGTTAATCATGTTTTATTCTATACCCCTTCCCTTGATATAAGCTTCTATCACTGCAAAGAGCTGAAAGAATTAGGGCTGTCAAAATAAACGTACCCGAGAAAAGATTAGAAATGTTCTCTCTCTGCGAGTCATTTTACTGTGTCTTGAACACTAAATACAACACAGCTAGAATTAAAGGGATAGTAATACTTCGTTATAACTTTATTTTATTTTGTAGGCATTAAAAAAACATGAAGAATGATATAAGTCTTATCTCTCAGACCTTTATGGTTTAAGAGATATTCACAAGCAAAGTTTCCCCTCCCGCCCCTTTTACTGATGTAACACTTTTCAGCCAGATCAGAAGGGAGGTGCCCAGGTAGACTGCAGAGAGGGACAATCTTCAATTAAGATAAGGGAAAAACCTGAAAAGCTTGTCAAGGGGGCAGGGATTTCATTGTTCTCATAGGAAGAAGATTGTCCCCTGCTGTTATCTGTCTGGTCTATGGACTGGATTCCACATCTGAGAAGAGATGACTTACACTAGGTAAAAGGGGCGGGAGGGGAAACTTTGCTTGTGAATATCTCATAAACCATAAAGGTTTGAGAGATAAGACTTATATCGTTCGTCATGTTTTTTTAATGCCTACAAAATAAAATAAAGTTAAAACGAAGTATTACTATCCCTTTAAAGGCAGACTCAGAAAGGAAAGTTCTTTCATGGTCATGGAAACCCTAGTTTTTTTGCACAGCGAGCTGCATCAGCTTCTTCACAGCATAAGGAGCCGAACAAGTATGAAACTTCAAAAAAGATGCATTTTTAATACTCTCTGTCCTAATCAAACACACTGGGGAACTTGATAAATGTACAGTGTTTCTTAAAGGGATAGCAATGTTTCATAATGTTTTCTTGGGGTTTAAAAGGCAGGATGAGAGATTTTTAAACCCCAAAAAAAGGCAGGGAGCAAGATTTTGATTTCATTTGGAGATCATGAGCAAGCGCTTCTTGCGCGAAACGCGTGAATCTGTGTGAGATGTTGATATTCATCTAGCTGAAGTGCCTAGGATGCATTAGTCTGTCCTTGTTTCATTACACGGCCAGTAGATTGAAGGTACTTTTTACATGATTTGAATAAATTTTGATGTTTTAAAGATTGGGCTTTTCTGTCTTTTTGCATTGGAGTGCAGGAATTTTTCAAGTATTATAGCGCTAGTCTATTAAATGGACCTCATAATCTACAATGTATTGCACCAACACGACAGCTTCACACACTCTACTACTGCCACTGCTTTGATCACAGCAGGGAAGGAGACAAAGTCATTTAAATGAACACTAACGTCACCTTATAATAACCCCTACTTTTCTCAGTCTGTGCGTGAAATCTGCTGTAGATTGGTTCTCCAAAATGACTAATTAATTACTACTAATTAGTAATGCTGGACATTTTCCGAATAATACTAGTTTGGATATGCTTATAATTATTAGGGGGTAACTTTAATTTGGGTGATACTCCCGCTTTAATTCTCTATCCTACAAGCTAACGTTGAGAATTACTGTAGACAAATTATAAAATGCAGGAACTTCTGAGTTACTTAAAAGCCTTATTATGTATTGCAGGAAACAACAAGACTGCACTTGTTACTGGGAGATGCTGCGTTCCAACGTTATTACAGTGAAAACTTTTTTTTTTAATGGACCTCTGAAGTGTTGGAGACCTCTCTATCATCCATGGGTTAAAGTAGTGATTCTCAGCCCAAGTCCCGGAAGCATATGGACAGGTCAAGTTTTCTGGATTTCCCAAATTAGGCACAGACAGATCAATTACAATGACTGAGCCACTAATTAAAGACCTATGATTAAGCAGGAACAGCTGGGAAGCCTGCAGTTGTGCTCAGGGCTTCCAGTGGAGACTTGTAGGAGTGGATATGAATGGAAACAATTTGGCGCCCCCTAGACAAATGCTTGACCTGGGGGAAGATTCGATGAGGAAAGCCTGATTAGAGGGCTGACCTAATAACAATATTTAATAATGAGGGCTGGGATGCCAAGGGGGCAACACTCGATATGCGCCCAGTGAGTGGGGCTGCTGCCCCTCTTATGACGGCCCGCAGCCCCTCCCACAAATTCAGGCCAAGCCTTCCACTTGTGCTCTGGGCTTCCAGCAGAAGACTTGTAGGAAGGGGATGAATGTAAACAATGTATGATGGCCTGAAGCCCCTCCCACAAATTCAGGCCAAGCCTTCCACTTTTGTTGTTCCACAAGGACAAACGTTGCATAAAAGTGAATTAAAGTGTTAGCAACAGTGCCCCCTGGTGCCCAGACAATTTCACTTCTGTGGAAAAGTTGAGCCACTGATTATAGAATATGATAATAACAACTCCACCCCTTTATGACAGTTTGAACTGTAATAGGTGTTGAATCAAGAATCTCCCAGATCCGCTGCATTACTGATTAGAAAAATAACTCTATATTATATGTAATTTTTTCATAATAAAAAACTTTATTGATCCTTTAACATGATTTCATTCAAAGGAATCAAATTGGGGAGGCTTTAGAAGTATCTTGTTCATCTGTTACCTTTTCGTCTGCTCTCCTCAAACTCCCTCCTGGCTGTGTCTATGTACCGCTGGACCAACGCTTTAATCACTTGCAGGCGATACGAGGAACGGCTCTCCCCATAAGATATACCTCCTCCAACTGCCCTGTTGGACTAAGTAAAGGAAGAGGCTCAGAAACCTGCGATCAAAGAGTCAAACCTTCAGGAACCATTACGTGCCAGAACCGTCATGGGTAAACTTCCCTTAACCCCTAGAGTGCCAAGTGGGTACAATGTACGAGTGGACACAGCTGTTCCCGCTGTGCCACGCTCGTACGTTGTACACCTAAAACGCGGCTACAGCTTAGACCAGTAGTTCCGGTAAGCTGTAGCTGCATGGTTAAAAAAAACTATGCCCCACACATGGTAAGCCCATGCGGCATAAGCAGGGGCTAAATAAATGTTTAATTAAGGGACAGGATCGTTCGTAGGAACGATCCATGTCCCTTCATATAATTGCACCACGTGTTAATGTACAAGCGATGGATCGTGTGATCCATCGCTGGTACAAATAAAAATATTAACTTTAAATGAATGGCCCCCCTTTCCCCTAACCCCCCTTCACTGCTTAATGTTTAAAAAGTGACAGGGATCGGTCCTGTGAGCGATCCATGTCACCCGGAAGCTGCAGCATGGTCTGCAAACTACCGGCGATGGTTCCCCATAGCCATCGCCGGTATAATTAAAAAGTAAAAAAAAAAAAAAGTGTACGAAAATAAAGGTCCCAGCGCTCCCCGATGCCCCCGATGTCCCCGAGGCGCTAGGGGTGACTGGATCGTTCTTATGAACGAGCCATGTCCCCCTCTGTGTTTGTAATAGACCAGCACTGGATGCTTCATCCAGCGCTGGTCTATTAGTTCTAAAAACAGTTTTTCCTCCAGTTTTGTGCCCCCACTGCGTTCCGCTAACCCTGCTTGTTAGGGTAAAGTTTGAAGGGTGACAGGGATCGGTGCTGTGAGCGATCCATGTCACCCGGAAGCTGCAGCATGGTCTGCACACTACCGGCGATGGTTCCCCATAGCCATCGCCGGTATAATTAAAAAGTAAAAAAAAAAAAAGTACACAAAAATAAAGGTCCCAGCGCTCCCCGATGCCCCCGATGTCCCTGAGGCGCTAGGGGTGACTGGATCGTTCTTATGAACGAGCCATGTCCCCCTCTGTGTTTGTAATAGACCAGCACTGGATGCTTCATCCAGCGCTGGTCTATTAGTACTAAAACCAGTTTTCCCCCAGTTTTATGTCCCTACAGCGTTCATCTAACCCTGCTTGTTAGGGTTAGGTTTAAAGGGTGACTGGATCGCTCCTGTGAGCGATCCATGTCACCCGGAAGCTGCAGCATGGTCTGCACACTACCGGCGATGGTTCCCCATAGCCATCGCCGGTAAAAGTAAAAAGTAAAAAAAAAAAAAAAAAGTACAAAAATAAAGATCCCAGTGGTCCCCAATGCCCCCGATGTCCCTGAGGCTCTAGGGGTGACTGGATCGCTCCTATGAACGATCCATGTCCCCTCTATGCTTGTAATAATAGACCAGCACTGAATGCTTCTTTCAGTGCTGGTCTAATGGTTAAAAAAGTTTATTTTTTTCCATGCCAGGGCGCTGTTAGCGTCCCTGGCAACCAAATAAATAAACATAACCCCTGATTGACCCTCCATGAGCCCTTTACCTTTAATATTTTGCCAATGCAGCAACCTCCATGCTTCACTTACTGCTTGGGGCTTCCCTGGCAGCTCAACAGGAGCAAGAGGTGAATCAGAGTGTCAAGACTGCTCTGTGACCAATCAGAGCAGTCTTGGCACTCTGAGTCCTGCCCCCTTCCCCATTGGTTCCAAATTTAAAAAATGCTTAAGGCTCCCAAGTGGGAACTAAAGCAGGTAGGAGCTGGGGTTGTACTTGAGTGACAGGATTGTTTTGATTTTAATCCTGTCACTCAACTAAACCCCCCCTCCAGCTGTTATATATACCCAATCTGTGTTTCTATTCTCTCATTAGCACATTACAATAAATGTTAATACTGTGATATACACATAGACACAACCTTAACACAATATTACAGTTGACACAATAATCCTTTGAGTGCCAAAGGGGTATGCAATGCATCACGTTGCAATCTGTTGCATATCTTTTTGGCACTCAAACCAGGTTAACCCTTTGAGTAATGCCAGAGGGGTTGCAAAGCTATGCGTTCTGCACCCCTCTGGCACTCAAAGGGTTAACACTATTCTTTTTTTTTTTTTTTTTTTTTTTTCTATTTTTTTTAATTATAGTGTGACCATTCTGCAGTTTGCACACTGTGGCCATTTTTTTGTATGTTTCATATCTGAACTAGTTTTGTTTAACCTTTTCTGTGCCAGATGGTTGTGTAGTGCATTGATTAGTTGTATTTCACCCCCCTCTGACACTGAAAGGGTTACACACCCATGGATCAATGTGGGCACAATGTGTTCACTGGAGGTCCTGTTTTTGTGGTCTGATGGATTTCTCATTGCTGTATTTTAGTCTAATGTACTTTAATTTTCATTGGTATTGCGCAGCCAAAGTAAATCCTTTGGGTGCCAGAGAGGTGTGCAGTGCATTTTAGAGCTGTATTTCACCCCCCTCTGACACTGAAAGGGTTACACACCAATGGATCAATGTGGGCACAATGTGTTCACTGGAGTGCCTGTTTTTGTGGTCTGATGGATTTGCCATTGCTGTATTGTAGTCTAATGTACTTTAGTTTTCATTGGTATTGAGCGGCCAAAGTAAATCCTTTGGGTGCCAGAGAGGTGTGCAGTGCATTTTAGAGCTGTATTTCACCCCCCCTCTGACACTGAAAGGGTTACACACCCATGGATCAATGTGGGCACAATGTGTTCACTGGAGTGCCTGTTTTTGTGGTCTGATGGATTTGCCATTGCTGTATTGTAGTCTAATGTACTTTAGTTTTCATTGGTATTGAGCGGCCAAAGTAAATCCTTTGGGTGCCAGAGAGGTGTGCAGTGCATTTTACAGCTGTATTTCACCCCCCTCTGACACTGAAAGGGTTACACACCCATAGATCAATGTGGGCACAATGTGTTCACTGGAGTGCCTGTTTTTGTGATCTGATGGATTTCTCATTGCTGTATTTTAGTCTAATGTACTTTAGTTTTCATTGGTATTGAGCGGCCAAAGTAAACCCTTTGGGTGCCAGAGAGGTGTGCAGTGCATTTTAGAGCTGTATTTCACCCCCCTCTGACACTGAAAGGGTTACACACCAATGGATCAATGTGGGCACAATGTGTTCACTGGAGTGCCTGTTTTTGTGGTCTGATGGATTTGCCATTGCTGTATTGTAGTCTAATGTACTTTAGTTTTCATTGGTATTGAGCGGCCAAAGTAAATCCTTTGGGTGCCAGAGAGGTGTGCAGTGCATTTTAGAGCTGTATTTCACCCCCCTCTGACACTGAAAGGGTTACACACCAATGGATCAATGTGGGCACAATGTGTTCACTGGAGTGCCTGTTTTTGTGGTCTGATGGATTTGCCATTGCTGTATTGTAGTCTAATGTACTTTAGTTTTCATTGGTATTGAGCGGCCAAAGTAAACCCTTTGGGTGCCAGAGAGGTGTGCAGTGCATTTTAGAGCTGTATTTCACCCCCCTCTGACACTGAAAGGGTTACACACCCATGGATCAATGTGGGCACAATGTGTTCACTGGAGTGCCTGTTTTTGTGGTCTGATGGATTTGCCATTGCTGTATTGTAGTCTAATGTACTTTAGTTTTCATTGGTATTGAGCGGCCAAAGTAAACCCTTTGGGTGCCAGAGAGGTGTGCAGTGCATTTTAGAGCTGTATTTCACCCCCCTCTGACACTGAAAGGGTTACACACCCATGGATCAATGTGGGCACAATGTGTTCACTGGAGTGCCTGTTTTTGTGATCTGATGGATTTCTCATTGCTGTATTTTAGTCTAATGTACTTTAGTTTTCATTGGTATTGAGCGGCCAAAGTAAACCCTTTGGGTGCCAGAGAGGTGTGCAGTGCATTTTAGAGCTGTATTTCACCCCCCTCTGACACTGAAAGGGTTACACACCCATGGATCAATGTGGGCACAATGTGTTCACTGGAGTGCCTGTTTTTGTGGTCTGATGGATTTCTCATTGCTGTATTGTAGTCTAATGTACTTTAGTTTTCATTGGTATTGAGCGGCCAAAGTAAATCCTTTGGGTGCCAGAGAGGTGTGCAGTGCATTTTAGAGCTGTATTTCACCCCCCTCTGACACTGAAAGGGTTACACACCAATGGATCAATGTGGGCACAATGTGTTCACTGGAGTGCCTGTTTTTGTGGTCTGATGGATTTGCCATTGCTGTATTGTAGTCTAATGTACTTTAGTTTTCATTGGTATTGAGCGGCCAAAGTAAACCCTTTGGGTGCCAGAGAGGTGTGCAGTGCATTTTAGAGCTGTATTTCACCCCCCTCTGACACTGAAAGGGTTACACACCCATGGATCAATGTGGGCACAATGTGTTCACTGGAGTGCCTGTTTTTGTGGTCTGATGGATTTGCCATTGCTGTATTGTAGTCTAATGTACTTTAGTTTTCATTGGTATTGAGCGGCCAAAGTAAATCCTTTGGGTGCCAGAGAGGTGTGCAGTGCATTTTAGAGCTGTATTTCACCCCCCTCTGACACTGAAAGGGTTACACACCCATGGATCAATGTGGGCACAATGTGTTCACTGGAGTGCCTGTTTTTGTGATCTGATGGATTTCTCATTGCTGTATTTTAGTCTAATGTACTTTAGTTTTCATTGGTATTGAGCGGCCAAAGTAAACCCTTTGGGTGCCAGAGAGGTGTGCAGTGCATTTTAGAGCTGTATTTCACCCCCCTCTGACACTGAAAGGGTTACACACCCATGGGTCAATGAGTGGTTTTCAACATAAAGTTGCAAGTCCCCAGTCACATCAAGTAGTGTATATATTAGATAAAGTTTAATTAATGAAGAATATGTTATATACATATATTTCTCACATTATTCCTTTAGCATGTATGTTTTATTTTTCAGGTTTGAGTGCATATTTGATGACACATCTTCAAATTTTATAAGTATATATTTGTTGATCTCAATCGTCAAATTTTATACTGACACCAATCTTCAAATTCTATATTGCATAGTGTCATCTGCCCTGACAATGGCAAAAAAATATTTCACTGCTGAGGAGGCATATAAATTGTTTCTGGAGTCTGATTCAGAAGAGGACTTTGTCTTTAGTTCAGACTCAGCCTCTGAATATGTTGCCTCTGAGTCAGAAAGTAGTGACTCCAGTGACGAGCCCCCAGTCAAAAGGCGGCAGGGTGCTGCATCAGCCAGTACCCAGGCTCAATCTAGTGAGGCTGATCCAAATTTAGACGTGTCAGTACAAGAGGAGCAGGATGTCCAACCTCCAGTTGAAGGTATGGACTGCACACCTGCTGCAATCCAAACTGATGGAGAGCATCTTATGTGGACCTCTCCCAATAACTACAATCCACAAGTGCCCCTGTTTGGAGAAACAGTTGGAGTCACAGTGGATACAACCAATTTTGAAGTTGTTGACTTTTTCAAAATGTTTCTGCCTGATACTGTTCTGCAAAATATGGTCACCGAGACCAACCGTTATGCAGAACAATATAGGTCAGAAAGGACTCTAACTGCACATGCAAGGGCTCAGAGTTGGGTTCCTACAAACCTGTGTGAGATTAAAAAGTTCTGGGGACTCACACTTGCAATGGGTATTATTAGAAAGCCCAGCCTCCACTCCTACTGGGATACCCATTCAATTTTTGGAACTCCACTCTTTCCTTCAATAATGAACAGAAACCGTTACCAAATTCTACTGCGGTTTCTACATTTTAACGACAACACCACTGATCTCCCCAGAGATCATCCCCTGCATGACAGGTTACACAAGTTAAGGCCCCTAATTGATAGCCTGTCTAGTTTATTTGCCGAACTCTACACACCAACCCAACATATCAGTGTGTATGAGTCTCTTCTTCTCTTCAAGGGAAGACTTGTGTTTCGGCAGTATATCCCCAACAAACGTTCCCGTTATGGCATAAAATTTTACAAACTTTGTGAAAGCTCCACTGGCTACACAAAGTTTTTCCGGATTTATGTAGGAAAGGACAAATCATTAGAACCACTCAACTGTCCACCTACACTAAACATAACAGGAAAAATTGTTTGGGATCTAATAGCCCCTTTATTAGGCAGAGGTTACCACCTGTACGTGGATAACTTCTATACAGGTATTCCCCTCTTTAGGGCCCTTTACAGATGTAACACCCTTGCATGTGGAACAATTAACAGAAACAGAAAGGGTTTGCCAAGACAACTTGTGGCAGTAAAACAAAAACGTGGTGAATCTTCATCCCTTAGGTGTGAAGAACTCCTAGTACTTAAATATACAGATAAAAAAAATGTATTTATGCTCACCACAATACACAACGAGTCCACCGTCCTGATGCAGCAAAGAGGCAATGCAGCACCTGTCCCTAAACCTATCTGCATCAGGGATTATAATTTGTATATGGGTGGCGTGGACAGAACAGACCAGGTAATGAAAACATACAATGCCACGAGAAAAAGCATGGCTTGGTACAAGAAAGTTGCAGTGTATCTTGTCCAAATTGCTGCATATAATTCTTTTGTCGCCTTTAAGACATCCATGCCAGAAAACAAACTGTCCTTTCTGGATTATCTCATGCAGGTTGTAAAATCTCTTCTGCTTGAGACTCATGAAGTGCCTGCTGCATTGCAACCACATGACGATTTAGTTAGGCTAAGAGAAAGGCACTTCATATCCAAACTACCTCCTTCAGAGCGTAGAAGACGTCGACAAACGCCCTGCAGGGTGTGCAGCAAAACAGGAAGGAGACGAGACACAAGATATTACTGCCCCAAGTGTCCCAGCCAACCTGGCCTGTGCTTTGAAGAGTGTTTTGAGATCTACCACACAGTCCAAAATTACTAGGGTATACTTGTTGATTGCAGTGGAGTTACCATTTTTTATGGCTGTGATACTTCTAGAGACATCTTCTCCACATTGTTTCACAATGTGTTTGAGACATCTAGTTGCAAAGGTGTTGATTAACTTATGTAAGGCAAAAGTGGACTGTTTTTTGGTTACAAAATGTTCCATTAATTAAAAAAAAAAAAAAAAAAAAAAAAAAAATTGTTCCTTTGTTACTTTTTTTCTTTAATTCCACCACTTTTACCTTTATGACGGCATGTATCACAAACTTCCAGCAAGTTTCTGGTAAATCCAGTAATTCTGGACTGTGCTGATTAGGCAGGTGTGTTACTCTGTTAATTGTCATCTGTTTTAAAATTTCCCTGGTTTTAAAAATGTTCTGAGGTTTTAATAGTTAAGAGTTAGGAAGAGTTCACCGTGGTGTAGCAACTGTTACAAAAACCAGCTGGAAATTTTTTTGTGGAAATTGACTTGGCACAAGTTGATCATTCCATGAGGTACGTATTAGCAAAGTGTGTGTTTGTTTGTCAGAAATGTATTGGCTTTGCATGCAAAATTATTTATTAATATTTTCAAAAATAGAGGTATTGATTTTAAAATAGTTTCCACTTTTTTTTAAATAAATTGCAGATCATGGGTTTCCACAAAAAATCCCAGTTGAGAGTTTGTAATGGGAAACTCCCATCAAGAGCAGAGGGAGTTTTTAAGGTCTGTATTTGGAGAAAATGTATGCATTTCATAGCTTAACGTTCTTTTGCATTATACACTGAGCTATGTATTAAGTCCTTGACTATCACAAAATAGATCTTAATTTCTTCTGTAACCTTGCATATTGACATCATCATAATAATAATTTACACGACACATTAAAATTTAGATTTTTGTAACAATGATTTCATAAGAGAAAAAATGGTTAGAAATCTAATACGTGTATGTATATTTATAGAAATATGTGATACCACAGATTGGCAGAGATTAACATCTCATCACGGTTTCCTGATTTAAAGTGGTAAGCAAATGACTATTAAGGTATAATGGGACTATGGCATCACGGCATGATGCATGCATTTTGGGGTTTACCATGATACAATTCTATTGGGAAGGTACTGCATTTTTATAATCCCATACTATAGTGACACTATACATATTTACAATTAATGTACTAAGTAAACTTAGCGCAGTTATAACATTTTTCTAAACCCCCTGTTAATCTAATTTGTTTATCTTCCCTTAAATGTAGATCATGTGGAAAAAAAATTATCAATGTATGAAGGAACCCCATATTCCGGGGTTATTCACGGCTTGGCGCGTTCACGAAAAAAGGTAAGTGAGGCAGTTTTGAATTCCCCAGGAAGTTTGCTTTGTGGAAATGGGTGCTTTTTGGGGGTAAATTTGAGGTTTTGGAGGCTTTTGGCCTCAAAAACCATCACAGTGCATTTTTGGTTCAACTGAGAAAATTCTCAGAGCTGATCTCAAAATGCAGTGTTAAGGCTTGGCGGTCAATACTGGCCGCGTACTCTAGTAACCCCATACATATTTGGTATCATTGGACTCAGGAGACTTTGACCTTTGATATTTAACATTGTTTTTCTGTTTCCCTCCCAATCTGCCTGAGACATCATCCCACAAATGGAGAAAATGAGTGGAAAAAACGGCGAAAATTGAATAACGTCCATGTTCCGGGGTTATTCGCGGCTTGGCGCGTTCACGAAAAAAGGTAAGTGAGGCAGTTTTGAATTCCCCAGGAAGTTTGCTTTGTGGAAATGGGTGCTTTTTGGGGGTAAATTTGAGGTTTTGGAGGCGTTTGGCCTCAAAAACCATCACAGTGCATTTTTGGTTCAACTGAGAAAATTCTCAGAGCTGATCTCAAAATGCAGTGTTACGGTTTGGCGGTCAATACTGGCCGCGTACTCTAGTAACCCCATACATATTTGGTATCATTGGACTCAGGAGACTTTGACCTTTGATATTTAACATTGTTTTTCTGTTTCCCTCCCAATCTGCCTGAGACATCATCCCACAAATGGAGAAAATGAGTGGAAAAAACGGCGAAAATTGAATAACGTCCATGTTCCGGGGTTATTCGCGGCTTGGCGCGTTCACGAAAAAAGGTAAGTGAGGCAGTTTTGAATTCCCCAGGAAGTTTGCTTTGTGGAAATGGGTGCTTTTTGGGGGTAAATTTGAGGTTTTGGAGGCGTTTGGCCTCAAAAACCATCACAGTGCATTTTTGGTTCAACTGAGAAAATTCTCAGAGCTGATCTCAAAATGCAGTGTTACGGTTTGGCGGTCAATACTGGCCGCGTACTCTAGTAACCCCATACATATTTGGTATCATTGGACTCAGGAGACTTTGACCTTTGATATTTAACATTGTTTTTCTGTTTCCCTCCCAATCTGCCTGAGACATCATCCCACAAATGGAGAAAATGAGTGGAAAAAACGGCGAAAATTGAATAACGTCCATGTTCCGGGGTTATTCGCGGCTTGGCGCGTTCACGAAAAAAGGTAAGTGAGGCAGTTTTGAATTCCCCAGGAAGTTTGCTTTGTGGAAATGGGTGCTTTTTGGGGGTAAATTTGAGGTTTTGGAGGCGTTTGGCCTCAAAAACCATCACAGTGCATTTTTGGTTCAACTGAGAAAATTCTCAGAGCTGATCTCAAAATGCAGTGTTACGGTTTGGCGGTCAATACTGGCCGCGTACTCTAGTAACCCCATACATATTTGGTATCATTGGACTCAGGAGACTTTGACCTTTGATATTTAACATTGTTTTTCTGTTTCCCTCCCAATCTGCCTGAGACATCATCCCACAAATGGAGAAAATGAGTGGAAAAAACGGCGAAAATTGAATAACGTCCATGTTCCGGGGTTATTCGCGGCTTGGCGCGTTCACGAAAAAAGGTAAGTGAGGCAGTTTTGAATTCCCCAGGAAGTTTGCTTTGTGGAAATGGGTGCTTTTTGGGGGTAAATTTGAGGTTTTGGAGGCGTTTGGCCTCAAAAACCATCACAGTGCATTTTTGGTTCAACTGAGAAAATTCTCAGAGCTGATCTCAAAATGCAGTGTTACGGTTTGGCGGTCAATACTGGCCGCGTACTCTAGTAACCCCATACATATTTGGTATCATTGGACTCAGGAGACTTTGACCTTTGATATTTAACATTGTTTTTCTGTTTCCCTCCCAATCTGCCTGAGACATCATCCCACAAATGGAGAAAATGAGTGGAAAAAACGGCGAAAATTGAATAACGTCCATGTTCCGGGGTTATTCGCGGCTTGGCGCGTTCACGAAAAAAGGTAAGTGAGGCAGTTTTGAATTCCCCAGGAAGTTTGCTTTGTGGAAATGGGTGCTTTTTGGGGGTAAATTTGAGGTTTTGGAGGCGTTTGGCCTCAAAAACCATCACAGTGCATTTTTGGTTCAACTGAGAAAATTCTCAGAGCTGATCTCAAAATGCAGTGTTACGGTTTGGCGGTCAATACTGGCCGCGTACTCTAGTAACCCCATACATATTTGGTATCATTGGACTCAGGAGACTTTGACCTTTGATATTTAACATTGTTTTTCTGTTTCCCTCCCAATCTGCCTGAGACATCATCCCACAAATGGAGAAAATGAGTGGAAAAAACGGCGAAAATTGAATAACGTCCATGTTCCGGGGTTATTCGCGGCTTGGCGCGTTCACGAAAAAAGGTAAGTGAGGCAGTTTTGAATTCCCCAGGAAGTTTGCTTTGTGGAAATGGGTGCTTTTTGGGGGTAAATTTGAGGTTTTGGAGGCGTTTGGCCTCAAAAACCATCACAGTGCATTTTTGGTTCAACTGAGAAAATTCTCAGAGCTGATCTCAAAATGCAGTGTTACGGTTTGGCGGTCAATACTGGCCGCGTACTCTAGTAACCCCATACATATTTGGTATCATTGGACTCAGGAGACTTTGACCTTTGATATTTAACATTGTTTTTCTGTTTCCCTCCCAATCTGCCTGAGACATCATCCCATAAATGGAGAAAATGAGTGGAAAAAACGGCGAAAATTGAATAACGTCCATGTTCCGGGGTTATTCGCGGCTTGGCGCATTCACGAAAAAAGGTAAGTGAGGCAGTTTTGAATTCCCCAGGAAGTTTGCTTTGTGGAAATGGGTGCTTTTTGGGGGTAAATTTGAGGTTTTGGAGGCGTTTGGCCTCAAAAACCATCACAGTGCATTTTTGGTTCAACTGAGAAAATTCTCAGAGCTGATCTCAAAATGCAGTGTTACGGTTTGGCGGTCAATACTGGCCGCGTACTCTAGTAACCCCATACATATTTGGTATCATTGGACTCAGGAGACTTTGACCTTTGATATTTAACATTGTTTTTCTGTTTCCCTCCCAATATGCCTGAGACATCATCCCACAAATGGAGAAAATGAGTGGAAAAAACGGCGAAAATTGAATAACGTCCATGTTCCGGGGTTATTCGCGGCTTGGCGCGTTCACGAAAAAAGGTAAGTGAGGCAGTTTTGAATTCCCCAGGAAGTTTGCTTTGTGGAAATGGGTGCTTTTTGGGGGTAAATTTGAGGTTTTGGAGGCGTTTGGCCTCAAAAACCATCACAGTGCATTTTTGGTTCAACTGAGAAAATTCTCAGAGCTGATCTCAAAATGCAGTGTTACGGTTTGGCGGTCAATACTGGCCGCGTACTCTAGTAAACCCATACATATTTGGCATCATTGGACTCAAGAGACTTTGACCTTTGATATTTAACATTGTTTTTCTGTTTCCCTCCCAATCTGCCAGAGACATCATCCCGCAAATGGAGACATTTAGTGGAAAAAAACGGCGAGAATTGAATAACATCTATGTTCCGGGATTATTTGCGGCTTGGCGCAGTCACAAAAAAACGTCAGTGAGGCAGTTTTGAATTCCCCATGGAGTGTGCTTCATAGAAATGGGTGCTTTTTTGGGGTTATTTGGAGGTTTTGGGGGTGTTTTCCTATATAACCAAAGGTAACTGCAATTTAATTAAAAATTTCAATGTGAACCCATTGTGCAGCATTACATTTTGGGGAGTCTCATGACCATATACTCTTGTAACACCAAGCATATTTTATGTCCTTGTACTCGGAAGTATCAGAGGTTTAAAAAAAAAAAAAAAAAAAAAAAATCCTCACACATTTTCTTAGAGATATATTGTAAAATATTAAGAAAAAGTGTAATTTTTTACTTTTTTTGGGTATTTATGACATCATATCTTGATACATGATACGCAGTTAGCCTCATGTGATACATCACAGAAAAGTTCAACTTGTACTGAGAAAAACAATATATAGTTTTACATATTTAACTAATAAGCTATTGAAATAATCATACTAAAACAGTTGCATAGCAAAAGTGCCTTAAAATTGCCTGGCCTGGCAGGTATGAAAATGGGCACAAGGGTCTGGCACTGAAGGGGTTAAAGGGATAGTAATACTTAAAATTAAAAAAAAAAATATGTTGTAGGGTTTATCCCCCTGAGTAAAACAAGAGTACTCCCACTGCTGAAAGGTGTTTCATTCAAAAGTTATTAATTTTCAAAGTTGAATTTTTTAGGTGCAATATCACAGTGGCCTGAAATTGTACAGTGGTGCTGTTGCTACACAATCCTATGGACAGCTCTGGTCCCGGGACCATAAATCAACTTTGAAAATTAATAACTTTTGAGTGAAACACCTTTCAGCAGTGGGAGTACTCTTGTTTTACTCAGGGGGATAAACCCTACAACATAATTTTTTTCACATTTTAGGTATTACTATCCCTTTAAGGACCAGTGAAGGTCCTGGCATGGAATTCAGAGGTCCCCGCGCAGCTGCACTCCGCTCGGGGACCCCTGAATATGCAGTGTGTGGTCCTTAAAGGGGAGTATTTACCTCTTAAAAAGTTTTTAGCATAGGTTTAGTTATTAAAGTAGTTTTAGAAAATGTGCAGGGTTTTTTTTCACTTACTTTTAAAGATATTTAATCTTCCAGCTGTGCACATCTGCATATTGGGCAAGCCGAATCTTCAGCAAGCGCTTCTTCTCCTCCCAGCTGCCCCAGGGATAGAGTTCACGCTTCCCTTCGGTGTGGTGTGAATGGCTTCTATCATTACATCAAGCTCCGGGTTAGCATTATACTGAGGTTGCATTATATCATTATAATGAGGTTGCAACCTCAGTATAAGGATAACCAGAGCTTGCTGTAACTATAGAAGGGAAGCGTGAACGCGCTCCCTGGGGCAGCTGGGAGGGAGGTGGGAGGGAATTAGGAAGCCAAGGAGAGCTGTCCGGAAATGACCAGCTTGAAGATTAAATATCTTTAAAAGTAAGTTAAAAAAAAAAAAAAAAAAAACCACACTTCCTTAAACTACGTTAATAACAAAACCTATGATGAATACTTTTTTTTCATTTTTAAAAGCTTTATTGAAATGGTACAAGTGATACATGTTCAAAAATTAAGAGGTGATAGTTCCCCTTTAACTGTTAAGCGGTTAAAAAAATAATCTGCATGGTTTATTTCTTGTTATTGTACAGAATGGTGAAAAACGGGACAACGAGAATCTTATACATTTTTATCAATTGTTTTTTTATTAGCAGACCTATACATAAAAAGATGAATGTGGGTGTTTTAGAAAGGTGAATTAATACTAAACTTAGAGCCATAATCATTTGCATGTAGATCATAGAAAAAATACTCTGCAGGACAGTTGTGTCTCGTACACTTTACTGGAATTTCAATAAACAATTCTATGCCATCTGGAAGTTATGGGTAAATGTTTAGTTCATATTAGGGAATATCCACAAACGAATGGTATCTTCTGAAGGTGCAGGATTTGCTGACAAAGGGTATCCTTTTAAAAGGTCACATGCAAAACAGAGTGACTACAAGGCACATTCAGCATGTCCCCATGATTAAAAGGGTGACATGAGAATCTCGCACTGCAGGACAGCGCTAGATTCTCATGTCACGGAATGAAACATCGCCATGAATCAATGATTCAAGTTTGAACACCGTAATGCACTAACGAAAATGAAATGAAATACCTTCTGGATAAGCAGATCGGGCAGGCTATGTACCCCAGACTGTGGAAGATGTAATGGGCACCACAATGCACTAACACAAATGAAATTATATACCTACTGGATAAGCAGTTCTGGCAGGCTAGGACACACCTCTCCCTGTGCTGGGGGAGGGCAGGCTGACAGTCTGTTCTTTCTCAGTGTCCTTTGCCAGGCTCCAGCCTGTGAGCAGTTCTGGCCTGTGTGCAGAAGGTACTAAATTTCATTTGTTTTAGTGCATTATGGTGTTCAAACTTGAATCGTTGATTGATGGTGATGTTTCTTTCTGCGACATGAGAATCTCTCGCTGTCCTGCAGTGCAAGATTCTCATGTTGCCCTTCTAATCACGGTGCCATGCTGAATGTGCCCTGTAGTCGCACGGTGTTTTGCATGCAACCTTTTAAAGGGATAGTAATACTTAAAATGTAAAAAAATATATGTTGCAGGGTTAATCCCCCTCAGTAAAACAAGGGTACGCCCACTCCTGAGAGATATTTTATTAAAAAATTAGAACAGCTCAAACTTGAATTTTTTAGGTGCAATATCACAGTGGCCTGAAAATGTACAGTGGCGCTGTTGCTGCACCATCCTATGGACTTCTCTGGTCCGTAGACCATAAATCTCCATAGGATGGTGTAGCAACAGCGCCACTGTACATTTTCAGGCCACTGTGATATTGCACCTAAAAAATTGAAGTTTGAGCTGTTATACTTTTTTAATAAAATATTTCTCAGCAGTGGGAGTTCCCTTGTTTTACTCAGGAGGATAAACCCTGCAACATATATTTTTTTACACTTTAAGAATTACTATCCCTTTAAGTAAACCCTGACAAAGACAGTGTATAGTGTGTGGATTGTTCACAGAAAAGCACAGAACAATGTCGTTTGACTGTAAATTTCAAGAAAAGTATGAAAACATGATTAGTCCTTAAAGGGATAGTTATATTTCACAATAAAAGCAGCTCCAATTAATCTTCATAGTATTTGGGCCATGGAGAGTGTTATATCAGTACTGTCAGAGTTGTAGTACAAGAGTAATTGAATGATAAAGTATCCCCCTCCTGACCCTTTTACTGATGTAACACTGCTCACCTCAGAGCAGCAAGACTGTCCGGATGGATCACAGAGAGGGACAATCTTCAGTGATCATAAGGAAAGACCTGAAATACCTGTCAAGGGGGCAGTGTTTTCCTTATGATCACAGTAAGAAGATTGTCCCTTACTATGATCTGTCCGGACAAGAGACCAGATTCCACATCTGAGGGGAGGTGTCTTACACTAGGTAAAAGGGGCGGGAGGGGGATACTTTATCATTCAATTACTCTTGAACTACAACTCTGACAGTATTGAAATAACACTTTCTATGGCCCAAATACCATGAAGATTAATTGGAGCTGCTTTTATTGTGAAATATTACTATCCTGGTGTGACAGTCCTGTCATGTCCAGGGTGGTTAAGGGGTTAATGGAATTGCCAGTTTATTTAATAATCTGATAAATAAACTGTCCAAATAAGTATATAAACTGGGCATTACATGAAACCCTTGGTGACAGGGCTCTTACACTAGAGGACAAGCTCTATTCAAGAGCACGAGAATTTAGGAATTTTTATTTGTCCCCTATGGTGCAGCTGGTTTACTCCAAATGTGGGCCACTGTGTTTAGAACTCTTTGGGCCACACCTACAAACACAGTGGGTGTGACCAGCACAGATGATGCACCAATAAAAATGAGGCTCCCCTGGTCCATTGTCTGTTCTGCCTTAATGGGAAATGTGGTCCTATACTCACAGTAACACTAACATACGGATATAGGAGTGTTGACTTACAATGGTAGAGATTGGCGGGTACTCTGGCTTCTTCTTGGGCTTGTAACAACATATAAATCTGCAAATGCCCCTGCAGGTAAAGTAAAAACAAGATGCTCAGTTGCACAGACACAGTTTTTTGGATGTCTAAACAATAGGTACAGAATATACAGTGTAGTTCCCTCTATGTCAGGCTAAGGGTGTATCATAATATGCCAACATAATGTTCTGTTGGGCGTCGCAGCTTAAAACTTGTGTTGGAGACTTGGGGGCATATGGATTAGGAATAAGTGGAGAGTAATTCTGGGATGAAACATCTGTATCTTATAACAAAAGAGAGGAGTGCAATAATGTATTAATTGAAACAGCAGAATGCTCAAGGTATCAAACTTCTCTAAAATCATAAAACAAATGCTCACAAGATTCTGTTGGTATTTTCATATCACCGGTATATCACATACAGGGACATTGGCTTGTCCCTGCTAAAGCACACTCTGGTCTTAGCTCACCGGGAAGTATCCACACAGAAGAGAGGTGCTCCAACGTACTTCACAGTATCAAAATTAATTAAAATCATATGATGCAAACAAGCATCCAAAACACATTCAAATATGATCACACAATGTTAGTATAAAGCGTTTCATGGCTTATGCAACCGCCACAATTGTGAACAAAGCCACACAAACAATTTATCACGGTGCCCGTGCTTTTTCCTGTCAGTCTCTGTGTGCTGTGCTCCCATTGGCTGAACTTGGTTTGGCCCGTCCAGTATGGCCTTTTTATACTGGCCTCTGGCACCTGTCTGGTGCCCTTTCGTGGTGTTCCTGAACCAGTGCTTACTTGTGTTGCTGTGTTCCCGTGTACCAACTTGGCCCGTCTGACTACTCCGCTTCTGGTTCCTGCTCCGTGATTCGACCCAGTCTGGCTGATGTTCCTGCTCCATGTCCTGACCCGGCTTGTCTGACGTTCCTGCTCCGAGATCCGGCCCAGCTCTCCAGTTCCTGCTCATCGTGTCGCCTGGGGGACATTCTGACTTCCGCCTAGTCTGGGCCTCCGTTACTGCTGAGCCTCCCATTTACTCTTGCAGAGCTATTGTTGCCTCCGTTACTGCTGAGCCTTCCGTTAACTCTTGCAGAGCTTGTTGCCTCCGTTACTGCTGAGCCATCCGTTAACTCTTGCAGTGCCACTGTTGCCTCCGTGACGGCACCGGTCGGGTGCCATTGGCTCAACTTAACTAAGCTCGTGCAGAGTACTATTGCCTCCATTACTGCACCAGTCGGGTGCCCGCGGCTCAAGTCTGTTCAGCTCTTGCAGAGTATTGTGGCCTCCGTTACTGCTACAGCAGAGGGTATAAGTCTCAGCTCTGCTGTGCAGATTTAGGTGCTTGTCTCCATTCTCGCACCACAGTCTCCTGATAGCTGTTATCCATCATACTGGGCGTTACTGAACACACCACATCAGAGACTGATTATATCAATGGACTTTAACCCATGCTGTGCTGAGTTACCTTGTTATGCCTGACCTGTGACAGTATCTGTACCATCTAACTCATTGTATACTGGGCCTGTGTGGGCATATATCTATGACCTATAATTTCCTGTCTATTCCGCTGTGATACGCTATAGCCCGCTAAAGGAATTTTCATTGTGTCTTTTTAATAAAACTGTGTTTTATTCTAACCTACTGAGTCTGAGTGTCATACAAACCGTTACAGCACGAAAGGGCAATGACCTCAGACAGTAATGGTGAAGGTAATTCACAGAACATCCACTGGAGGATGGATGTGCACGAGCAGCGCTTGGACCAGTTGGCACTGACCTTACAAACATTACTTGAGCGTACGGTACACCTTGATAAACCCAATCAGAATCCGGTGGTCCCCCCAGTTTTGACACCGGAGAATCATTCCGTGATTCCAGCTGCACCGACTAGAGGATTAATGGCGGCGCCGCCGTTACCGCTCAGATATGATGGCGAACCTACCCTATGCCGAGGGTTTATTAATCAATTAGAGATATTCTTGGAACTAACGCCTCATGCCTTCCCAAACGACCGGAGCAAGGTCGGGTTCATGATATCTTTGCTAACGGGCAGAGCCCTGGTTTGGGCCAATCTTCTGTGGAAGAATGCCAAACCCTGCACTCAGGACTTTAGGGAGTTCGTATGAATGTTCTGAAGAGTGTTTGAGGTCCCTGGTAGAGCCGCCTCTGCTGCCAAGAGATTGATGGAGGCACAACAGGGTAATCGTACCGTGGGTGATTATGCCATAGAATTTCGTACATTGGCAGCAGAGGTAGGATGGAATAACGAGGCGTTAGTGGCAGCTTTTGCCCAAGGTCTGGCGGAACATATAAAGATGAAATAGCTCTGCAAGAGTTAACGGAAGGCTCAGCAGTAACAGAGGCAACAATAGCTCTGCAAGACTTTACGGAAGGCTCAGCAGTAACGGAGGCAACAATAGCACTGCAAGAGTAAACGGGAGGCCTCAGCAGTAACGGAGGAAACAGTCGCTCTCTGTCTGGCAGGCCCAGACTAGGCGTAAGTCAGAATGTCACCCAGGCGACATGATGAGCAGGAACTGGAGAGATGGGCCGGATCTCGGAGCAGGAACGTCAGACAAGCCAGGTCAGGTCACGGAGCAGGAACATCAGCCAGGCCGGGTCGAATCACGGAGCAGGAACGTCAGCCAAGCCGGGTCAGGTCACGGAGCAGGAACATCAGCCAGGCAGGGTCGAATCACGGAGCAGGAACGTCAGCCAAGCCGGGTCAGGTCACGGAGCAGGAAAGTCAGCCAGGCTGGGTCGAATCATGGAACAGGAACCAGAAGCGGAGTAGTCAGATGGGCCAAGTCAGTACACGGGAACACAGCAACACAAGTAAGCACTGGCACAGGAACACAACAAAAGGGTACCAGACAGGTGCCAGAGGCCCAGTATAAAAAGGCCATACTGGGCGAGCCAAATCAAGCTCAGCCAATGGGAGCGCAGCACACAGAGACTGACAAGAAAAAGTACGGGCACCGTGATACAATTCCTACATCGGAAACATCCTCTTTATACTATTCAAATATCTTTATTAGATGGCATGTGGGGTGAGATGTGACCTCCTGTGGATGGTGTGGGGGTGCTTGGGAATGGGGCGTCTGGTGGGCACTGCAGCATGTTGGGATGAGTGTGAGGCTCGGGTATCTGTGTGGATACTTCCAGGGGAGCTGAGACCAGACTGTGGTTGAGCAGTGACAAGCCAATATCCCTCTATGTGCTATACCGGTGATATGAAAACACCGGCCAACAGAATCTTGTGAGTATTTGTTATATGATTTAGGAGAAGTTTCATACCTTGAGCTGTTTTCCAAGAATAGATACTTGCACTCCTCTCTGTTGTTTTACTGGTTTGATTGCGGAGACACTTGTGTGGACACAGTGTGGATGTCTGTGGAGCAGGCAGGGGTCAACGGATAATATATAAAGAGAAAAAACCCAAGTGGAAGAGGGTCCAAATATCTACCACCTTTGTGTTTAGTTCATTTTTCACGTATGTGTTTAGTGGACAAATCTACCATATGTATCATAACGTACTTCCGACAGTCACAAATATATTGCGACGATCACAATTGTGGTGCTTGGTCCCTCTGTCACGGACTGTAAAGCAATTTCTCCAATTGGTTCAGTGAGGCAGGGTGGCACATTTACATGGACTTGTCTGATTATATGCCTATACCGTACCCTACCTTCATTAAGAGATAGAGAATTTTGCAATGTGTTGAACACCCCTCTGTCAGTCAAAGGGTTACACCAGGATGCTTATTAGCTGTGTGCACCTCACTAATTACCCTGATCCCATTGTATGCAGAGTGGCTTCCTCTCTCCCTTCTATTCTTAACTCCTTAAAGTTATAGTAATACTTAAAATGTAAAAAAATATATGTTGTAGGGTTTATCCCCCTGAGTAAAACAAGGGTACTCCCAGTGATGAGAGATATTTTATTAAAAAATTATAACAGCTCAAACTTGAATTTTTTAGGTGCAATATCACAGTGGCCTTAAAATTTACAGTGGCGCTGTTGCTACACCATCCTATGGACTGCTCTGGTCCGTAGACCATAAATCTCCATAGGATGGTGTAACAACAGCGCCACTGTAAATTTTTAAATATCAAAATTTAAAATATCTCTCAGCAGTGGGAGTACCCTTGTTTTATTCAGGGACATAAACCCTAAAACGTATATTTTTTTACATCTTAAATTTTACTATCCCTTTAATGATCCTGTGACGTGCCAGGACCATCGACCTTTTTTTCTCTTAAAGGCATAGTAATGTTTCAAAATAAAAGCAGCTCCAATTAATCTTCATAGTATTTGGGCCATGGAGAGTGTTATTTCAATACTGTCAGAGTTGTAGTACAAGAGTAATTGAATGATAAAGTTTCCCCTCCCGCCCCTTTTAACTAGTGTAAGCCATCTCTTCTCAGATGTGGAATCTGCTCTCTTGAAGGAGAACCTGTGCCCCCTTGACAGTTTTTTTCAAGTACCCTCTCCCCCCCCATTTACTGATGTAACACTGCTCACCTCAGAACAGAAAGGTGGTGTCCAGATGGATCGCAGAGAAGGACAATCTTCAATTAGCATAAGGGAAAAACTTGAAAACCAGTCAAGGGGGACAGGGTTTTCCTTATGATCACAGTAAGAAGATTGTCCTTTGCTGTGATCTGTCTGGTCAAGAGACCAGATTCCACATCTGAGGGGAGGTGACTTACACTAGGTAAAAGGGACAGGAGGGGGATACTTTATTTATTACTCTTGTACCACACTCTGACAGTATTGAAATAACATTTTCCATGGCCCAAATACTATGAAGATTAATTATAGCTGTTTTATTGTGAAACGTTAATATCCCTTTAAGGACCAGTGATAATCCTGGCCTGTCACGTACTTTCTACTTACAGCGATCCTGCAGGATCCAGCTACAGCTGGAAGGCCATGGTCCAATCTGTATTATGCAGTTTCTTCATTCCCTGTCTGTGACCCTGCATAGACCTGCCAGTTACTACAAGTGAGCCGATTTCTAAGCAATCAGCAGGCAGGATGCTGGGGAGCTGACTTGCTAGCACAGAGAAGCTGGGAAAGTGGAACAACGGCAGAGACATGATCAGGCGGAGCAGAGCAGGGCTGCAGCTGAGCTGGTAAATGGCAGAGACATGGATGTGACTGTATTTATATATTGCACAGAGAGAGAGAAAGAGAGCAGATTGTTTGTCAGTCTGTCTGTAAGTAGAGGTGCCAGTTCCTGCATTCATCTCCATGCTGTACATAGCTCACTGTATAGCATGTATGACAAACTATTTATATATGGTCTGGCATTGTATAGTATACAGTCTGCATGTGTCTGTGTATAAGGGCTGGCACTATACAGTATAAGAAGGACATTCCATATTTGAGACCCAAATCCCTCTGCTCCTCTATTTAGGAGATCACACTGTGTGGTGTATATACCAGTGTATCAGATTGCTCCACATCAATAAAACCCACAGTAATGTGGGTATAAACTTCTGTATATATCTTATAAATTAGTCTGTGTAAAAAATACTTTCATCTTCTTCTAAATCATTCACTTACAGAAAGAGTAACTTAACCATTTCAATGCCAGAGGGGATGCAATGCATTGCTTACCCCCTGGCACTCAAAGGGTTAAAATTCTCTACAATGGTCTGGCACTGTATAGCAGTGGTTCTCTACCTGTGCCCTCAGTGGCTATTAACAGGCCAGGATTTTAAAATTTCCTTTTAAGAGCACAGGTGAGTTAATCAATATGACTGAGCCTCTGATCAACACACTTGTGTTCTAGCAGGGAAATTCCTAAGTCCTGGCCTGTTAGTGGCCACTGAGGGCACGGGCTGAGAACCACTGCTGTATAGTATACAGTCTGCATGTGTCTGTGTATAAGGACTGGCACTATACAGTATAGGAGGGACAGTCCCTGTCTGACACCCAAATCCCTCTGCTCCTCTATTTAGGAGATCACACTGTGTGGTGTATATACCAGTGTATCAGATTGCTCCACATCAATAAAACCCACGGTAATGTGGGTATAAACTTCTGTATATATCTGTTAAATTAGTCTGTGTAAAAAAAATACTTTCATCTTTTCTAAATCATTCACTTACAGAAAGAGTAACTTAACCATTTCAATTCCAGAGGGGATGCAATGCATTGCTTACCCTCTGGCACTCAAAGGGTTAAAAAGTCTCTAAAATACACCACCAGCTACGTCCCCAGTAACACCACCTAAAACACAAGTGTCCCTCTTTGGCCATTTGAAATGTTGGGAGGTATGTTACTTACACTGCTCACACTGTATGTATATTCTGCTTTGCTCCCGTGTGTCATTGTTTGTGTATGTCAGTGTGTGTATGTATGTGTGGTGCATGCGTCTCTCTCTATCACTGTGTGTCCCCCTGTATATGTGTGTGTTTGCACAAGTGTCTGTGTATCACTGTGTGTACCTTTCTGACACATACACCCTACGCCATATTAAAAAAAACAAACACATTTCCTGCATATCATGATGGGCAATGCCGTCCCACATTGCTAGTGTATGTATACATATCTATATATATAAAAGAAGACTTTGTGCCTGCCAAAACACACCCAGGGGTGGTATTAAGGAGGAGTTACTATTCCTATTGGGTGATTCAATCATGCAGGGAGTTGGCCCGCCCCCACTATGCAGCCCGCCCACCACTATCAAAGTCAGAAAAAAACAATATGGCCGCCACTTGCTCCTACACCACAGACAAACACACATGCCTCACTCATACAGCACCACACAAACACACACACATGCCCCACTCACACACACAGACCACCACACACACATGCCCCACTCACACAGCACCACACAAACACACACACATGCCCCACTCACACAGCACCACACACACACACACACAAGCCCCACTTACACAGCACCAAACAGACATGCCCCCTCTCACACACACAGCACCACATACACACACAAAGCCAGAAATACATATGGCTGACACACACACACAGTCACTCACCCTGACTCCCAGAGGCCTCAGCAGGACCTGTACTGCAGCACCAGAGGAACAAAATTGCACTCAAAGGGTTAAGGTAGGTCCTCATTGCTCAATTATTTCTTCACTGTCATCATTTGCCATGCAAGACACAGGACAGACAGCCATCAGATTCACACTTAACCCACTGACTGCCACAGGGTTGTGTATCAAGTTTTACCCCTCAGGGAGTGTGTTCAAACCCCTCACACTGTAAACTTGCATTTCTCTCCCACTTCTCCTCCTTCCCCAGCCTATTACTAACACTTTTCCATATTTATGTTAAGCCCCGCCCCCTACTCGCGATTAAGCCCCGCCCCCTTTTACCCCAGATTGCCCCATTTGTCTCTCCACATCAGCACCAAATCAGTCCCCTCTAGGGACTTCACAAGTCAGTGTTCCCAGGTATGAACACACTTCCCACTGCTATTTAACTCTGACATGCCTCTCTATACCTTAACCCTTTGAGTGCCAGAGGGGTACACAACTCATGAGCACATGTGTTTCTGCTCATATATGTTGCGTGTCTGTGTGTGTACATCTCTGTTACATATGTGTGTCCATGTGTGCATCTCCAGTGTGTCTGTGTGTACATGTGTTTTGCATGTCTCTGCCGCTCACTGTGTGTATGTGCATACCTCCCAACATTTCACAGGGCCAAAGAGGGACACGTTAGTTTTAGGTGATATTATTGGGGGTGTGGCTGGTGGGCGGGGCATTAGTAAGAATTTTTAGGTTATTTCATGACCTATTACTGGCTATTTATGTAACTGAATAAATGATTTAGTTCAAGACCAAAGTATTTTATTTGCACAGACTAATGTATACACACATATACTGAAGTTTATTGCTTTATTGCTGTAGAGCAAAGTAATACACACCACACAGTCAGGGCTGGTGCAAGGATTTTTGCCACCCTAGGCAAAACCTAATTTTGCCGCCCATTTCGCTCCGCCCCTTGTGTCCCACCCCTTTATACCCTGCCTACTTATACCCAACCTCTTTTCATGATTGTCCTCTCTCTGCCCCCTGAGCCACTCTGCCCCTGTTCTGGAGATGCCTGTAAGAGATGCCCCCCACCAGCTCCAACTTGCCCCTTATCAGCTTCACTTTGGCCCACCAGCTCCACTTTGCCCCTATCAACTCCAACTTGCCCCCATCAGCTCCAACGTGCCCCCACCAGCTCCATTTTGCCCCCTCAGCTTCACTTTGCCCCCCATCCTCTCCAACTTACCCCCATCAGCTCCACTTTGCCCCCCATCCACTCCAACTTGCCCCCATCCGCTCCAACTTGCCCCCACCAGCTCCACTATGCCCTCTCAGCTCCAACTTTCCACTATCAGCTCCACTATGCCCCCATCTGCTCCAACTTGCCCCCATCCGCTCCAACTTGCCCCACCAGCTCCACTTTGCCCCCCCTCAGCTCCACTTGCCCCCCCCCTCAGCTCCAACTTGCCCCCCCTCAGCTCCACTTTGACCCTCATCAGCTCCAACTTGCCCCCATCATCTCCAACGTGCCCCCACCAGCTCCATTTTGCCCCCTCACCTTCACTTTGCCCCCTCACCTCCAACTTACCCCCATCAGCTCCACTTTGCCCCCCATCCTCTCCAACTTACCCCCATCAGCTCCACTTTGCTCCCCATCCACTTCAACTTGCCCCCATCCGCTCCAACTTGCCCCCACCAGCTCCACTATGCCCTCTCAGCTCCAACTTTCCACTATCAGCTCCACTATGCCCCCATCTGCTCCAACTTGCCCCCATCCGCTCCAACTTGCCCCCCCATCCGCTCCAACTTGCCCCACCAGCTCCACTTTGCCCCCCCTCAGCTCCACTTGCCCCCCCTCAGCTCCAACTTGCCCCCCCTCAGCTCCACTTTGACCCTCATCAGCTCCAACTTGCCCCCATCATCTCCAACTTGCCCCCACCAGCTCCACTATGCCCCCTCAGCTCCAGCTTTCCCCTAACAGCTCCAACTTGCCCCCATCATCTCCACTTTGCCCCACATCTGCTCCAACTTGCCCCCTCAGCTCCACTATGCCCCCTCAGCTCCAACTTGCCCCCCATCACATACCTGTATCTCCCGCTCAGTCTTCTCTTCAGTAATGCAGAGCGCGGCGGGAGATCATGACTCCCAGCGTGCTCTGCATTACTAAAGATCCGACCAGATGAGGGAGCGCTGTAGCAACACAGACCTGACTGTGTTGTGGTTCCTGGCGTGGTGTGTGTGGGCGCAGCTGTTCTCCGCTGCATGCCCGCGCCCCCAGTACCTGTGTGCCCTAGGCCGGCGCCTACCTCGCCTATAGGTGGAGCCGGCCCTGCACACAGTCTGACCTCCTAAAAAGAGGGACAACAGGGTGGGAAAGAGGGACAGAGGGATTTGGCCCTCAAAGAGGGACACTTGGGATGTATGGTATGTGTCTGCCTGTATGCTGCATATGTCTGTGTTTATCAGTGTGTCTGCATTTCACACACGTGCGCCCAATGGTCATAACATGACGGGCAACGCCGTCCCATGTTGCTAGTATATATATATAAAATTACCTGATGACATAGAAGAGTGCTTTAGGAGTGGGGATGATGTTGAAAGGAACAGGTAGAGTCAGCCCTTCTCTGAAGTATGAAAGATACAACTTTGACCGAGCAAATTTCCATTCTACATCTGCGTCGTCCTGTGGAGAACACACAAGGAGAGATGAGACGACCAGGCCCTTATATGAGGTGTGCGAAAAGGTTCTCTCACCACCTGTTACTGGAATAGAATTCAAATCATTCTCGGCTGGTCATTGGCCAACTGAGGATGATTGGCATTGTAGTCCAACAACAGCTGGAGTAAGCCCATCATTACCTATCCCCTAGATTAGCGTCTCCTATTCAAGGGAGTTTGATTAGGGAAACTGACACCTAATTTACTTCTAAAAAGAAACAAAGCTACATAAATTTAAAGGAATAGTAATGGTTCCCAATAAAAGCAGCTCCAATTAATCTACATAGTATTTGGGTCATGGAAAGTGTTATTTCAATACTGTCAGAGTTGCAGTACAAGAGTAATTGAATGATAAAGTATCCCCCTCCCGTCCCTTTTACTAATGTAACACTACTCACCTCAGAGCAGCAAGACTGTCCGGATGGATCACAGAGATGGACAATCTTCAGTGATCATAAGGAAAAACCTGAAAAACCTGTCAAGGGGGGCATGGTTTTCCTTATGTTCACAGTAAGAAGATTGTCCCCTGCTGTGATCTGTCCAGTCAAGAGACCAGGGCCTAGGTGCACTAAATGTCGATGTGGTGTTGGAATGATATTGCCGATGTGTTCGAATCACACCGACAATTTGATCTGCACACACATCGGCATATTCACAAAAATTAACGGATAGACAGGGAAGGTTGGAGAAGGTCCCTATTAGCATAAAGGATAAGTGCTGTCTCTGTGGAAGGGATCTCCTCCCCTCACACATCACCAACACTACGACAATTCTGAACAGCATTCTCTGTGCTTCCCTACCCAGCCAGTAGGGGGACACAGAGAAGGCTTTCAGCACCATGAAAGGCACAGGGATGAGCAATGTACATCCCTATGGAATTCAATGCTGTCCATGGTGCTGAAAGCCTTCTCTGTGTTCCCCTACTGGCTGGGTAAAGTGGAGACTATGAAATCTGACAGCAGAGGCTGCTATCGGAGTTTACTGAATGAATGGAAGTGTCACATTATAATATCAACACATACGAATGTGTCTCATTATGCTTCTTTCCATAAGGAAATAAGCAATTGTCGATTCGAAGAATAAAAATTTGTAGAAGGCATGTCGGATTGATGTCGATGTGTGACGATTTTTGTCTGAGAGCTGGTGAATACTGAGGATGTGCCTATGACACTGCACTGACAGAACATCGACCTTTAGTGCATCTAGGCCCAGATTCCACATCTGAGGTGAGCAGTGTTACACTAGGTAAAAGGGGCGGGAGGAGGATACTTTATCATTCAATTACTCTTGTACTACAACTCTGACAGAATTGATATAACACTCTCCATGGCACAAATACCATGAAGATTAATCGGGGCTGCTTTTTGTGAAACATTACTATCCCTTCAAAGAGGAGTTGTCATCTGTCCAAATTCTACCATCAGTAAAAGCATGCACTATACTAATAGAATCATAGAGTGTATTCCACATCCCTGTACTTGCCATTGGGCTGGTTTGTGAGGCTTTAATGTCCAACGCTGGTGGACTGTGTGTTTGTAAGGATGTAAGCTTACTGAAGCCTATCTCTGGGTGGGAGGAGCCACCCAGAGATTAGCAGGAAGCTATATAATCTAAGGTAAGCGAATAAGGAACCCAGAATGCAGGGAAACAGTAGATAGGCCAAGGGTAGCTTTATTTAGATAATGCAAGTCCAGTGTAACAAGCCAGAGGTCAGGGCAGGCTGAGATAATGCAAGTCCAGAGTAACAAGCCAGAGGTCAGGGCAGGCTGAGATAATGCAAGTCCAGAGTAACAAGCCAGAGGTCACGGCAGGCTGAGATAATGCAAGTCCAGTGTAACAAGCCAGAGGTCAGGGCAGGCTGAGATAATGCAAGTCCAGTGTAGCAAGCCAGAGGTCAGTACAGGTTGAGACAATGCAAGTCCAGTGTAGCAAGCCAGAGGTCAGTACAGGTTGAGATAATGCAAGTCCAGTGTAGCAAGCCAGAGGTCAGTACAGGTTGAGATAATGCAAGTCCAGTGTAGCAAGCCAGAGGTCAGTACAGGTTGAGATAATGCAAGTCCAGTGTAGCAAGCCAGAGGTCAGTACAGGTTGAGATAATGCAAGTCCAGTGTAACAAGCCAGAGGTCAGTACCTGAGATCCCATACAAGGTCCAAGAGGAAGGTCTGTAGAGTGGCTGGCCTGGAGGACTGCAGGAGAAGGCTGGTCTGGAAGACCCCAGGTAAAAGACTGGTTGGATGACCCCAGGAGAAAGCAGGCTGGCCTGGAGGACTGCAGGAGAAGGCTGGTCTGGAAGACCCCAGGTAAAAGAACTGGTTGGATGACCCCAGGAGAAAGCAGGCTGGCCTGGAGGACTGCAGGAGAAGGCTGGTTTGGAAGACCCCAGGAGAAAGCAGGCTGGCCTGGAGGACTGCAGGAGAAGGCTGGTCTGGAGGTATGCAGAGCCTGGAAGCTGGAAGGGCTGGAAAGCGAAGCTGCGGCAAGTAGACCGCCCGGGACTCAAGCGACAACTGAGCGCCGAGTCCCGGTTGCCGCCAGTTTTAAAGAAGAACGCCGGGCGCCCAAGGAATGACGTCGGTGCGACGACCGACGTCAGGCCTTGCTACTGCGCATGCGCGAGGACGCGCGCATGCGCCCAGCCGTCCTGAAGCCAGTAGAGCTACTGGCAAGGACGGCGAGGGACCCGACAGTTCCCCCCCTTTACGACCAACCTCCGGGTGGTCAGGTCAGCAGGTCGGTCTGGATGACTCCGATGAAAGTTACGAATACAGGCCATGGTGTTGAAGTTGCCTGCGGGTTCCCAGGAGCGGTCTTCTGGGCCGTACCCCTTCCAATGTACCAGGTATTCCAAACGGCCTCGACGAAAACGAGAGTCTAGAATCTCCTCAACCTCGAACTCATCAGGATCTGTAATGGAAACAGGAGGAGGTCTAGAAGGTTCTCGACCAGGAAACGTGCTGGGAATCCATTTCTTCAATTGAGAGATGTGGAACGTTGGGTGAATCCGGTATGAGGTAGGTAGTGCCAGACGATATGCTACTGGATTAATGACTTGAGTGATAGAAAAAGGTCCCAAGAAGCGAGGTCCCAATTTTTTGGTGGGACAAGAAAGGCGAACATGTGAAGAGGACAGCCATACTTTATCCCCAATCTGTAGTTCAGGTCCTCTCTGTCGGTGTTTATCAGCATAACGTTTGTAGTCTTGCTGTGCAGATTTCAGAATTTGACTGAACACATGATGAGACTGCTGTAATTGTTGTATTCGTTGATTAGCCTCTGGGACTGGAGTGATGGGGGTGAGTCCTGGTAGAGCTGCCGGGTGGTATCCATAGTTGGCCAAGAAAGGAGAGTTTTTTAAGGTACTGTGATATTGATTATTATAAGCAAATTCTGCCATGGGGAGTAAGTGGTACCAATTATCTTGTAAGTGAGAAGAGAAGCAACGTAAGTACTGTTCCAAAGTCTGATTGGTCCTTTCTGTCTGCCCATTTGTTTGTGGGTGGTATCCTGAAGATAGGTTACTGGAAATTTGAAGACCGGCACAAAATGCTCTCCAGAATTTTGATGTGAATTGGGAACCTCTGTCTGAAGTAATGGATTGTGGTACTCCATGAAGACGGAAGATTTCCTGCAGATACAAAGAAGCGGTTCGACTGGCTGAAGGTAGACCTTTGCTTGGGATAAAATGAGCCATCTTAGTAAATCGGTCTACTACGACCATAATGGTATTATGTTGGTTTGAACCTGGTAAATCCACAATGAAATAAATTGTTACATCTCTCCAAGGACCAGAAGGTATGGGTAAAGGATGGAGCAAACCGGATGGTTTGGTGTGTTGGCTTTTAGCTCTGGCACAAGTGTCACAAGAAGATACGTAGTGATTGACGTCCTGCTTTAAGTTTGGCCACCAGAAATACCGCTGAATGGCTTCTAAGGTCTTTTGGACTCCCCCATGGCCTGCAACAGGAAGATCGTGAAACTGGTGAAGAGTCTCTTGACGGACAGATTCAGGGACAAAAACTGTATCTTGCTTATACAATAGTCCATCAGTGAAGGTTAAGGCGTATAGTTGTATCAAACGAGGAGACGGAGTGGTGGCTTGTTTGATATGTTCCAGTAAGTTGGTGGTGACAAGGAGGAATTGACGTGGTTGCAAAATTGTATCAGGAAGTGTAGTAGTATTGGAAGGTACCGTATACATCCTGGACAAAGCATCTGCTTTCAAATTTTTTGAGCCCGGTCTGTAGGTGATGTGTAGTTGGAATCGTGCAAAGAACATTGCCCATCTGGCTTGACGAGGTCGTAGTCTGCGGGCTGATTGGAGATATTCTAGATTTCTGTGATCTGTATATATTGTAATAGGATACTCTGAACCCTCTAATAAGTGTCTCCATTCCTCCAAGGCGCATTTAATAGCGAGCAATTCCTTGTCTCCCACATCATAATTTTGTTCGGCAGGTGTGAGACGCCTGGAGTAGAAGGCTACTGGATGTAAACGATCTTTAATGCCCATATGTTGCGACAGTACTGCCCCTGTAGCGATATTAGAAGCATCAACTTCTAAAAAGAAAGGTTTATTGACATCAGGTTGTTGTAGAATAGGTGCTTGCGTAAAGTGAAGTTTTAAACGGTCAAAAGCTTGTTGAGCTTCAGGAGTCCACTGAAAACTGGCATCCTTCTTGGTTAAACATGTGAGTGGTGAAATACATTTTGAGAAATCCCGGATAAAGCGTCGGTAGAAGTTGGCAAAACCAATGAACCTCTGAATTGCCTTCTTGTCAGATGGTATGGGCCACTTCAGTATAGCTGTTATCTTACGAGGATCCATCTCTAACTGCCCTGGGGAAACAAGGAAACCTAGGAATTCGATCTTAGACACTTCAAAAGAACATTTCTCCAATTTAGCGTACAAACCATGTGTACGAAGCCTAGTTAACACTCTCCTGACATGACTGCGATGTTCTTGTAGTGAATGTGAGAAGACAAGAATGTCATCTAAGTAAATGACAACAAACTGATCCAGAAGATCCCGAAAAACATCATTTACGAAATGCTGAAATGTTGCGGGAGAGTTACATAACCCGAAGGGCATCACGGTGTATTCAAAGTGTCCATATCTGGTTCGGAAGGCGGTCTTCCATTCATCTCCCTTGCGGATGCGAACCAGGTTATATGCTCCTCGTAGATCGATTTTTGAGAAGATCTTTGCAGTTGACATGCGTTCAAACAATTCTGGGATCAGTGGTAACGGATAGCGATTTTTAATGGTAATGGCATTGAGTTCCCGATAGTCTACGCAGGGGCGTAGACCACCGTCTTTCTTGGGTACAAAGAAAATCCCGGCTCCAGCTGGAGAAGTGGAAGGTCGAATAAATCCTTTCTCCAGATTTTCAGAGATGTACTCTCTAAGATGTTGCAGTTCTGGTCCGGATAGAGGATATATATGTCCATAGGGGATAGTAGATCCAGAGAGAAGTTCGATAGGACAATCATATGGTCTATGAGGTGGAAGAAGGTCAGCCCCTTTTTTATCAAACACATCTGAGAAGTCCTGATAGACCATGGGTATGGTTGACGTTGTAACACAGGTCAATAGTTTAGGCTCTGTTTTGATAAGACATTTTTCTCTACAGTGGGTGGAAAGAAAGGTTACAGTCTTGGAAGACCACGCAATATGGGGGTCGTGAATTTGTAGCCATGGAAGACCCAAAATAAGAGGAAACAAAAGAGATGGAACAACTTCAAATTTAATTTCTTCTGTATGATTTACAGCAGTGAGAAGATACAGAGGTAAAGTTTCATAAAGAATGGGACCTGACTGTAGGTAGCTTGCATCCGCCATCTGAAGCGTGAACGGTTGGGTTTTGCGTTTGATGGGTATGCCCAAGGATAAAGCTGTCTCCTGGCTCAGGAAACAACTACTGGCTCCGGAATCAATGATGGCCGACACCTCACTCTGCTGTGTGTTCCACTGTAGAATAACAGAGAGGGATATGTAAGAAGAAGTGGGCAACAGCATAGAGGCGGATGATGTTGCAGGTAAAAAATGCCTACCTTGGGAAGGCCTTGGTCTGGTATCACAAGTCCTGAGATGGTGACCCCCTTTTCCACAATAGAGGCAAAGATTTAGAAGACGTCTACGGTCTCGTTCAGCTTTAGATAGAGGTCCCCGTAGAACACCCAGCTGCATAGGCTCCTCTGTGGTGGTGACGGTAGCAGGTGGTTGAGATGAAGCTGGAGTACGATGGGGAGGAGAAGAAGTAGCAGAGCGTTCACGCCGCCGTTCTCTCAAGCGGCGGTCAATTTGTATGGAGAGATGAGTGATCTCGTCTAGTGTAACTGGTATAGGTACTCTAACCAGTTCGTCCTTCAGGCTTTCAGATAGACCCAGACGAAATTGATCCATGAGCGCAGCTTCATTCCACTTTGAATCAATTGACAGACGACGGAAGTCAGCAACGTAGTCCTCAACTGGGCGTCTCCCTTGAGTTAGGGACCTTAATGCTACTTGAGCTGAGGCTGTTTTAAAAGGGTCATCATATAATGAATCCATAGCCTGCCGGAAAGCCTGCCATGTAGTTAATACAGGACTGTTGGTCTGTAAGAGGTGATTGGACCAGCCCTGTGGTTCTCCTCCTAACAATGTGATGGTAGTACGTACTTTGGTGAAGTCAGAGGCATAGGTACGTGGGTTGATTGAGAACAGTAACTCACAAGCCGTGATGAAGGACCTGTACCGGGCTCTATCCCCATAAAATCTTTCAGGCAGGGGAACACGAGGTTCTGGAGCCGAGTTCATCTCAAGGCTAGGAAGAGGTGGTGTAGAACCACCTGCTGCTTGGGTTAAACTTGGTTGAAGGTCCTGTAGTTGCTGTTGGAGATGTGTTTGGTTGGCCTGTAATTCCTGTACAGAAGCAGTGAGAGCAGCTATCCGACTACCCAGGGTATTTAAGGCTTCGAGCAACCCCGTGGGTTCCATAACAATTTTGGGGCTCAGTTGTTACTGTAAGGATGTAAGCTTACTGAAGCCTATCTCTGGGTGGGAGGAGCCACCCAGAGATTAGCAGGAAGCTATATAATCTAAGGTAAGCGAATAAGGAACCCAGAATGCAGGGAAACAGTAGATAGGCCAAGGGTAGCTTTATTTAGATAATGCAAGTCCAGTGTAACAAGCCAGAGGTCAGGGCAGGCTGAGATAATGCAAGTCCAGAGTAACAAGCCAGAGGTCAGGACAGGCTGAGATAATGCAAGTCCAGAGTAACAAGCCAGAGGTCAGGGCAGGCTGAGATAATGCAAGTCCAGAGTAACAAGCCAGAGGTCAGGGCAGGCTGAGATAATGCAAGTCCAGTGTAACAAGCCAGAGGTCAGGGCAGGCTGAGATAATGCAAGTCCAGAGTAACAAGCCAGAGGTCAGGGCAGGCTGAGATAATGCAAGTCCAGTGTAGCAAGCCAGAGGTCAGTACAGGTTGAGACAATGCAAGTCCAGTGTAGCAAGCCAGAGGTCAGTACAGGTTGAGATAATGCAAGTCCAGTGTAGCAAGCCAGAGGTCAGTACAGGTTGAGATAATGCAAGTCCAGTGTAGCAAGCCAGAGGTCAGTACAGGTTGAGATAATGCAAGTCCAGTGTAGCAAGCCAGAGGTCAGTACAGGTTGAGATAATGCAAGTCCAGTGTAACAAGCCAGAGGTCAGTACCTGAGATCCCATACAAGGTCCAAGAGGAAGGTCTGTAGAGTGGCTGGCCTGGAGGACTGCAGGAGAAGGCTGGTCTGGAAGACCCCAGGTAAAAGACTGGTTGGATGACCCCAGGAGAAAGCAGGCTGGCCTGGAGGACTGCAGGAGAAGGCTGGTCTGGAAGACCCCAGGTAAAAGAACTGGTTGGATGACCCCAGGAGAAAGCAGGCTGGCCTGGAGGACTGCAGGAGAAGGCTGGTTTGGAAGACCCCAGGAGAAAGCAGGCTGGCCTGGAGGACTGCAGGAGAAGGCTGGTCTGGAGGTATGCAGAGCCTGGAAGCTGGAAGGGCTGGAAAGCGAAGCTGCGGCAAGTAGACCGCCCGGGACTCAAGCGACAACTGAGCGCCGAGTCCCGGTTGCCGCCAGTTTTAAAGAAGAACGCCGGGCGCCCAAGGAATGACGTCGGTGCGACGACCGACGTCAGGCCTTGCTACTGCGCATGCGCGAGGACGCGCGCATGCGCCCAGCCGTCCTGAAGCCAGTAGAGCTACTGGCAAGGACGGCGAGGGACCCGACAGTGTTCTGATATTCCCTCAAGTGATCATACGCTCTAGTGCATCGTCCATAGTGCAGCCACCATTCTGCATTCACCTCATGGAGAGGAATATATTAAAGGGATAGTAATACTTCGTTTTAACTTTATTTTATTTTGTAAGCATTAAAAAAACATGAAGAATGATATAAGTCTTATCTCTCAAACCTTTATGGTTTGAGAGATATTCACAAGCAAAGTTTCCCCCTCCTGCCCCTTTTACCTAGTGTAAGCCATCTCTTCTCAGATGTGGAATACAGTCCATAGACCAGACAGATAACAGCAGGGGACAATCTTCTTCCTATGAGAACAATGAAAGCCCTGCCCCCCTTGACAAGTTTTTCAGCTTTTTCCCTTATCTTAATTGAAGATTGTCCCTCTCTGCAGTCTACCTGGGCACCTCCCTTCTGATCTGGTTGAACAGGGGGGGATACTTTCTTGTGAATATCTCTTAAACCATAAAGGTTTGAGAGATAAGACTTATATCGTTCTTCATGTTTTTTTAATGCCTACAAAATAAAATAAAGATAAAATGAAGTATTACTATCCCTTTAAGGGCTCTGGGTGCACATTTTAGACAAATAAGGGGTTGAATGTACAACATCGATTCTGCATTAAACCAGGTGCTGGAATTGATTTTTAGACCCGTCATCTGCCTAATGTTAATTCACTAAGTTACATACACCACAGTTCCTCCCTTTGATCCAAGAGGAGGGCAATAGGACGGTCTATGGGTGTTTTGGGATGTACCTGTTCTCTAATACTTGTTTAACCATTTGAATGCATCAGATACCCCTCCAGCAATCAATGGGTTAAAGCTGTGTATTACATGGCATGATTTAGCTCCATTTCCCTGCACATGGTATGTCGCTGGTATAAAGGGCTTGTTGACATTAAAGTCCTAATGCTGACGGATATTGTCTCATAGGCACCATACCTGGGAGCTCTCCAGATCTACTGTAGATACTCTGCTTTTTAGAGTTAATTACTGGGTTTCCTGGGACAGAGGCTGATTCTCTGGCTGTGGTGAGTTTCCTGAGAAACTCCGACAATTTCTCCTTCCCACCCTGTTCCGCCCACTTCCAACCCAATTCTCCTCCTTCCCACCCTGTTCCTCCTACTTCCAACCCAATTCTCCTCCTCCCCACACTGTTCCTCCTACTTCCAACCCAATTCTCCTCCTTCCCACACTGTTCCACCCACTTCCAACCCAATTCTCCTCCTTCCCACCCTGTTCCACCCACTTCCAACCCAATTCTCCTCCTTCCCACCCTGTTCCTCCTACTTCCAACCCAATTCTCCTCCTTCTCACACTGTTCCTCCCACTTCCAACCCAATTCTCCTCCTTCCCACACTGTTCCTCCCACTTCCAACCCAATTCTCCTCCTTCCCACCATGTTCCACCTACTTCTCCACCTTTCCACCAAATTCCACCCACCTGATTAAGCCCACCCACTCTATGTGATGTAACTCACGTCAGTAACTTAAGCTTGGTTGCAGCCCATGAGCCCTGTCCAGAAAGTCCATAGGAGGAAGTTCCCAGGTGTGAGTGTGCATTACAGAGCTCACATGCTCGAGTGCACCCACCACCACCACCACCCCACCCCAGCGCAGACGCTGGAGTTGGAGGCTAAAACCAGTGGAGTTGCAGAGGCAAATTCAAATAAAACCAAAGATTTATACAGAGGTAGGATAATATTAGCATTCCTTGCTTCTACACCTCTTTTTATGCAGGCTAGTACTCTATTTGCTCTTGCAGCAGCTGAGTGACTCTGCACACTGCTGTGAAGTCTATTGTCTATCAGTTCTCCTAAATCTTTCTCTAATGAGGATTTCCCAAGTTGTTTCCCATTTAGAGTATATGTAGCAAGTTTGTTTCTACAGCCCAAATGCATAACCTTACATTTATCTACATTAAATGACATCTGCCACTTTTCTGCCCATTCACTTAGTTTATCTAAATCCTTCTGTAGGGAAAAAACATCCAGCTCTGTATGTATTTCCTTACATAGCTTAGTGTCATCAGCAAAGATTGAGATGCTACTTTCAATTCCCACTTCTAGATCATTAATGAACAAATTAAAAAGCATTGTGCCCAGGACTGAACCCTGCGGCACCCCTCTTATAACTTTAGACCAATTTGAAAAGGTTCTATTTACAACAAATCTCTGCCATCTATCATTTAACCAGTTCTCTATCCATGTACAGATAACACCACCCAAACCGAAGCCTTTTAATTTATGAAGTAACCTGTTGTAAGGCACTGTGTCAAAGGCTTTTGCAAAATCCAAGTATACTACATCAACAGCAATTCCCCTGTCCAAATTACTACTCACTCTTTCATAAAATGCAAGTAAATTAGTCTGACATGATCTATTCTTCGTGAAACCATGCTGATTCCTACTAATGATATTGTTTGTCTTCACATAGTTCTGAATACTGTCAGTTAATAACCCTTCTAGTATCTTACCCACTATGGAAGTCAAGCTCACAGGTCTATAATTTCCTGGTTTGGATCTTGCTCCCTTTTTAAACAATGGAATTACATCAGCTTTCCTCCAGTCACAGGGCACTGTGCCTGATGAAAGTGAATCAATAAATATTAAGTATAATGGTCTTGCTATTACTGAACTAAGTTCCTTAAGTACCCTTTGGTGTATACCGTCACGTCCAGGTGCTTTATTCACCATAACCCTTTCCAGCTTCTTTTGGACCTTGTCCTCAGTAAGCCATATTCATGATGGAGAAAACTCTGTGGTTTTGTCTGTTTGCCCATAGCTAGTCATTGCTGCTTCCTTTGTATATACTGAAGCAAAGAATGTATTTAGGGTGTCATCCATAGCCTTATCCTCACTAATCAATTCACCTGTCTCAGTCCTAAGAGGACCAATATCAAACTTAACTTTTTGTTATTAATATACTTATAGAATTGTTTAGGGTTTTTCTTGCTCTCATTTGAAATATTTCTCTCATTTTCAATTTTAGCTAGATTGATTGTTTGCAGATTTTATTACATTCTTTATATTTTTTTAAATTATGCATCTGACCTGTTTGACTTAAACATTTTAAAAGTGTTAGGGACTAGGAACCAGACAGGACACAAAATGTAAAAATGCAAAACACCTTTATTGAAATAATGAAAGCAAACAAAGCAAAATCGTGATCCATGAGTGTAAACCAAAAGACAAGCCGGGGTCAGGAACCAAGACAGGTACTCAGCCAAGCCGGGATCAGGAATACGGAGATCATTGAAGTCAGGAACAAGGCCAACAGTCAGGAACCAGAAGGGACTTCAGTCGAATCCAGGTCATACATAGGTAATCAGCAACTCAGGATAATGTGCTTGCTCCAGAATCAGACACAAGGGCAATCAGGTAGTGAGCCAAGCTGCTTTAAATACCCTGGGAATGTTGGCTGTTGGCTGATAGCAGTCAGGTGAGCAAACACAGAGAGGTCAGCTGATTCAGCCAGCTCAGCAAAGGAAAGGCAGCAGTAATGGATAGCAGAGCACTGGATTAGCAAAGACAGCAGAATCGAGCAGCAGAGCTCAGCCAAACCTTGACAGTACCCCACCTCAATGACCAGGACCAGGTTTATGGAGAAAGCGTGCATGGAAAGCACGGAGGAGGACGGGGGCATGCACGCTTGCGGCTGGAACCCACGAGAGCTCTTCTGCACCGTACCCCTTCCAATGGACCAAATACTAAAGTGTCCTACGGAACCTACGAGAGTCGACTATGGAGCACACTTCGAACTCCTCATGGTCATCAACGGGCACCGAATGGGGTCGAGGAGTGACCATAGTGAAACAATTGCATACCAGGGGTTTCAGCAGCGAGACATGGAACACATTGTGGATCCGCATATTAGGAGGGAGGTATAGGGCATAGGCTACAGGGTTCACACTTCGGAGGATACGGAAAGGCCCCACAAAATAGGGATCCAGTTTCTGAGAGGGCACTCGGAGGTGGAGATTTCTGGAGGACACCCAGACCCTCTCCCCAACCTGGTAGGAGGGTGCAGGTAGGCGTTTATGATTGGCCTGGAGCTCCTGGGATTGTTCTGAACGTCACAATGACTCTTGGACCTGCACCCATGTGGAACAGATTTGCTGGAGATGATCCTCCAATGCTGGAATCCCCTGGGGAGAGAACAAATCTGGAATCATGGAGGGTTGATACCAATAATTCCCCATGAAGGGGGAGAGCCGGGTAGAAGCAGAGACAGCACTGCTATGGGCAAACTCTGCCCAAGACCAATTATTCTGATGGTCTGAGATGTAACACTGCAGGAATTGCTCCAAAGCCTGATTAGCCCTTTCCGTGGCCCCATTCGACTGCGGGTGATAGGCCGAGGAGAAGGAGAGTTGGATACCTTGTTGCGCACAGAATGCCCTCCAGAATCTCGAGACATACTGACTACCCCTGTCGGAAACTATGTCTTTGGGAACCCTGTGTAGCCGATAGACCTCTATAACAAAGACTGTAGCCAACTCTTTAGCAGATGGATGTTTTTTGAAAGGTATGCAATGAATCACCTTGGAAAATTGGTCAACGACCATGAGGATGACTGTGTTACCGTTAGACAAAGGGAGGTTGATATGAAGTCCATGGCAAGGTGTGACCATGGCTTCTCCCCATGGGTATGGGTTGCAGAACGCCCACTGGAAGGTGACGGGGTGATTTGGTCTGCGCACAGACTGGACAGGAAGCGACAAAGGCGCCCGTCTTTTCTGGCCACCAGAAAAGACGGGAAACTGACCAGATAAGCTGGTTCTTACTGGGATGCCATGCTGACTTTGTATTATGATATGTGGAAAGTACCTGGGTACAGAGGTTATTAGGTACGAAACAGCACCCAGAAGGAGTCTCAGCAGGAACATCTACTTGGGCGGCCCATATTCGCTCCCCAAGGGGAGATGTAATGCTTGTACGTATGGTGGCAAGTACTCGGTCTGGAGTGATAATAGGACTAGGAGGGCTCTCCTCCTTATGCCCAAGAACTGTGTGGCTAGGGCATCAGCCCGGACATTCTAAGTACTCGGCAGGTATGAGACCACATAATTTTCATGGGGCAGAAATAAGGCCCATCGGGACTGCCTTGGAGTCAAGCGTTTAGCTTCAGACAGGTATGTGAGGTTTTTATGCTCTGTGAAGATTAGGATTGGCACTGAAGTCCCCTTGAGCAAATGCCTCCATTATTTTAGAGCGAGGATTATAGCCAGCAACTCACGGTCACCAATTTCATAGTTGCACTCCGTAGGACTTAACTTCTTTGAGAAATATCCACATGGGTGCAACTGGCTCTCAGGAGTAGGACGTTGAGACAGGAGGGCGCCTACTCCTGTTTCAGACGCATCGACCTCAAGTATGAATGGGAGCTCAGGTTTCGGGTGTGCCAAAATGGGTGCTGCGGCAAAAGCAACTTTTAATGCCTTAAATGCTTTGATGGCTTCCGGGGACCAGTGCGTGGAGTTACCATCTTTTTTGGTCATGTCGGTAAAGGGTTTTACAATTGAGGAAAATTTGCGGATACATTTCCTGTAGTAATTGGCGAACCCGAGGAAACGTTGAAGGGAGTGGAGACCTACGGGTCGCGGCCACTTGAGAACAGTCGAGAGTTTCTCAGGGTCCATAGTGAAACCGACCTCTGAAATTACATACCCCTAGAAGGTGACCTGTTTGCGGTGGAACTCACACGTTTCTAATTTGCAAAATGGATTATCATCTATTAATCTTTGCAGAACTCGGGCTACATCTGCATGGTGGTTTTTCATGGAGAAGGAATGGATCAGAATGTCGTCCAGATATACCACCACGCATTGCTGGAGCATGTCCCGGAGGACATCATTTAAGAATTCCTGGAAAACCGCTGGAGCATTGCAGAGACCAAAGGGCATTATGAGGTATTCATAATGCCCGCTCCTGGTGTTAAGCGCGGTTTTCCATTCGTGGCCCTCCTTCATCAGTACCAAATTGTACGCCCACCGAAGATCCAACTTGGTGAACACCTTGGACCCTTTTAATCGATCAAATAGCTCGGTAGTAAGTGGAATTGGGTAGGCATTTTTGACTGTGATACGGTTGAGCCCCCTATAATCGATACAGGGTCCCAGTTCTCCACTCTTTTTCTTCATGAAGAAGAATCCGGCCCCAGCAGGCGAGAAAGACTTGTGGATGAACTCCTGGGACAGCACATCCATAACATACTCTTCCATGGCCTTATTCTTTGTGACAGAAAGAGGGTAGACTCGCCTCGAGGGGGTATGGCCCCAGGTTGCAATTTAATCGTACAATCACATGGGTGGTGAGGTGGGAGCTCACCCGCCCGGCCCTTATTGAATAAATCTCGGAACTCTTGGTACTCTTCAGGCAACAAAGATACCGGGGATGTGGTTAGCACCTTCACCACTTTCACTAGGCATGCCTTGGAACAGCTCGGAGACCATGCTATGACTTCTGCCCTTACCCAATTGAACGTGTGATTATGTTTGCACAACCATGGATAACCCAGGATCACAGGATAGTGAGGTGAGTGGATCACCTGGAATTGTAAATTTTCGAGACGGAGAGCCCTACAGCCATAGACAAAGGAGTGGTTTCGTGGGTGACCAGCAGTGGCTATAGGAGTCTACCATCAATCGCCGCAATGGCAAGTTGGGTGGTATGGAACTGCAATGGAATGGAGTGCTTCTGGGTGAAGGCACTGTTCATAAAGAGGCCCGCTGCACCAGAGTCAATAAGTGCCACAGTAGTAATGGAAAACTCACCCCAGGAGAGCCCAAAGTAGACTAGAGGTTTATCCTTTTGGATAGCCGGGAACGCTGAGATGCCACCTAAGGTCTGTCCCCTATAGGACCTTAGGTGAAGGCATTTCCCAGATGTGTAGGGCAAGTTTGCAGCATCTGCCCTGCCTTACCGCAGTAAAGGCACAGACCCTCCTTCCTCCTAAAGGCCCTTTCAGCAACCGAAAGGCGAGTGAACCCAAGCCACATGGGCTCCACATCGCCTGAGTTCTTGAGACTAGGAGGAGTGGGAGGAGAGGGAGGCACGGGTGGGGACGAAAAGCTCAGGACTAAACGGATGGGATGCCGCCGTAGGTGCTCCCTAAAGGAAGGTCTCTCACAGATAAGGGAGTCCATCAATATGCAAGATGAGACCAATTCCTCTAAATCTCTGGGAAGGTCCCAGGCTACAATCTCATCTTTAACCATATCCGAAAGCCCATTAGAGAAAGCAGCCACGAGAGCCTCATTATTCCAACCAACCTCAGGGTACGAAAATCTATGGCATAATCTGAAACTGTCCTTGTTCCCTGCTGGATGGACATTAGTTGCTTGGCAGCCGAGATGGAGCGTCCCGATACATCAAGTACCCTTTTAAAGGATGCCACAAGCTCAGGGTAATTGTACACTATGGGTTTCTGCGTCTTCCAAAGGGGGTTAGCCCATGCAAAAGCATTGTCAGCGAGTAAGGAAATCACAAGGCCCACCTTACTCCTATCAGATGGAAAGCACTGTGGTACCATCTCCAGATAGATACTGACCTGGTTCAGGAAACCTCTGCACTTACTAGGGTCGTCCCCCTAACGCTGGGGAAGCGGGGTGGACCCAATAATGCCTCTCACAACACTGGAATCACTATTGACAGCCAGAGCAGGAGCAGCAGCAGCTATAGGGACAGACTGCGCCAGGGGCTGCTGAGGCAGTGGAGCCAGATGCGCAGTACTGAGAAACAAAGTCTGGAGGGCTAATGCAAACTGGTCCATGCGCTGGTCTGCCTGGTCCAGCCTTAACAAAAACAAACAAAGCAAAATCGTGATCCAGAAGCTTAAACCAAAAGACAAGCCGGGGTCAGGAACCAAAACAGGTACTCAGCCAAGCTGGGGTCAGGAATATGGAGATCAGCGATGTCAGGAACAAGGCCAGGAGCCAGGAACCAGAAGGGACGTCAGAGGAAGCCAGGTCATGCACAGGAAATCAGCAACTCAGGATAACGCACTTGCTCCAGAATCAGACACAAGGGCAATCAGGTAGTGAGCCAAGCTGCTTTAAATACCCTGGGAAGGTTGGCTGTTGGCTGATAGCAGTCAGGTGAGCAAATACAGAGAGAGGTCAGCTGATTCAGCCAGCTCAGCAAAGGAAAGGCAGCAGTAGTGGATAGCAGAGCACTGGATTAGCTCAGACAGCAGAATTGAGTAGCAGAGCTCAGCCAAACCTCAACAAAAATCCTGTTTTTTTATTTCTAATTTCTCTGCAAACCTCATTATTAAGTCACACTGGTTTCACTGTACTCCTCTTGTGTTTATTCCCCAATGATATATATTGACGTGTATATTTTTGTAAGAGAATTTTAAGCACATTCCATGATTCTTGTGCATTTTTATCTTTGAAAATTACATCCCACTGAATATCCTTTAATTATTCTTTTAGCTTTGTAAATTGAATGTTTTGGTTAAACCTTTGCTATTGGGTTTCTCATCACAAACCGCTTTGGTTTGAGAGATGAGGTTTGTGGCAATGCAATTCTTTTTTTAGCCTCTACAAATCTATTAACATTTTTTTGGGGCATTACTAACACTTTAAATAATAATTATGTCCTTCAAACTTTGCTTTCATTTAAGAATCTTCCATTTGCAGCAAATGTAGATATTCCATTAAAAATCATCAATTTCCAGCTACAATAGTCATTTACATCAGTAACAACATCTACACTGTATTTCGATCCATTTGATGTTATTTTAATGGAAAGATTTCCTTTTTTTTTTTTTTCAAAAACAAGGACATTTCTAAGCGACCCCAAACTTTTGAATGTTAGTTTATATTGTAGGGTTTCAAAGTTGGGAGAAGTTTCAATCGAAAGGTATTACATGCCAAACTTCTTTCTTTCTCTCTATTTTATAAGTTTCCCACAATGCCATCTGATGTACAGACAGTATATCTATCACATTCTATGGGAGAGTAGAGTCTTAGCCCAAGGTTCTCAATAGAATGTAATAGTAATGACTCCTCCATGTCACAGAAGTTTGAATTGTAATAAATTGAGAATAAAGCATCACCCATCAGTGAATGTGTCCTTGTTTATTCAGCAAGAAATGCCGGACAATATATGTTTGCCATAATAAAACTTTACTGGTGCTTTAAATTGTAATTCACAACATCTCTTAATATAAACATAACAGGAACGTTTGAGGAAGAACCAGGACTGACCTCGATCTTCTGGAAGGAGTTTGTGATCATAGCGATGAGCATGTTCAGTAGGACAATGACCATGACGATGGTGAACAGACCATAAAGAGCCCGTCCAACAAACTCAGCCACGACGTAGTGATTCATGTCCACAGTGGTCCTTTCCACCATCTGAAACATGGTCCAGAAGAGGAACTGGAAGGTCTCATTAAAGCTGCCAGAGAGAAAAGCAATGTAATGTTTTACAGTTGTCCTTAGGAAGTGGCTGTGGGTGCATACCATGACTAGATGCCATATAGCTTTATTTATAATGGTGGGAGGGATGAATGAATCTGTCTGTGCATATTCACTGACACTAGCTTTGCCTGTGCCTTTTCCTGCATCTAACATAGTAACATAGTAGATAAGGCTGAAAAAACACATGCGTCCATCAAGTCCAGCCCATGCCAATAACACCCCTGTTGATCCAGAGGAAGGCAAAAAAAAGCCCTCTGGCCTTAGTGCATATGCTTTACTGCCGTAATGCATATGCACTAATGCATATGCATTACGGCAGTGGTTCTCCACCCAGGGGTGCAGCAGACATCCACTTGACATGCACATCGTAAAGACATCCAGTCCCCAAACCCACTTTACTCCTCCCCATATCCCCCCCAAGAACTTAGACACACACTTTAGATGGATTGAAAAAGCCACAGCGTTTATTAAAAATATATAAAATAATAAACTTTATTAACAATTATATTAACAAACTCCCGTACAAATAAATAATCATCCTCAATAAATTTAGTGCTTGCTTGTACATTCACGTAGCCTGACTATCCAGGTTCCAAACGCTCTCCAATGTCTACCACTACTTGACTGCGGGCCATGCCATTATTGACGAAATAATTGAGCAATGAGGGCCTACCCTAACCCTTTGAGTGCCATTTTGTTCCTCAGTGGCTGTAGTACAGGTCCTGCTGAGGCCACTGGGAGTCAGGGTGAGTGACTGTGTGTCAGCCATATTTCTTTCTGGCATTGTGTGTGTTTGGTGCTGTGTGAGTGGGGCATGTGTGTGTAATACTTGGGAACTTTTACTTGTGGATTCCCTCATGTGATGCTGATGTGGAGAGAGCAATGGGGCAATTTGGGTTAAAGGGGGCGGGGCTTAATCGTGAGTAGCGGCGGGGCTTAATATAAATGAGGAAAAGTGTTAGTAATAGGCTGGGGAAGGAGGAGAAGTGGGAGGGGAATGCAAGTTTGCAGTGTGAGGGGTTTGAACACACTCCCTGAGGGGTAAAACTTGATACACAACTATGTGGCAATCAGTGGGTTAAGTGTGTACCTGATGGCTGTCTGTCCTGTGTCTTGTATGGCAAATGATGACAGTGAAGAAATAATTCAGCAGAGGGCCTACCTTAACCCTTTGAGTGCCATTTTGTTCCCCTGGTGCTGCACTACAGGTCCTGCTGAGGCCACTGGGAGTCAGGGTGAGTAACTGTGTGTGTGTGTGTCAGCCATGTTTATTTCTGGCTTTGTGTGTGTATGTGGTGCTGTGTGTGTGAGTGGGGCATGTGTGTGTGTGGTGCTCTGTGTGTGTGAGTGGGGCATGTGCGTGTTTGTTTGGTGCTGTGTGAGTGGGGCATGTGTGTTTGTCTGTGGTGTAGGAGCAAGTGGCGGCCATATTGTTTTTTTCTGACTTTGATAGTGGTGGGCGGGCTGCATAGTGGGGGCGGGCCAACTCCCTGCATGACTGAATCACCCAATAGGAATAGTAACTCATGCTTTATGCCTCCCCTGGGTGTGTTTTGGCAGGCACAAAGTCTTCTTTTATATATATATATAAGATAAAATATAATGTATAATATATAAATAATATGCTTGTTTATGTTTTTCTAAGATACCTAAATATAACAAAATATTTTTGTATTGGTACCCTTCATTACTCATTGACAAATGATCTATCAGATGTAAGGGGGGTGCTCTGAAAATTCCACACTGTGTGTTAGGGGTGTCTTGAGCAAAAAAAGGTTGAGAGCAACTGCAAAGAAAGTCTAATCCTTTTAGTGTATATCAGAGCACAGACTCCACCACTGAAATGTCTCAACCACTACACGGGTGCTATGTACTTCAAGATGGAATCTTTGTGATGTGCCTAGAGTTTCTGGCCTCCCTGGATCTTCAGAACATGTATCTGCATGACCCAATTCACTCGGACCACCAACACTTCCTGCATTTTGCTTTTGCATGTGATCACTACCAATTCACGGCTCTGCCATTTGACCTGTCTTCGGTGCTCAGAATCTTCATGAAGATCATGGCATACATGCTCAAGCATTTCTCTGACACTGTATTTGGACGATCTGCTGATCAAGGCTCTTGCAGAAGAAATCTTCGCTCTCCATATCCAAGAGTGTGTCTAGATTCAAATTAATTATGGTTGGGTCCTCTCCTATACCATCCCAAGTTCTGGTGTTTCTGGGCATGATATTTGACACTCTCCAGGGGAATGGTGTTTCTCATGGAGGAGAAGCTCCAACTCCTGTCTCAGGATGTGTCACTGGTGCTGGAGTGGCCCTAGTATATGATCAGGGACTACATGTGAGTCCTGGTTTGTCTGGGCTCTGCCCTGGCAGCAGTCCCCTATGCTCAGTTCCACAAGAGGGAAATTCAACAGGACATTATCAGGACGTGGTCCCATCAGTGGGAACATCTCTCTTATCACATGATCTTCTTGCTGTAAGTGACAGAGGACCTCCTCTGGTGGCTTCATAGCCCACAACTGATTTAGGGGTGTCTTTTTTGATTCCAGTATGGAACCTAGTAACAAAAGATGCCAGTCTGTGAGGATGGGATGGAACCCAGGGCCATTTGGCACCCAGAGTCGGTGGATAAAGGAGGAAAGTCTCTTGTATATCAACATTCTAGAACTCCAAGCTGTTCTTTTGGATCTCCTGCACTGGTCCCAAGTACTCACAATGATACCAGTGAGGGTTCAGTCAGACAAATCAACGGCAGTGGTGTACATCAACCATCAGGGAGGAACCCGCAGGAAGGAGGAGGAGTGGAAAGAAGTGAAAGATCTCTTTCTGTGGGCAGAGGCCCATGTTCCAGGCATCTCAGCCGACCACATTCCAGGAGTGGAAAACATTATCACAGACTTTCTCAGCCAGCAAGACATGGATCCAGTTAACTGGGATCTGCAGCCTAGAAGTGTTCTACCAGACAGTTCAATTCTGGGGTTCCCCAGTAATAAATCTGATGGCATCCCAGGAGAACAGTAATGTTCCCACATTCGTTGCATGAAGCAGGAACCTCCTGGCATTTGAAGTGGATGTGATGTCCATTCCATGGAATATCCACCTGTCTACATGTTTCCTCCGATTTCTCTCATCTTCAGGATGATCCAGAAGATTAGGATGGAGAAAGGGCTAGTCATCCGAATCGCTCCTTTTTGGCTCCAGTGGGCCTGATTTGTGGACTTTATCAAACTATCCATTCAGGATCCATTCCGCCTACAGCCGAGGCCAGACCTCCTTCTTCAGGGGCCCTTACGGTACCAGGATATGGAGAAACTGTCCTTAACTACATGGGTATTGAGGCCACTGTTCTGAGATGGATGGGTTTCACCAATGAAGTCATAGCCACCGTGATACAAGCTAGGATACATGTCTCCTCTAAGGTATACTATACAGTCTGGTCCATCTTCCACCAGTGGTGCACTGACAAGAATGTGTCTGCTAAGACCTTTGATCTACCCATGGTTCTGGCCTTCCTTCAGGGTGGTGTCAACAAAGTCCATTAAGGTACAGATTTCATCCTACTCTTTTCTCTTTCGAGACATATTGCCATTATGCCATATGTTAAGACCTTTCTCCAAGTTGGCACATGCCTTCCCTCCATTCCAGGAACCCGCACCACAGTGGGACCTTGGACATAAGTGTCCTCCACAGGCCTCTCTCTGGGACCCTGACATTGTTTATTTGCGTACCCTGATGCTCAAAATAATTTTACTTTTGGCCATTGTCTCTGTTAGGAGGGTGGACTGAGTTAACAAACCTCCTTTCCTGGTCTTACACCAGGACAAGGAGGTACATCATACCTCACATGAGTTCTTACCCAAGGTTGTTGTTGATTTCCACATCAAGTGAGGAGATTGATCTGCCTTTGTTTTATCCTGACTCTTCATCCAAACAAGAGAAAGATCTCCATTTGTTGGCTGTGTTGAGTTTGTGATGGAACCCTCTCACTGAGGCTCCTGGAGGGGGCTGAGGGCCAGCCTCTTGCCTACAGACTATGGACCTGGCCCTGGAATTGGCTATAGCCTCCCCTAAAGACTAAACACTGCCCTTTTGCCCCTTGTCACAGAAGCCTTCATGACCCTCTCTCTGGTCTGATGTTTGTCATTTAATTATGTAGTGATGTAATTATGTGTGATGTAATCATGTTTGCTGTTTACAGGCCTTTGTCCACCAAGTTTATGTTCCCATTGTATGACTTGTGTATTATTCCCATTGTGCTTCTTTGTATTATGTGCCCCTCCACCACCGGCCCCATTGTATTCCTTGTGTATACTTCCATATGTTAGTTGCAGTGGCTTGTGTCCTATTGCATTCTAAGATGTATTGATAACTCGGTTATGTGTGTATATAAACCCTGTGTGTTCTGCAATAAAGAGTTCTTATTTTCACCCTACACTACGTTGCGACTAGTGGTTTGGGAGGCTGCAGAGATTGGTGGATGCAGTCCCAAATTAATGGTGCATAGGTTGGCGGAGCTACCCTGTCGGGTAGTGAGGTTCCATCACATTTGCCTTAAGTGCATCGCACTCAGCCTTGGTTGAATACCTTTTTATCATACCTAAGGGTCCCAGGGCAGGTCAGACAGCATCTGAGGTCAACATTGCGTCTTGGATCAGAGCCACCATATGCCAGGAGTATGTGATCAGGAAGAGGCCTGTTCCTTTTAAAGGGATAGTAATACTTCTACTAAAGTGGAGGTCCGAGTCTTCTTTATTCTTTTTTAGCACGCAGCACTATATTTCAATACTTATGTTTTATAGTTCAAGTGCTATTGAATCCAAAAGAGCCCCTTCCCGTCCCTGCCGGCCACCTCCCATCAGATCGGGAATTCGGTCGTGGGACCGGACAGATGCAGCGAGGGACAATCTTCACTCAGTAACATACCTGGGAACTTTCTATTGTTGTCTCCCCGGAGGGGAGTCCTCTGCTGCCATGGGTGGTGTGAAGAATGATGCGTATCGGGTCAAAAAGGGGCGGGTCTTAACACGAGTGCCGGGGGAGGGCTTAAAAGAAGGCTGGGGGAAGGAGCTACACCGGGGGAAAAAAGTGGAAGTGGGTAGAGTTTCAATAGAAACTCCCCACATCCGGAGGAATCTGCCTCTGCCCCGGAGACCTGGTAAAGCAGTGCCAAAACCGGAGTTTCCGGGGCAAATCCGGAGGGTTCCCAAGTATGCTCAGTAAGTATAAGGAAAACCCTGCCCCCCCCTTGACAAGGAGGCCAGGGGTTTCCTTTTGCTTACTGAAGATTGTCCCTCGCTGCACTCCATCCAGACCAGCATGAGAGGTATGAGTGACACAGGGGAAAGGGGCGGGAGGGAGATACTTTTGGCTTCAATAGCGATTGAACTACAAAACTGTAAGTATTGAAATATAGTGCTACGTGTTCAAAAAAGAATAAAGGAGACTTGGACCTGCACTTTATTAGAAGTATTAATATGCCTTTAACTCCTTAAAGGGACAGTAACGTCCGATAAAAACGTTTTACAGATTTGTAGAGCAGAAAAAATATGCTGAATGGCACAAACCTTATCTCTCAAACCGCTATGGTTTGAGAGATATAGACGTTGAAAGTTCCCCCTCCCTCCCCTTGTCCTGATGTCAGCTGTAAAGCTAACAGCAGGAGATTCGAGTCGTACGACTTGAGGAGGCTCTGCAGCAGACCCGAAATCGCATTATTGCAAAATAATTACTTCATTGGAAAGGCCTACAAAGTGTGCTTACAAACCAGACACACTTTGTAGACCTTTCCAATGAAGTAATTCTTTTGCAATAACGAGATTTCGCCTCTGCTGAAGAGCCGCAGGCCGGTCTCCGGACCGGGGGGGGACTTTCAATGCCAATATCTCTCAAACCATAGTGGTTTGAGAGATAGGGTTTGTGCCATTTAGCTTATATGAGTACACACCCCAGGAAAGGACAGACACTTCGGGTTGAGGTGTATAATATTGTGTATTTTACACACCCCAGGAAACATCACACCATATATTGTAATACAACATTACTTGGTTTTAATGTATAACAATATAAAGGTGCCAAGGCTCATTTTGGTGCTATAAGCTGGTATAACGTGCCACCTTAATGTCGGGTAACACAAGGCTGTGTATAGACTTACTTGCCCAACTTGTCGGACTCAGGGTAGTTTACGTAGATGTTGTTGAGACCGCACAGGAAGGCAGTGAGGATTATCATCAGGATAAACATGAACCTGAGAGAAGGACATAAAGACACAATCATCAGACAGGAAGGACAGCCATTGTATGGAAACCAGTCATTATTACTCAATAAGAAGTGAGTACTATGTCCCCACTTACACAGACACACATACAAATATACACATACATATACACACATTTACAAATATACACAAACACACACATTTATATATACACACATACACACACACATTTTTATTTATATATATATATATATATATATATATATATATATATACTAGCAATGTGGGACGGCTTTGCCCGTCATGTTATGACCATTGGGCGTACATGTGTGAAATGTAGACACACTGATAAACACAGACATATGCAACACACAGACAGACACATACACACACAGACACACCAGAGATACACAGATGTACATACACATGTAACAGATGTACACACACACACGCAACATACATGCAGACATGCTCACACCCAGGGAACAGATATGCACACAAATGCAACAGACAAACGTACACACATGCAACACACATACGTGCACACATGCAACAGACACACGCGCACACACATGGAACAGACATATGCAAACACACACGCAACAGACATACGCACACACACGCAACAGACATACACACACAAAAGCGACAGACACACGTTCACACAACAGACACACGCACGCTACAGACACACACATGCTACAGACACACATGCATGCAACAGACATACGCACACACATATGCAGCAGACACACACAGACACGCAACAGACATACACACATGCAAAAGACATACACAGACATGCAAGAGACACACACAGACACGCAACAGACATACACAGACACTCAACAGACATACACAAACAGAGGGGACACTGACAGTGATAGCCGTCCCCCATGTGTGGAGGTTCCAGCTCTTGCTGGTCCCCCGAATCTGTAGGTTTTGAGTGTAGAAGTGGGGGCTGTGGCCACCCTGGGATTAGTGTAGGAGCTTTACAGTGGTGTGTAGGTAACAATCTGTAGGATCTGAGTGTAGAAGTGGGCGCTGTGTCCACCCTGGGATTAGTGTAGGAGCTTTACAGTGGTGTGTAGGTAACAATCTATAGGATCTGAGTGTAGAAGTGGGGGCTGTGGCCACCCTGGGATTAGTGTAGGAGCGTTACAGTGGTGTGTAGGTAACAATCTGCAGTATTCAGAGACTTAGAAGTAAAATGTAGCTCCCTAGGGACCAGAGAACATCGCTTCACAACGTGTTGCCATCCCCACTGTGGTCCTGAAACCATGACATCAATGGTATTTGTTATTTACTTTACTTTGGGGCAGAATTGCAGTATTATGCCTCTGTGTGTTTGACGTGTAGCAGTGGAAAGCAGAAAATAAAAGATTATGTGAGAGAGACTTATACCAGCATGTTAACCCATAGAGTGCCATGCAGTATACATTGGTCAGAGTTAACCCTCTGAGTGCTGGAAAGGCATCCAATGCATTGTGGTGCAATGCATTACCTCTCTGGCACTCAAAGGGTTTAATAGAGTGCTGTTAATTTGTCCCAGTGACATATATATGTAGATTCAGTGCCCCACATTACTGTCCCTGGTACAGAGGAGACACTCTTCTCCCCACAATGTGCCTCGCAATGTCCGGATCCAGTGCGGGAGGAAGAAGCCGCTGTTGATTGTGAGGAAACAGGCCTGAGCCTAGGGACTGGCAGGGGTATCGGCCGTGGAGAGGGCATGCTGGGTGTCTGTGAGTTAAGGAAAGACCAGGGATCTTCCTGGCCATGTAATGTCCATGAAAAAAAAAGGTCCAAAACCCCCAACATGGTCAGATTGGAAAATGTCAAGAGTCTATAATATTTTAAAGGAATAGTAATAATTCTATTAAAGTTTATCTCTGAGTCTTGTTTATATTTTTAGTAACATGTACCACTATATTTAATTACTTAGTGCAGTAGGTAAAACTGTATTGAAGCCAAAAGGATCCCCCTCCCACCCCTTCTGGCCCCTCCCATTAGATGTGGAATCTGGTTGTGGGACCGGACGGATGCAGTGAGGGACAATCTTCATTCAGTAACTATAATGATCTTTACTTATGTATTTGTAAGCTTCATTACACCCTTGACAAATGACATAAAATGGTAGGGGTACCCTGAAAATACCAGACTGCATGTTAGGGGTACCTTGAGTAAAAAAAAGCTTGAGAACCTCTGGTCTGTTCAGATGTAACGTAGTTTTAACCTTTTGCATGCCAGAGAGGTAACCAATGCACTCTACACTGGTGGTTCCCATTCTTTTTTGGGGGCTCAAGGAACCCCCAGACACACAGTGTGGATTTATCAGGGCATATCTTGTTTTTGTAGGTCATTTGTCAAGATTGTAATAAATAAATACAGAAAGACACAGTAAATTTTAGGTCTCACGGTCAGAATGATACAATTCGGCATATTGTGCGTCACAAATCCCATAAATAAAGATTTGAAAATCAAGATTTCCATTCTTGTCAAAGTCTCCACAGGAAAACCATGATCACTGTACAGTAGAGTCTAAAGCACATCACAGTGTCACAACAACCTGGTGGGGAACTGCTGGTCTACACGGTACTATTTAATACTAGTGACGCTCTGCCGTGTGGCTGCCCAGGGGAAATGGTATAGTGCCTGGATTTTGGGGCTCTAACATAAAAATGACAGCATTTTACAGTTGTTAGCTGGAAGAACGCTATTTAACCCTTTCAGTGCCAGAAGGGTACCCAACGCATTGCATAGTAATGCGTTGCATACCCCTCTGAAACTCAAATGGTTAACATTATATCACCCCATTTCATTTTTTTAGTGTTAGTGATCCTTTAACCCCTTAATGACCAGCGATCGGGGAAGTGACCTTCCTGTAACCCTTTCACCCCTTAACGACAGCCACGCACGCATGCTGACATCACAATGCCCATGGAACATTTTTTTTAGTGGATTCAGGGCTCCCCGAATGGCGTGCAGCCGCGCGGGGACCCGGAATTCCATGACGTACATGTACGTCCTTTGTCCTTTAGGGACCTGCACCTCATGCCGTACATGTACGGTATTCTATTGCTGAATCACGGTAAAACAAAACTGGCATAGACAGCACTGTTCAGAGTAGTAACTAAATTGGCGCTGTCTGCTTTTTCCCGACTACCACCTACAAAAAATGCACAAAATGTCAAAGTCCAAGGAAATAAGCACACATTTGAAGGCAGAAAGATCAAGTTCAGTGTTAGATGTGTTCTCCACATAACAAAATCCGACACAAAGTGTCCCCCCTCAACATATCAACCCCCCCTTCTAAAAGTCAACATACAGTGCTTTCTTCTACCACATTAATCTGATATATTGTTCATAGTCGACAATTAACCCTTCCCCTTCTGTTCCATATAGAAGTTTGGAATTTCAGAATAAAGACAAACACTGAAGTGAAATGCAGTTTATTTAAACATACAATGGTGACATACAGAACTATTGCAAGGACTTAGTAACAGACTTTGCTCTGCAATACGCATGACAGTAAAGATTAGACAATTATAATTATCACAAGACAATAAAGATTAGACAATTATAATTATCACAAAACAATAAAGATTAGACAAGATACTCAGCCAACGGGAGAGCCTGGTTCCACGAGAAACACCGTCGTACGACACACAGGTGAATAGCCCGACAGACCTGACGTCCCAAATGGCTAAACAGCAACACACAAGTTTGGATGAGGTACAGTCTACAGAGGTGAATAGCCCGACAGACCAGACGTCCCAAATGGCTAGACAGCAACACTGTACCTCTCCGACTTGAGACCAGGTACACTCTTTCCTAGTCTCCAAAAATGGCTCTAAACACTGTTGGCTTGATGACAGGTTAAAATACAGGCTACGCCCTAAGATGTCTAAAACTACGCATGCGTATGTGCTTCGTTATATAACACTTAGTATAGGAGACATCTCCAACTGACTCTCACAAACATCACGTGGCCACACAGTGCCTGCCCCTCTGCTGTTGCTAAACTAATGCAGAGCATTAACCCCCAACTGACCGTGAGGAGAACACCAAAAACCATCCCTTACACCTTCCAAATCCGACTTACAGTGCTTTCTTTCATCATATTAATTCGACGAATTTTGTACATCTGACATTTTAACCCCCCCCCCCCCCTTGAAAAGTCGACTGCAGCGCTCCCATGACTTCCTTTCACCATTTTTATCCGGCATTTTTCTGCTCCTATTATACTCGACATGCCCTCGTATTTTGTATTGCAAGATTAACCCTATGAGTGCCAGAGGTATTGTAATGTGTTTGTTACCCTTCTGGTACTCATAGGGTTAATAGGCAACCTGTATATGTGTAAAAAAGGTGTTTGTTATTATTATAGATGTAATTTGTGTGAAAATGTAATTAAATATTTTATTGATGTGTAACAATGATTTTCTTTTAATAAATTATATATGTAATTTTTATTGCAAAACTACTTCAGACCTCAAGAGGGGTATCATGACCCCTCATGACACCCCCCTAGCATGGGGGCAACAATTGAGGGGGGGGCACTTTATATCGGATTTCTATACTGTATACTGTATTACACACTGCTTTTGTTCGAACAACAATGGCTTTGAAACTGTCGTTATAGCTTCTATGCCTCAACCTGTGAGGCGCAAAATATTGGACTTAAATGTAACCACAAAACAGGCGGTAATACTGAGCGTGGTAATAGGATACTAATTGGACGTTGTTTTTAGTTGTTTCCTATGGGCTTTTTTTTAGACTGGCGGTAAGTATAATTACCGCTGATAGGATAGCAAAAACTGGCTTAAAAAATGCCTGTTTTTAGCATTGCTAATAGAATCAAGCCCAAAAATGTTAATTCCAAATGTAAAAAAATGTATGGCGTGCGCGCACACAGAGGGAAATAAAAAGAGTTAATCCTCTTTACGATGCTATGATCTGTGCCTCGCTAAAGTGCCAAGATGTAACTCCCTTTTAATGGGGGGTTTTTCTCTTTAACTAAAGGAGTAAAAGACTTGGACCTTTACACAATAGAAGCAGGGGCTGTAAATGGGTCTATGGACAGACTCTGCTATTAGAAAATCGTACTGCTTTCCATTACACTGATGTTGAAGTCTGCTCATCGGATGAATACTTTATAGAACAGCCCAAAACATAGACAAACCGCTGTACAATCTCTGTAACAATCTGCTCACCGCATATATTCTATTTAGTTAACTCATCAAAGTAGTCTTTTCTCCCAAGGCAGGTGGTTAATGTGTCCAAATATCCTCTGTGACACGCATCACTAACCTATTACACTCAAATCCTCTTTTACATATCTTATCATCCGGAGAGGACTCCAGAACTCCAACGGCAGCATTAAAGGGATAGTGATGTTTCACAATAAAAGCAGCTCTAATTAATCTTCATAGTATTTGGACTTTGGAGAGTGTTATTTCAATACTGTCAGAGTTGTAGTTCAAGAGTAACTGAATGATAAAGTATCCCCCTCCTGCCCCTTTTACTGATGTAACACTGCTCACCTCAGATGTGGAATCCAGTCCATAGACCAGACAGATAACAGAAGGGGACAATCTTCTTACTGTGAGAACAATGAAAACCCTGCCCCCTTTGACTGTTTTTTCAGGTTTTTCCCTTATCTTAATTGAAGATTATCCCTCTCTGTGATCTACCTGGACAGTCTTGCTGCTCTGAGGTGAGCAGTGTAAAAAGGGCGGGAGGGGGATACTTTATCATTCAATTACTCTTGTACTACAACTCTGACAGTATTGATATAACACTCTCCATGACCTAAATACTATGAAGATTAATTTAGAGCTGCTTTAATTATGAAACATTACTATCCCTTTAAGAAATTAGCAAAAATAGACTAAGAGAAAAACATTATTTTGGGATCGATATAAAGACAAATTAAGACCAGTGACCTGCAGACATTATCGTCAATAACCATCAACAAAGGCTCATTTACTAACTGTCATCATCCACACAACTCAGCCCTGTTCGACTCAAACACCGTCTGTGCCAGCCATCTGACGATTCAGGCAACATCATCTTGAAGGGATTCTGGCCTCATTATAACTTAATTTCATTACTTTCTTTCCATCTTTTACTGTCCCATTGATTTCTAACTAAGAACTGTGGACATTTATGCACTAAACTATCACATTTGTACTGCTATTTATATATACTATTCCTATTGATGCCAATACAGGTGTTTAATGCTTTACATGTCTTATACGTTATCTACTACTATTTGTCTTAGCCGGTTATAGGATTCATAACTGCATATTGTGTATTAATCTGTGGTATACACATTACTCTATACCCAGACCATAAGTGAGGTCAAACATCCACTGACGCCCTATCACATGTAACCATTAATATCTGGTTAGGGATCATTTCCCCATACTATACGTTTTCTGAAATATTTTATACACTTCTCAGGCACAAGTTTCCGTCCAGTGAGCTCTGTTCTCTATATATACCATGTGCTCTATAGAATAACACTGAAACTGGAGACGTGATATCACTGGAGAAGTCATCTCCACTTTATCACACCTTAGTGCACTCCATAACCCCAATGTGTTGTACTAATGCCTTTGTCCTCAATAGATCCTGAAGAAGGTCTTATGCACTAAGGCGTGATACAGAGGTGATAAAGCGGAGATGACATCTCCAGTGATTTCACTGTTATTCTATGAAGCCAACACTAAGATTCCCAAAGTTGGAGAAATCTTAGTGAATTTACTCCAAAGAATAACGTAGGAACTGAAAAGTGATATCACTGGAGAAGTTATCTCCACTTCATCACCTCTTTATTACACCTTAGTGCATCTCCCCCTTTATATTTCACTAAAGAATCACTGTTTGCAATATATTTGAATGTGACTTCAACATAACTTTGGAATGGTATTACGTTTAAAGGGATAGTAATACTTCGTTTTAACTTTATTTTATTTTGTAAGCATTAAAAAACATGAAGAACGATATAAGTCTTATCTCCTTTATGGTTTGAGAGATATTCACAAGCAAAGTTTCCCCTCCCGCCCCTTTTACCTAGTGTAAGCCATCTCTTCTCAGATGTGGAATCCAGTCCATAGACCAGACAGATAACAGAAGGGGACAATCTTCTTCCTATGAGAACAATGAAGGCCCTGCCCCCTTGTCAAGTTTTTCAGGTTTTTCCCTTATCTTAATTGAAGATTGTCCCTCTCTGCAGTCTACCTGGGCACCTCCCTTCTGATCTGGCTGAGCAGTGTTACATCAGTAAAAGGGGCGGGAGGGGGATACTTTATCATTGAATTACTCTTGAACTACAACTCTGACAGAACTGAAATAACACTCTCCAAAGTCCAATACTACTTGATGATTAATTAGAGCTGCTTTTATTATGAAACATTACTATCCCATTAACACTTTGAAGTATCCACAATGCACAATGCATTGCATACCTCTCTGCCACTCAAAGCTAATTTAATTAGCAGGAAAAGCCGTAAAGTATATTTTATTACATTATAGAAGTGTACTGCCTGCTTAAGGTTCTTGAAATTTGGCATTCAATGAGTGGACGTGCTTGTCTATTAAACTCTGGCCTCTGACCACCTATCCACTGATTTCCATGTACATCCGATCTCACCTTATCATGTCATCAATCATTTTTCCAATAGAAATCTGCAGGGTCCCCAGAGTCTCATGAGCAGGCAGGATATAGGCGAGGCGAGTGAAGCTCAACATACTGGTGACAGCAACAGAACCTCGGCGATGAACTGCGGGTCCTCCGTGTTCCACTCGTGCCTGTCTACAGAGTCCAGACAAGAAACAGAAAGAATAAGACGCCCAGATAATCTGTTTCATGGTTATACCACGCTCACAAGTTAATAGCTTGTATCAGGCATATCCCATAACAGGATGCCTCCTATCGCATATAGGCTATTCAGACCTTCAAGGACAATATCCTCATGCAAGAGAAACAAGAAAACATAGTGTAGACTGTCCCCTTTAAGAATCAGATTCTGAAGGGTCCTTAAAGGATAGTAATACTTCGTTTTATCTTTATTTTATTTTGTAGACATTAAAAAACATGAAGAACTATATAACTCTTATATATTCACAAGCAAAGTTTCCCCTCCCGCCCCTTTTACCTAGTGTAAGCCATTCTCCTCAGATGTGGAATCCAGTCCATAGACCAGACAGATAACAGAAGGGGACAATCTTCTTCCTATGAGAACAATGAAATCCCTGCCCCCCTTGACAAGTTTTTCCCTTATCTTAATGAAGATTGTCCCTCTCTGCAGTCTACCTGGGCACCTCCCTTCTGATCTGGCTGAACAGTGTTACATCAGTAAAAGGGGTGGGGAGGGGATACTTTATCATTCAATTACTCTTGAACTACAACTCTGACAGAATTGAAATAACACTCTCCATGGCCCAAATACTATGATGATTAATTAGAGCTGCTTTTATTATGAAACATTACTATCCCTTTAAAGGAGAAGAAAAAAGGGTAACAGAAAGGTGCCTTCTAACTAAAGGTGATTGTCACACCCTATATACCCTTTACTACTCCTTTAAAAGATTAATTAATTTTGTGGATGAGAGGTACAGCTATGGGATCCAGGTTTGCACCGAAGTATGTAAATCTATTTATTAATTTTGGTGAAGATTATTTGTCTCATTACGGAGGCAGTGTTTGCAGATACTATAGATTAGTGGTTCACTTCTTTACACATCCACAGGATTATGTTAGAGGTGTAATATAGAGAAAGGTACTATGCTTCATATATGGTGGGGATGTCAAAAACTGACATTCCTTAAACTGGAAATTGTAAAGCTTTTTGGGATTATTTTAAAATCAAAACAAGATCTTAAGCCATATACTTGGTTATTTCACTTTGATCTTCCATCTATTAAAGGGATAGTAATACTTTGTTGTAAAAATGTTTAATATTGTAGATATTAACAAGCAAAGTAGAATAACCTAACTACCATCTCTCAAGCCTTTATAGTTTGAGAGGTTGTAGCTTTTAATGTCCCCCTCCCTCCCCTTTCTCATACTTGCATACCAGACACACGTTGTAGACCGTTCCAATGAATTAATTCATTTTAAATAGCGATATCTCGGCTCGGCTGAAGAGCCTCCGCAGGTCTGGGACCAGGATCTGCTTCTGTCAGCTAGAGCACTGACGTACGAGAAAAACCTGAAAAACCTGTCAAGGGGGGCAGGGCTTTCATTGTTCTCATAGGAAGAAGATTGTCCCCTTCTGTTTTCTGTCTGGTCTATGGACTGCAGTCCACATCTGTGGTGAGAGTGTTACATCAGTAAAAGGGGCAGGAGGGGGATACTTTATCATTCAATTACTCTTATACTACAACTCTGACAGTAATGAAATAACACTCTCTATGGCTCAAATACTATGAAGATTAATTGGAGCTGCTTTTATTGTGAAACATTACTATCCCTTTAAACACACAATCTGGAGCTTTCTGGGCACCTGTAACATTTTATGGATTATTACACAAGAACTTAATGATGGGTACAAAACATAAATATATAGCTGTTATTATTAGGTCTCACAGACAGAATGACATCAACAAGCATATTGTGCATACAAATATCCACGCGTATTCATTATAAACTAAACTTTATCATTTCTATAAACTTTCTTTTTATTGAATAGTTTTTTGATTTCCAACAATGTAACAACGATTAATACACAGACAGATATATAAGAATGAATACAGTTATGCCAACTATTATAAAACATTTATACATTTGTACAGAGAACTAGTGTAAAAGCCTGTGTACAGGGGCCAAGGTCCGGGTGATGTTAACCCTTTGAGTGCCAGAGGGGTACGCTATGCATTGCGTGGCGTACCCGGTCCTGCTCTGCATCCTGCCACCGACGCAGTCATGCACTGTAGAGACTGGCCGAAAGCACAGAATGCTCCCAGCACAGAACTCCCAGCACAGAACTCCCAGCATTCCGTGCTCCCAGAATTCAGTGCTCCCAGCATTCTGTGTGTTAGGGCAGTCTCTACTGTGCATGACTACTTCTGACAAACATCCTAGCGAATTATTATATAGGATATATATTGTGAGGGAAACTGTACGATGGAACAAACCATTCCCTCATGTGCCATGCACACTAACCCACACATCTGGGGGAATGGAGAGAGAGAGAAGAGCGGGAAAAATAAAATAAAAAATAGGGGTAGGTAGAGAAGAAAGAGAGAATAATAAGATATATGTGTATGACCGCCTATCTGTAAAGGGTTAAGTGAATGCATGGGCGGATTGTCCTATTGGGAGATCGGGCATCCCCCGGTGGGCCACTAGATCATGGGGCGGTGGGGGAGATCAGAGGATCTCACCTCACAGTCCCACGATATTTTTAAGGAGAGGTCTATGTTGCCACCGGCACTCTCTGTGACAGCCTTCATGTTCCTTGTTAACGCAGAGCGCCAGGATATGACATCATATCCTGGCGCCTGCTCTCCCATGCCACATAGGGACCACAAGGGGGCGTTGATAGGGACATCGGTGCTGGAGGCTGCACTGACTTCTCGCTCCCCACACTGGACCACCAGGGAATGCAAGAGAGTTGCTAGGGTTGTACCTAACCCTATGAGTGCCAGATATTATATACACCTTCAGGTGGAAGGGGTTTTCATTCACTTTTTTCCCCCACATTAACCTTTTCAGTTTGTGCTCCACATGTGCACCAAGCCTCAATAGCAAGCCAGTAAAACCAACCTCATGCTGATGAGTTGCATTGAGAACGAAATGGCCGTCCATGAGTGGTTCACTGGCTTTGTATCTCTTCCTGAGTTGTGTCCTAAAGCTGTTGCTCAGCATACACATACTCTAAGGAATCCATGTATAAAGTGGAATTTGAGGCAAAAAGGTGATTACTTGTTAAACTTATTTGCATATGCCTACCCAAAATCCCTTGCAGTAGTAACAACACTGCAAATGTGAGATTTATGTGGGAAAAGCAAGTCTTATGGCTTGACTGGTGTGTCAAGTTTTTGTTTAACATTGTGTCTACCACCCTATCTATATATATATATATATATATATATCTATATATATAAAAGAAGACTTTGTGCCTGCCAAAACACACCCAGGGGTGGTATTAAGGAGGAGTTACTATTCCTATTGGGTGATTCAATCATGCAGGGAGTTGGCCCGCCCCCACTATGCAGCCCGCCCACCACTATCAAAGTCAGAAAAAAACAATATGGCCGCCACTTGCTCCTACACCACAGACAAACACACATGCCTCACTCATACAGCACCACACAAACACACACACATGCCCCACTCACACACACAGACCACCACACACACATGCCCCACTCACACAGCACCACACAACACACACACACCATGCCCCACTCACACAGCACCACACACACACACACACAAGCCCCACTTACACAGCACCAAACAGACATGCCCCCTCTCACACACACAGCACCACATACACACACAAAGCCAGAAATACATATGGCTGACACACACACACAGTCACTCACCCTGACTCCCAGAGGCCTCAGCAGGACCTGTACTGCAGCACCAGAGGAACAAAATTGCACTCAAAGGGTTAAGGTAGGTCCTCATTGCTCAATTATTTCTTCACTGTCATCATTTGCCATGCAAGACACAGGACAGACAGCCATCAGATTCACACTTAACCCACTGACTGCCACAGGGTTGTGTATCAAGTTTTACCCCTCAGGGAGTGTGTTCAAACCCCTCACACTGTAAACTTGCATTTCTCTCCCACTTCTCCTCCTTCCCCAGCCTATTACTAACACTTTTCCATATTTATGTTAAGCCCCGCCCCCTACTCGCGATTAAGCCCCGCCCCCTTTTACCCCAGATTGCCCCATTTGTCTCTCCACATCAGCACCAAATCAGTCCCCTCTAGGGACTTCACAAGTCAGTGTTCCCAGGTATGAACACACTTCCCACTGCTATTTAACTCTGACATGCCTCTCTATACCTTAACCCTTTGAGTGCCAGAGGGGTACACAACTCATGAGCACATGTGTTTCTGCTCATATATGTTGCGTGTCTGTGTGTGTACATCTCTGTTACATATGTGTGTCCATGTGTGCATCTCCAGTGTGTCTGTGTGTACATGTGTTTTGCATGTCTCTGCCGCTCACTGTGTGTATGTGCATACCTCCCAACATTTCACAGGGCCAAAGAGGGACACGTTAGTTTTAGGTGATATTATTGGGGGTGTGGCTGGTGGGCGGGGCATTAGTAAGAATTTTTAGGTTATTTCATGACCTATTACTGGCTATTTATGTAACTGAATAAATGATTTAGTTCAAGACCAAAGTATTTTATTTGCACAGACTAATGTATACACACATATACTGAAGTTTATTGCTTTATTGCTGTAGAGCAAAGTAATACACACCACACAGTCAGGGCTGGTGCAAGGATTTTTGCCACCCTAGGCAAAACCTAATTTTGCCGCCCATTTCGCTCCGCCCCTTGTGTCCCACCCCTTTATACCCTGCCTACTTATACCCAACCTCTTTTCATGATTGTCCTCTCTCTGCCCCCTGAGCCACTCTGCCCCTGTTCTGGAGATGCCTGTAAGAGATGCCCCCCACCAGCTCCAACTTGCCCCTTATCAGCTTCACTTTGGCCCACCAGCTCCACTTTGCCCCTATCAACTCCAACTTGCCCCCATCAGCTCCAACGTGCCCCCACCAGCTCCATTTTGCCCCCTCAGCTTCACTTTGCCCCCCATCCTCTCCAACTTACCCCCATCAGCTCCACTTTGCCCCCCATCCACTCCAACTTGCCCCCATCCGCTCCAACTTGCCCCCACCAGCTCCACTATGCCCTCTCAGCTCCAACTTTCCACTATCAGCTCCACTATGCCCCCATCTGCTCCAACTTGCCCCCATCCGCTCCAACTTGCCCCACCAGCTCCACTTTGCCCCCCCTCAGCTCCACTTGCCCCCCCCCTCAGCTCCAACTTGCCCCCCCTCAGCTCCACTTTGACCCTCATCAGCTCCAACTTGCCCCCATCATCTCCAACGTGCCCCCACCAGCTCCATTTTGCCCCCTCACCTTCACTTTGCCCCCTCACCTCCAACTTACCCCCATCAGCTCCACTTTGCCCCCCATCCTCTCCAACTTACCCCCATCAGCTCCACTTTGCTCCCCATCCACTTCAACTTGCCCCCATCCGCTCCAACTTGCCCCCACCAGCTCCACTATGCCCTCTCAGCTCCAACTTTCCACTATCAGCTCCACTATGCCCCCATCTGCTCCAACTTGCCCCCATCCGCTCCAACTTGCCCCCCCATCCGCTCCAACTTGCCCCACCAGCTCCACTTTGCCCCCCCTCAGCTCCACTTGCCCCCCCTCAGCTCCAACTTGCCCCCCCTCAGCTCCACTTTGACCCTCATCAGCTCCAACTTGCCCCCATCATCTCCAACTTGCCCCCACCAGCTCCACTATGCCCCCTCAGCTCCAGCTTTCCCCTAACAGCTCCAACTTGCCCCCATCATCTCCACTTTGCCCCACATCTGCTCCAACTTGCCCCCTCAGCTCCACTATGCCCCCTCAGCTCCAACTTGCCCCCCATCACATACCTGTATCTCCCGCTCAGTCTTCTCTTCAGTAATGCAGAGCGCGGCGGGAGATCATGACTCCCAGCGTGCTCTGCATTACTAAAGATCCGACCAGATGAGGGAGCGCTGTAGCAACACAGACCTGACTGTGTTGTGGTTCCTGGCGTGGTGTGTGTGGGCGCAGCTGTTCTCCGCTGCATGCCCGCGCCCCCAGTACCTGTGTGCCCTAGGCCGGCGCCTACCTCGCCTATAGGTGGAGCCGGCCCTGCACACAGTCTGACCTCCTAAAAAGAGGGACAACAGGGTGGGAAAGAGGGACAGAGGGATTTGGCCCTCAAAGAGGGACACTTGGGATGTATGGTATGTGTCTGCCTGTATGCTGCATATGTCTGTGTTTATCAGTGTGTCTGCATTTCACACACGTGCGCCCAATGGTCATAACATGACGGGCAACGCCGTCCCATGTTGCTAGTATATATATATATATATATATATGTGTGTGTGTAAAATAACAAACAAAATAAGTATCTTGTAATACCTTTTTTATTGGACTAACAGAATTTTGGATAGACAAGCTTTCGGGAGAACCTCCCTTTCTCAAGTCTAAAGCATTTCTGAGTAAAAGGACACAGAATTCACAGTGATACATACAATTCAAAGTTTAGCTGTGTGTTGGGTTAAGAAAACATATCTACAGATAAGACAAGAGAATCTACACTCTTCTTGCAGAGGGTCGTAAATACCTTTTGTAAGGATTGGGGGGGGGGATGCAGGAGATGGTAATGGAGTGGGGAGAATTAAAAAAGTTTGCACATGTTAAAGGGATAGTAATACTTCTTTTTAACTTTATTTTATTTTGTAGGCATTAAAAAAACATGAAGAATGATATAAGTCTTATCTCAATCCTTTATGGTTTATGAGATATTCACAAGCAAAGTTTCCCCTCCCGCCCCTTTTACCTAGTGTAAGCCATCTCTTCTTAGATGTGGAATGCAGTCCATAGACCAGACAGATAACAGAAGGGGACAATCTTCTTCCTATGAGAACAATGAAAGCCCTTCCCCCCTTGACAAGTTTTTCAGCTTTTTCCCTTATGTTAATTGAAGACTGTCCCTCTCTGCAGTCTACCTGGGCACCTCCCTTCTGATCTGGTTGAACAGGAGGGGAAACTTTGTTTGTGAATATCTCTTAAACCATAAAGGTTTGAGAGATAAGACTTATATCATTTTTCATGGTTTTTTAATGCCTATAAAATAAAATAAAGTTAAAACGAAGTATTACTATCCTTTTAAGAGTGCTAGAATTGCCATCCAACAATCCAGCATGTGCAATCTCCATTCTATATATATGTATAAATATATATAAACACCAGCTAGTGGGCTGCTTTAAAAAAAAAAAATGCCCGGGCTGTATTCCCCTACAATCCGCCCCGGAGTGAATGTAAAGATGTGTACTAGGTGACAGTCTAGTCTGGTGATCAGATTTGAAGCCTAAAATATCAATTGAATCACGAGAGAGTTCCCAAATGTTCCAAACCTCTTGATGCTTCAGCACAGAGTCTTGAATGGTCCAACCAGGGGATGTAATGGAGTGGCCAGGGGGCAACGCAGGCGCTACAATGAACGTGAACACAATATGTATACAATACCCACAAAGCTGTACGCAGAGCGTCATACAGAAAAAACTGTACGCCATACGTCAAACAGTATACACAAAACTCTACATGCCATGTGTCAAACACTATACGCAAAATACTACATGCAATTCACTATATGCAAAACCCTACACAACAAACGCCATATGCCAAATGCAAAATGCCAAACGATATAGGCAATACATCAAAAGCCAAACGCTATACACCACATGCCAAAGGCCATATGCAATACTCAACTCACAATACGCCAAACGCTATAAGCAAAACCCCCATACGCAAAACACCAAATGCTATGGCAGTTGCCATACACAAAATGCCATTTGCAAAATACAATATACGCCAAACCCTATACACTAAACACTATATGTAACACACCAAAACGCTATACACCAAGTGCAATACCCCAAAAGCTGTATGGAAAATGCAGTATGGAAAATGACAAAATCTAGACACACAATGCCATAGCCAAACACTATACACCATACGGCAAGAGGCCACATGTTATACTCAAAAGGCTGTATGCAAAACGCTGTACACCAAACGCTATATGCCAAAAGCAATGCGTAATACTCCAAACACTATACACCTAATGCTCCATGCACTAAGCTACACACACAATTATATACGCACAACAATATACTCAAAAAGCTGTGTGCTATATGCCAATCCCTATACCCAAAATACTATAGGCAATACACAAACTCTATACACAATACAGCTAGACACACACACGCAAAACACGCACTCACATGTTCTTGCTCAAACATGTTCACACTCACACTTCCTTGTGTGCGTGTGTGTCCTTCCATTATTTCTTATCAAATCCACTCTACTGCTGTCTCATTAATACTATGTTTTTGGGACAATATTCTGTTCTGCTGGATTTTACTCTATGGCCATTTAGGCGAATGGTATCACCAGTGTAGTTCCATTTCAAGTGTAAGCTCTGTGGTATCACTAGTGTAGATCCATTTCAGTTGCAAGCTCTGTGGTATCACTAGTGTAGATCCATTTCAGTTGTAAGCTCTGTGGTATCACTAGTGTAGTTCCATTTCAAGTGTAAGCTCTGTGGTATCACTAGTGTAGATCCATTTCAGTTGTAAGCTCTGTGGTATCACTAGTGTAGTTACATTTCAGTTGCAAGCTCTGTGGTATCACTAGTGTAGTTACATTTCAGTTGCAAGCTCTGTGGTATCACTAGTGTAGCTCCATTTCAGTTGTAAGCTCTGTGGTATCATTAGTGTAGTTCCATTTCAGTTGTAAGCTCTGTGGTATCACTAGTGTAGTTCCATTTCAAGTGTAAGCTCTGTGGTATCACTAGTGTAGTTCCATTTCAGTTGTAAGCTCTGTGGTATCACTAGTGTAGTTCCATTTCAGTTGTAAGCTCTGTGGTATTACTAGGGTAGCTCCATTTCAAATGAAAGCTATATAGTATCTCAGAAATAGATTGAATATTAAAAATAACTGAACGTTAATCATCAGGTTTCCCTATTAACACGGTCGGTGCTACATGAGGGAGTGCACACTGCGAGATAGAACTACTTACAATGTACATCTTTTCCATGCGTTTCACCTTTGAAAAGTGATATCCTTATCATAATACAAACATTCAAAAGTCAGATATGTCCAGAGAACGAGGACTTTTATTCACTTCCCCAAATATCAAATCTTCCCTAAATATAAAATCCTCCCCATGCCCACGCTCCCCCTCACTGCTCCGGCTCTTCCTTCAGATCAGGTTATTTTGTGTGTTTGAGGGGAGCGGTGAGATATACTCTCTCATAGAGCCCATCCCCCATTCAAAAATTAAATAACATTACACCTAGTGGTCCAGTGCGCTGTCATGATGCCAATGGGGGAATTGGAGAAAACCATCATGGGACCCGAGACCACTCCTTGGTCCCACGATTAACCCCTTTACTGCCTCACTTCAGAGGATGTGCTGGGTCACGTCCTTAGCAGTTTAAGACTGTAGGCTGAGGACATGATCCACCATGTGCTTAGCAACAAAGTGGTTAAGGATTAACCCTGGAGTGCCAGAATATCCTGTAATTGCTAACCAGGGCAGGAAGGTAATGAACCCTTTGAGTGCCAGACTGTAATGAAAGTCTTAGCCATGGCGGCCTTGAACAGCAGCAGGCAAAGGGTTAATTTGTTTGGCTTGAGTGGAGAAACACTGTCTGGAACAGCAGCACCGAATACCGGCCAGAAAGGGTTAAGTTATGTAAAATGAAGGTTGAAACAAACACTCTGTAGCAGCAGCAGCGGTAGAGAAAACAGACGGGAAAGGGTTAATTTGTTTAGACAGAGGGGTACAATAGACCCTTTGAAGCAGCAGCAGGGAAATGGAATGGAAAGGGTTAATTTGTTTAGACAGAGGGGTACAATATACCCTTTGAAGCAGCAGCAGGGAAATGGAATGGAAAGGGTAAATTTGTTTAGACAGAGGGGTACAATAAACCCTTTGAAGCAGCAGCAGGGATATGGATTGGAAAGGGTTAATTTGTTTAGACAGATTGGTACAATAGACCCTTTGAAGCAGTAGAGACATGGACTGGAAAGGGTTAATTTGTTTAGACAGAGGGGTACAGTAGACCCTTTGAAGCAGCAGCAGGGATATGGAATGGAAAGGGTTAATTTGTTAAAACAGTGGAGAACAACAGACCATTTGAAGCATCAGCAGGGATATGGACTGGAAAGTGTTAATTTCTTTAGAAAGAGAGAAGGGGTGCAATAGACCCTCTGAAGCAGCAGCAGGGATATGGAATGGAAAGGGTTAATTTGTTTAGACAGAGGGGTGCAATAGACCCTTTGAAGCAGCAGCAGAGATATGGAATGGAAAGGGTTAATTTGTTTAGACAGAATGGTACAATAGACCCTGTTAAGCAGCGGCAGGGATATGGAATGGAAAGGGTTAATATGTTTAGCCACAGAGGTACAATAGACCCTTAGAAGAAGCAGCAGTGATATGGACTGGAAAGGGTTAATTTGTTTACACAGAGGGGTACAATAGACCCTTTGAAGCAGCAGCAGGGATGCGGATTGGAAAGGGTTAATTTGTTTAGACAGAGGGGAACAGTAGACCCTTAGAAGCAGCAGCAGTGATATGGACTGGAAAGGGTTAATTTGTTTACACAGAGGGGTACAATAGAACCTTTGAAGCAGCAGCAGGGATGTGGAATGGAAAGGGTTAATTTGTTTAGACAGAGGGGTACAATAGACCCTTTGAAGCAGCAGCAGGGATATGGATTGGAAAGGGTTAATTTGTTTAGACAGAGGGTGCAATAGACCCCTAGAAGCAGCAGCAGTGATATGGACTGGAAAGGGTTAATTTGTTTAGACAGAGGGGTACAATAGACCCTTTGCAGCAGCAGCAGGCATATGGATTGGAAAGGGTTAATTTGTTTAGACTGAGGGGTACAATAGACCCTTAGAAGCAGCAGCAGGGATGCGGATTGTAAAGGGTTAATTTATTTAGACTGAGGGGTGAAACAGACTCTCTGAGGGAGCGCTAGGGAAATCTGAAAGTATTGAAGTGTTCAATGTGAGGGTTGAAACAGATTCTCTGAAACAGCATCAAGGATGAGACTAGAAAGGGTTAAATTGCTTAATGTGAGGGTTACCCAGACTCCATGGAGCAGTGGCATACAACCCAGAGCAGAAAGTGTTAAATTGTTTAATGTCAGTGGTGAAACAGATTCTCTGGAGCAGCAGCTGCAGTGGACACTATGATGTCATAATAGCCATTATGACATCATAAACACAAGAGGGTATATAAGGGGCTGCCCACCCTTCAGAGCTTCATAATCCAACAGGAATCTTCATAAGTGGAACCTGGTGGATATCTTACACTCAGATTTAGAGACAGCCGCACATCTTAGACTGCTGCTGGTGCACACAGACTGAGCGCCATCTTAGACTGCTGCTACAGGTGCCCAGCAAGGGAAACCAAGCAGCTCTCCATAGCCTTCTGCCGCAATGAAGGGGTGGATAATGATGGCGCTGTGTTGGAGTCCATTGAGGAGGTGGATGATGAGGACACTGCGCAGGAATCCATTCTGGAGCTGGATGTTCAAGTGGATACTGAGAACAATGTGGAGACGGACAAAGGCGGCAGTTATAGTGGCGGCAATTATAATGGTGGTAATATTTATCTGAATAATGAGATTGACCCTGAAGCTCTCCTCTGGCTACAGCTGTTGCTGTACAGAGAGCTGCATTGATCCAAGGAGATTTCCGACTGCCTTTTGGAGTCAGGAAGGAATTTTTTTCCCCTACTGAGGCCTAATTCCATCTGGATTCAGTAGGGGTTTTTTCGCCTTCCTTTGGATCACACGTGACATTGCAGAGGTTGGACATCTTTTTGTTCAAACTATGTCGTGTCACGTCAGGTTACTTAGGTTAGGTTAATTAAGTTAGGTTAGGTTACTTAGGTTAAATAAAGAAATTAAAACAAAATTACTGTTGTGTGGTCTTTTAAGATGATAGACTAAAGAAATGTCTGTCTCTCATACCCTCCACTGCCTCTCTTATCCTATCCTCATACCCTTCTCTCTCTCTCCATATTCCTGTTCTTGAGGCCACAACCACTCACTGCAGGTGATCCCTGTTAGAAAACCAGGTTCACATTTATGTCATTTGTATGAAGAAGCACAAGAATACCCCCCCTGTCTTTGTGTCACTCGCTCCTCTGCCTCTCACCCTCTACTCTGTCTTTCTTACACTCTGCTGCTTGTAACACTCTCTTTTGTGAGTGGGGATCGGGGACTACCAGGGTGCAGTGGAACCAGGCTATTGGCGGTCAAGGTATGTGTGGATCTTCACCTATCAGTGGAGTCTGTCTGGGTATCAGACGGCTCATTTGTGGATCTGTGACTACCAATGAAAGCAGGCTGGGAGGCAGACAAGGTATGTGTGGATCTGAGACTACCAATGAAACCAGGCTGGTGGCGGTCAAGGTTTGTGTGGATCTTCACCTATCAGTGGAACCTGTCTAGGTGTCAGATGATGCATTCAGGGATCTGTGACTATCAATGAAACCAGGCTGGTGGCATTCAAGGTATGTGTGGATCTTCACCTATCAGTGGAACCTGTCTGGGCATCAGATGATGCATTTGGGGATCTGTGACTACCAATGAAACCAGGCTGGGAGGCAGACAAGGTATGTGTGGATCTTCACCTATCAGTGGAATCTGTCTGGGCATCAGATGATGCATTCGGGGATCTGTGACTACCAATGAAACCAGGATGGGAGGCAGACAAGGTATGTGGGGATCTGAAAGATCTGAGACTACCAGTGGAACCAAGCTGGGGAGAACAGTATGTATGTGGAAATTTGTGAATACCAGTGGAACCAGACCTGGAGGCAGATAATATGTGGGGATCTGAGTCTACCAGTGGAACCAGGTGTAAGCATCTCATTAAAATGGTGATATGGCTACCCCATGAGTGTGCGATATGATGGGTAGCGTAACTACACTGGAGTACACAGTGACATAATTAATTATACAGTGTCAAGTTTAGCAAGATGGGTTTCTGGTGCAGAAGTAAATACTAAGTACGGGATGCAAGAAACATGCGCATGCACTAAAGACATTTTTCCTGAGCAAATAGATATTACGCACGTTCTCATCCAGAAAGCCGTATATGAAAGCTTCTTGAATTGCACATAGAAAATGTGCTTTTATGACAACACTCCACAGACGTATAAAATCGTGCGCAGTAGAACTTCCTGTATTAGGTGCCTTCGCTATTCCACTCACATAGATTTGTGACTCCTGACCATCCCCATATACAAATTAATTTGGAAGACACTATAGAAGGTGCTTCAACGGATATGCCGTTCATCACCAGCCAAGGAAATTCAACCTGTGTTCAATAAAAAATAATTTTATTCAGTAAGATTGATACATTCACGAAACGCATTAGGCGCTTCGTGATCTTGCACATCTATGTTTTGTAGTCCATTTACAACCTGTTAATTTTTGGAACTATGTTTTTAATGAGGATGAATAAAATTATTTTTTATTGAACACGGGTTGTTTTTCCTTGGCTGGTGATGAACGGCGGATCCGTTGAAGCACCTCCTCCGGTGTCTTCTTGTTTGTTGTAGTCCGTGGCCAGGACTGTGGAGGTAGCTCCGGATCCGCAACGGCTTTTACCGTAGTGAGTAGTTTTATATTAAGTAATAGGTTTTTCTGTTAAGTAAATGTAGGCATTTAGTAGCGATCTCTACTTCTTATTGTGTATTTAAAAATGAATTTGCGCAATTCGTTCATGAGCAATTTAACATAATGCGTGAATTTATTCACTAGTGATTTTCACGCTCGAAATGGTGATTGCACGTTTCCTGCAACCCGCCGTAAGTCTGTGTAATCTATCACTGGCATTACCATCTGTTTAACAATACGTTTTGTCAGAAGATGATTTAACCCTTTGAGTGCTTAGCAATGCGTTGCGTACCCTTCTGGCACTCACAGGGTTAAACAGTATTTGTCTCTAAACACGGTACCTAATTTAAGATAATGTTTGGATGTTAATTTATGAATGAAGTTGGGGAAAAGCCACATACCAAGATATGTGTAGAAATCAACTGGGTCCAAGGTACGATTAGAGTTTGTTACAACAGTTAACCCTCTGAGTGCAAGACAGGTATGCAATGTGCCAAACAGAAAACACTATATGCAATATGCAAAATGAGCCAAGAGCTGTACACCATACAACAAATAATATATGTCATATTCAAAATGCTAAATGCCAAACGCTACAGCAAAATGCCGTTCGAAAAACACCAAGTCATATACACAAAACCATTTACCTCATATGCCAAGTGCATCAGCCACACAGACACCAAACACTATAAGCAAAAGGCCAAATGCTATAAGCATAACGCTATAAAGTGAGTTTTCCCTCAGCGCTCTCTTAAAGGCACAGCAACCAATTATAGTTGATGCAGCTGTGAGTATAATCTGCTATCACAGATAGAAAAATGAGTTAAAAAGAATACTTGCCGTGCTTCTACTACTAAATTATCAGATCGTACTCACATGTATGTGTATGTGACAATATGGACTACAATGAGGACATAAGTCAGCAGTATATGAAAGTCCCATATAACATCCACTCTGATTATTACTTATTGTCCACAGGATTGTTCGTTATTTCCACTTTCCATCATATCCACAGCGTTATACCCACTCGATTCATCCAGGGTCCCCAATCATCGTAAAATGAAGAGGAGAGGGACATGAATATTTTTAATGTAACGTATGTACAATACAATATGATGTGTCAATGTTCACTTACATTAAAAGAGGATATTAGTCTTACCTGTTAAATCATTTTCTCTTAGTCCATACAGGTTACTGGTAACTTTGCGTAGGCAACCACCCCTTCAAGTAGGCAGGAACAATTCTTGAAAAGAATGTTGGGTGGAGCCTACCTTCTCTCTTAGCTGCATCTATCCTCTTCCTCTCCAGAAAGATCTGAGACACTAACTAGCGATTAGATTGCAAGCAGGGAAAAGAAGAAGTGAGCATGAACCCGAAAGGACTCCCACGTTTGGTCACAGGAGAGCCAAGCATGGTCCCTTGACAGAGTGGGAAACCAGTAACCAAAAATGGACTAAGAGAAAAGGATTTAACAGGTAAGACTAAAATCCTCTTTTCTCTGTCATCCAATATAGGTAACTGGTAACTTTGGGATGTCCAACCATTGAGTTTCCCAGAGGTGGGAAGTAAGGCAAGGACCAGGCGCAAGGCCCCCCAAAGTTACCAGAGCCTATATGAACCACAGCTTGACAATAATGCTGAAGTGTCAACGGACATGAAAACTGGTGCATAACCACACCAGGAACATAGCACAACACACAAAACTAGAGCCAACTGGGCCCAAAAGTGAAGGAGCACTGAAAAGACGAAAGGAGAACCTAGACAGGCAAATACGCCTCTACGATCTTCCATCCCAAGCCGACGCCAAAACATCCACTCGGTAGTGCTTAGAAAGTGTGCACAGACGACCAAGTGGCCGCTTTGCATAACTGATCAGCTGAGGTGTGATTCTTGTATGCCCAAGATGCCCGAATGGATCTGTTGGAATGAGCCTGAACCCAAAAGGGAACAAGCTTCTTCCGTAACTCGTAAGTCTTACAAATAGTAGGCTTAATCCAAGACGCAATGGTCACCTTGGATGCTGGTCTCCCTGCCCTGGGACCCTCAGGAATGATGAACAAGGCATCAGACTGGTGAATAGACTCATTGCGGTGCACATAGAACTTGAGACATCAGACCATATTCAACAAGTGAAGATCCCTTTCCTTGTCAGAGGTAGGGTCAGGACAGAAAGAGGGCACAACGATTTCCTGATTAATGTGAAATTTCAAGACCACCTTTGGGAGAAACTCCTGAGAAGTGCAAAGAACTGCCTTGTCTTTGTGAAACACCAAAAAGGGTGGCTTACAAGACAGGGCCTGCAACTCCGCAACACGGCGAACAGACACAATCGCCAGGAGAAAAGCCATTTTACAGGTCAGCATGAGCAAGGGAATAGTGGCCAAGGACTCAAAAGGAGGGTGCTGAAGGACACCCAAAACCAAATTAAGATGCCACTGAGGAGTAGGGCTCTTAGAGGCAGGATGAGTATGAGCAACGCCCTGAAAGAAAACATCAGGAAGGATTGCGATACGTCTCTGAAAGAAGACAGAGAGTGCAGAAGTCTGGGAAAGATCCTTATCAACACACCAAAAGAGAAAGGTGGACCAGACTCTATGATAGGCCTTAGAGGAAACAGGCTTGCGAGCAGTAAGCATAGTGGCCACCACACCAGAAGAGAAACCCTTTTTCTTCAGTATTGAGGATTCAATGTACATGCTGTCAAACCCAGACGATCTACATCCTCCTTCCACAGGTACCCCTGTAGAAGAAGATCTAGACGGTGGGGAAGCCGAAGGGCTCTTCCACAGAGAGATCCAGGAGCTCTGGAAACCAAGCCTGACTAGGCCAGTACAGAGCAATCAGAATGACTGGAGAACCCTCCAGAAGCAGCTTCCGTAACTCCCTGTGTAGCATGGAAATGGGAGGAAAGATGTACGCCAGAGGGAAGTGCCATGGGGTCGATATGGCATCTACTGCCAGATCTAGAGGGTTCCACCAGAGAGAGCAGAACAGCGGAACCTTCGACTGTGCCTCGTCGACATCAAATCGATGCAAGGAAGTCCCCACTTCTGAACAATGAGGTTGAACACTTCTTGATTCAGTTCCCACTATCTGTTGTCCACTGTTTGTCAACTCAGGAAATCTGCTAGCACATTGTCTACACCGGAAATATGAACTGCAGTTATGGCAGGAATGTGTACTTCTGCCCACGTTAAAATAGCCTTGACATCCAACCAAGCAGCGAGACTTCTTGTGCCGCCTTGCTTGTTGATGTCCTCCAGTCCTCCAGATGATGCATCCAGTGGCGAAGAGCATGAAATATCGCTCGAAGCTCCAAAAAATTGATGGGAAGGAGAGATTCCTCAGGAGACCACCGACCCTGGGCATTGCTGTGACCCAGGACCGCTCCCCAGCTGGAGAGGCTGGCATCTGTAGTCACTGTAGTCCAGAAGGAGACTAGAAAGGACCCGCCCTTCAGCAGATTGGAGAGGCTGAGCCACCACGACAGACTCAGCTCCACATGAAGCGGAAGAGACACAGACATCTTTAGTAGGTCTTGCTTGCCCCTGCACACCTGGATAACAAACCTCTGGAGTTCCCTGGTGTGAGCCATGGCATACGGAACCGCTTCCATGGTAGAAATGAACTTCCCCGCCAGGAAGGTCAGTTTCTTGGCTGGAACTGGGTCTTGAGCCAGAACAGCAGACACCTTTGCGGATGATCTGGTGAGCCACCTCATCCGTGAGAAACACCATGCCCCGCTGGGTGTCGAAGAGGAGACCCAGGAAAACTAGTCTCTGGGATGGTACGAGATCCGACTTGTCCATTCTGAGGATCCAGCCATGATGGGTTAGCACATGAATGCAGTCCTGTACGTGCTGATGAAGAAGTTCCGGAGATGGGGCCATGTAGGGAGTAACTCTGATGCTGTCCCTGTGGAGTACAGCCACTAACGCCCCCAGGACGCGATTGAAGACCTGGGGAGCTGTAGTCAGACCAAAGGGAAGAGCAGAAAACTTAAAATGCCCTTGGTCGCAGGCAACCCTGAGGTACTGCCGGCTCTCTGGATGGATGGCAATATGCAGGTATGCATCCTGAAGATCCAGAGAAGCAAGAAATTCCCCAGGAGACATGGCGCAATCACTAATGATGTCCTTAAGCTCCGGCCCAAACAAAGAAGAACCGTGAAAGGGCAAGGAAAGCAAGACTTTCTTCCAGGTAGTGTCCGCAGACCAGATCTTGAGCCAAAGAGCACGTCTGGCTACCTAGCCACCAAGCAGATGGAGTCAAATATAGCAGCAGAGACATAATGCTGATCCTCAGAAATGTTGATGAGAAGTTGCAACATATCAGCGGTAGGAGCTCCCTGACGGACAGCCAGTGTCAGCTGTTCAATCCAAACTGCAATGGCACTGTTCACCCAAGCAGCGGCGAACGCCAGGTGCAACGAAGTTCCAGTCGTAGCAAAGATGGTCTTTGGGGATGTCTCTAGCTTCCTGTCAGTCCAGTCCTTGAAAACAGAAGCGTCTGCCACAGGAAAGGCAGTGGACTTGGAAAGCCTAGAGACTAGAGAGCCCACCTTGAGTGGATGAACCCATTTAGTTAATGCTGCATCAGAAAAGGGGTACAACTTAGTAAACTTTTTAGAGACAGAAGGCTTCTTGTCAGGAACGTTCCACTCATCAGACACCAAACGGTCAAGAGTGGGGTTAGGTGGAAAACAGGTAGACTGCTTCTTAGGTTTCTGAAATACATCAGAGGGGTCAACAGGAGCCTCTGTAACCAAGGGAATGTTTAGTGTGTTCAACACCACCCTGATCAGGCCTTAAGCAGAAGGATCAGGGTCAGCCTCAAAAGGGTCCCCAAAGAATTAGGAAGAGACCACTGCAGAGCATTCCCCTTCATCAGACTACATCAGAGACATCAGTACACCCTGCGGTTTTGGTAGGGAAGACCTGATGGGAGTAGGGGGCTGCAAGGACTGGAAGACCCCCTGTAATTGGGATGGAAGGAGTTGTAAGGTAGACCTTAGGTCTCTAGTAGTGGCCTTAAACTCTTGCGTCCAAACTGGCTCTAGTGCATGGCTGGAGGTCCCTGGGGGAGAAGCAGGGGCAGCAGCGCATTCTGGTCATAGATTACCTGAGTATTCTCTAGGCAACCCTGATTGACATGAGGAGCAGTGTGCAAGGGGGGACACAGACACCCCAGTATCCTTAGTCTTAGGTCTAGCACCAAGTTCCAACAAAGTTTACATCCTCACAGTGTCAAAACGTCCCAAGTATAAGGAAAATAACCCAATACAGTGAGTGTGATTAAAATTTCACCTCAGAGAATCGCTAATTGCACTTATTTGGCAGGCAAAGGGTTAATCTGAAGAGGAAAGGAGGAGAGTCCAAGCCCTGCGTAGAATACTCGTGAAGGGAAGAGAAAATGGCTGCCACGACAGGAGCCAATCCGAAACGAGAGTGCGAAGCAAGCGCTCATGGGAACTGTAGTTTTCCCAAAAAAGTACCCCAACAGTGCCCGAAGCCCCCTGAGCCCCCCAAAACACACAGAATGTTGACCAGATGATAAACCAAGAACAGACAAACAAAATGAGTTGTCTCTGAAGTTGCTATGTTGAGCTGTTGCAGAGATATGTCCCAAACTGTAAAGTCCCATAGAGGTGAATGGAGCATGGTGTCTATGCCGTAAACCGCATTTGGGAATTTTTACACTGAAGTAAAAAGAGATAAAGAAACATCACAGAACATACTGATATACAATAAAACACCATACCCTGAAGGGAAAGTGCCAAAATATCTCAGTCATAGTTCCACTTTAATTTTACTCTGATATTTATATTGAATTCACTAATGATATTTAGTTACTGATTATATACTTTGTATATTTCTGTATATCTGTGGTATATAGGCATAAAAAATATATACTTGTTTAAGTTTCTTAGAAACGCTGACCCCTTTTTTATTTTACTTGCTATGTATTAACTGTGAGGCCGTTCTACATAATAATAACATTAGGGTTCAGGAGAACTTGTACTTAGAGTTCAGAATAACTACCCCTGAGTCTTTGTACTGTAAGAGAGGAATAGCTTGTTACAGTTCTGTGTAATAGGCTAGTTAACAGATGAGAAGCAGGAACAGCACCAGAAAATAGATTCCAGTTTAAGTCTGGCCTCGTATTAGTAAATCTTCCCTTACTTCTGTCAGAATTTAAAGGGAAACTACCACCTGACACAATCTTTATCTTCACTAAGTCCCCATCAGGCGACTAGCTGCTTAGTAGCGCTAGTCACCAGAATAATTACCTTATATAATAAATTTCTGCTATCTTCCCCGGCTGACAGGCAGGACGGAGAGCGGACATCTTGCCATTGTGACTTCCGCGCGCCTGCGCTGTCAGTCCCAGCCGGAGCCAAATGGCTCCTAGCAACGCCTACTAGACCCGGCTGGGACTGACAGCGCAGGCGCGCGGACGTCACAATGGCAAGATGTCCGCACTCCGTCCTGCCTGTCAGCTGGGGAAGAGAACAAAAATCTATTAAATAAGGTAATTATTCTGACGACTAGCACTACTAAGCAGCTAGTCACCAGGTGGGGATTTAGTAAAGCTAAAGATTGTGTCAGGTGGTAGTTCCGTTTTAAAAAAAAAAAAACTCTCTATAGACAGCAACCATGGCACCTGGTGTTAATCTTATAAATGCATTTTTTATTGTTTTTTAAAGTCTGAGAAATAAAACTATTGCATGAAGTGGGTTGTGCTCTTATTTTTATACTACAGGAAACACTTGCCAACGTACAGTTTAATTAGTGCTTACATAGTGATGAGGCTGAAAAAAAGACATGCGTCTATCAAGTCCAGTCCATGCCATATTAGTATTGTTCTGTGCTAGATAGGTATCATTACTTTTTTGAAAGCAGTTACAGTACCTGCAAGCACAAAATCCCAAGGCAACAAATTCCATAACTTTATCACCCTTACTGTAAAAAAAACCCTGCCTTTGCTTTAGTCGAAAGCTCTTTTCCTCTAGTATTAATGGATGACCATCTCTCGACTACAATCTTTCTCACTGGCTGCTCCTCGACTCTGGAATGCCCTCCCCATCACCGTTCGCCAATCATCCACAATCATCACTTTCAAGCAACTCCTCAAAACCCACCTGCTCAGGGAGGCATCTCAATAGCAATGTCCTCCTGCACACTGACAGTCACATCAGAATCCTTCTGCACTTCTTTCACCACACCTTGTACCTGCACTTATAATACTCCTCCTATTGTCTCTGTTTGTCAATATGAATTCAGCCTAGATTGTAAGCTCCTTGGGGCAGGGTCCCTTTCCTAGTGTATGATTCCCTTGCTGCACTTTCCCTCACAAATAATGTAATGATTGTACTTAACCTTAATGCTCTTAACCCCAGTTCTGTCGTTTTTTGTATTGTATTATTTCAACTTCTGTTAAGCGCTGTGTACATGTATGGCGCTATATAAATAAAGATACATACATACATGACCTCTTGTTCTTAGCTCAGCTCTTTTAATAAATAAATCATTGGCTAGTTCTTTGTATTGACCTTGAATGTATATGTAAATGGTAATCATATCACCCCTTAGATGTCTCTTCTCTAATGTAAACAAACCCAGTTGGGCTAACCTCTCTTTATAACTCAGATCCTCCAATCCCTTTATCAGTTTTGTTGCACATTTCCAAGTCAATAATCTCTTTTTAAGAACTGGTACCAAAAACCCTATTCCATATTCTAAATGAGGTCTTACCAAGGATTTACTGCTAATTTAATTACATGGGGGAGCAGGGTGTCTGGTTCTGTCGCATGTATTGATTCAAGAGCAACAAATCTGTCGCTACCTTCCCGGTCCTGGGCAACGAGTGGGGAGATCCTTACTGCCCGCTTCGTCCTCCACAGCGCGTCTGCACATGCGCCGACGTCAGATTACATCGGCGTCATGACGCTTCCTTCCTGTCTTCACGGGCGCCCGGCTGCGGCTCGGCGCTCAGTAGTCGGCGTCCTGTGTCTGGAGTGGAGCTGTCTCGCTCTTCCTCCTCATAGCGCCCCTTCCTTGGCCCACTTCCAGCTGTCCCGTCTGTCCGGTTCTGTTCCTCTGCTCCTTCGCTCTCCAGCTACCCCTCCTTCTCTGGACTCCCCCCCCCCCCGGACCCTGGCTCTCTAGCTGCTTCACATTTGCCCCTACTGTCCTCCAAGCACCCACCTGCCTTCCTCCTCTGAGCTCTCCACTTGGTCCTGGATCCACAGTAGCTGACAGCTTACCTGCATCAGTTACCTGCCTTTGCCTCTTCTGGACCTCCAAGCACCCACCTGCCTCCTTTGAGCTCTCAACTTGGTCCTGGATCTACAGCTGCTCTGTCTACCTGCCTGCATTCTGCCCTCTGCCAGTTGTCCCTCTTTCCTCTGCTTGGTGAGTTCTACACTATTTGTCTTAGTATAGACTGTCCCTGGGGCAGGTGGTGTTAGCCTCCTTTGTGGTGTGGTATCCGGGACCTCTTTCAGTTCAACTGAAGGGAGTCATCTGGCTTTGTGGCCAGCACCTTTATCTGGCTTTGGCCACAGCTGAACACACCATAAAGGGGCCTACGACCACTAGCACCATGCACCAGCGTCGCACCCTAGCTTTTCTCCACCTGCCCTTGTTGGAGGAGTCTCTTATACTACTTTTTATCTTTTGGGGGCGTCCTAGTCCTGCTCCTGGGTTCCAAATCCAGTATTAATCCTTTCAAAATCTCAGGAATCAACCCAACTCTTACCTTGTTACTGTATATATCCTGGCTGTCATTAGAAGTAGTTACCTATACTTACTGTAGATTGGATGCTTTTCTTAAAGGGATAGTAATACTTAAAATGTAAAAATAAATATGTGGTAGGGTTTATCCCCCTGAGTAAAACAAGAGTACTCCCACTGCTGAGAGGTGTTTCATTCAAAAGTTATTAATTTTCAAAGTTGAATTTTTTAGGTGCAATATCACAGTGGCCTGAAATTGTACAGTGGCGCTGTTGCTACACCATCCTATGGAGATTTATGGTCCCGGGACCAGAGCTGTCCATAGGATCGTATAGCAACAGCGCCACTGTACAATTTCAGGCCACTGTGAGATTGCACCTAAAAAATTCAACTTTGAAAATTAATAACTTTTGAATGAAACATCTTTCAGCAGTGGGAGTACTCTTGTTTTACTCAGGGGGATAAACCCTACAACATATTTTTTTTACATTTTAAGTATTACTATTCCTTTAACCCTTCTGGTCCTACAGGCATAATAGTTATGTATTGTATTGATACTGCAGATTTTCAGCTTGATACCTTTGCACATCCTATATAATAATTTGCTACAAAGTTTTTAATGACGCAGTCATGCGTAGTAGAGAATCCCTCCGAAGGAACGTCCAGCTCTGTATCAGCCGCGGAGCGGGCAGTCTCTACTGACCATGACTGAACCAAGACCGGCTGGCTGTGGCACTGTGGCTAGTATTACGTATGTTAACACTTAGAAGCAAGAGACGTCTCCACTGCATTGCTTTGATATGCATTGGAGGAATCTGTAGCATTCAGTATATTCTATCGGTATCAGTGGAATTGCTGCTGCAATATTGATTCAACAAGAAGGAATCCTTTGAAAATGTCCCCTCTATTGGGTATGCAACACAACTACGCATTAAAAATGTTATGTTGAAAACAGCAATATCAAAATGCCGCCTGCATGAAAATTGTAACATTCTGATATTGCGGGGCCAGAATATTGTATCCACACGGGGAACCTGGTACAGAGAACCGGTTGTTAACACACTTTGTAAGCGAGGTGGTGGCAATCCGACACCATCATAACACAGGGTTCTCACACCGCTCAGCAGTTTAATGCTGCATTAACCCTTCAGTGCCCCCTTCAGTGCCCTCCTCTGTGTCATAAATAAATACCACCTCTCTTGCAACCAATGTGTTAAGAGGTGCAATTGTGCGTGGAAGGCACCAGTCACAGGACTGATTACCTAACAGCCGTCATGGAGGAGGGCACTGAAAGAGGATAATGCAGCATTAAACTGCTGAGCAGTGTGAGAGCCCAGTGTAATGCCGGCGTTGGATCGCTGCAGCATCGCTTAGAACAGTGATTCTCAGCTCCAGTCCTCGGGGCACACCAACAGGTCATGTTTTCAAGATATCCCTAATTAATCACAGGTGAATCAATCACAATGACTGAGCCACTAATTGCTCACCTATGATTAAGCAGGAACAACCTGAAAACCTGCACTGTTGGTGTGCCCCGAGGACTAACGTTGTGAAACACTGGCTTAGAAAGTGTGTTAACTGCCGGTTCTCTGCACCCGGCTCCCTATGTGGATACGATATTCTGACCTGCGATATAAGAATCTATCTATTTTCACGCAGGTGGCATTCTGATATCACTGTTTTCAACACAATTACATTGTTATTGTGCTGTTCTGTTGCACGCCCAATATAGGGTGACATTATCAAAGTGAACCAGCAAGACCAACCCAGACATGTAGAAGATCATTCAATATTGTGACTAGACCTCCCCTGAAATGAAGGGCGCTTAAAACACACAGTGCAGGGGTCTACCGGTTCTTGTGCGGGTCCTGCACAATGACATTTTTTATAAGTGCCTTGCATTAACCCTTTGCATGCGGGAAGGTTACATGCAATGTATTGCAGAGAAATGTGTTGCATACCTCTCTGGCACACAATGGGTTAAATTCACACTGCTTTGTAGATCAAAAGTGAGATTCGCGCAGATATATGTTAAGGGAAGAAAATTAGACAGATCTATATTTTAAAATGTTTTGTTATTAGGAAACATATCACCTTTAACCCAGGGAGTGTCAAAGCGGTGTCGAGTTAATTGATTTTGCAATGCGTTCGGCCCCCCTTTGACACTCAGAGGGGAATAGGGGATGACCCTTCATGTTAAATATGCTGATTATTTCCAGTTCAGTCTCACCAGCCTTGGTGAAGTAGAAACAAGCATCAGAGTCTGGTCCATCCATGCAGGCCAGGTAACCCTTGAGCGTGACCAGGATTCGCAGCGAGAATGAAGCCAGGTACATGCTGATGGTCACAATATCTAAGAAGTTCCACCAGTCCAGGAAGTAGCTTCTCAGCCCTTCAATCCAGACCTCTTTGCACTCGTGCCACAGGAAGCCTGCCACAGACAGAATTGGAACAGTGGGCTTTGGCATTTTAAAGGAGCGGTATACTGTAGGGCATTTCCTGTTGAGTAAAATAAGGATATTCCCACTGCTGAGAGCTGCATATTTCCAGAGTTATTACAGTTTAAATCTGTGGTTTTTTTATATTAGCAGTGCCCTCTAGTGGTCACATTCAAATTAGTTATCCTGCTGCTACATTCTAATGGAGAGGAAAGTCAGTGACATACAGTTCTCCATAGAATGTGACAGAAACTGTCAAGACACTTCCTGTCAGTTAGAACTATCAGGAAGTAAACACAGTAAATTCACTTCCTGTCAGTTATAACTATCAGGAAGTATTCACAGTAAATTCACTTCCTGTCAGTTAGAACTATCAGGAAGTAAACACAGTAAATTCACTTCCTGTCAGTTAGAACTACCAGAAAGTAAACACACATTAAATTCACTTCCTGTCAGTTGGAACTATCAGGAAGTAAACACACAGTAAATTCACTTCCTGTCAGTTGGAACTATCAGGAAGTAAACACACAGTAAATTCACTTCCTGTCAGTTAGAACTATCAGGAAGTATTCACAGTAAATTCACTTCCTGTCAGTTAGAACTATCAGGGAGTAAACACAGTAAATTCACTTCCTGTCAGTTAGAACTATCAGAAAGTAAACACAGTAAATTCACTTCATGATTATCTGAACCATTGTGAATAAAACAACTGACAGCAGTGTTAGTGCCTTTGTTTTACTCAGCAGGGAAAGATCTATAACATATATGTTTTCATAAAAAATGTTTGCTTCTTTAAAGCAGACCTGTCACCCTAAGAAAAAGTTTATTTAAAGCAGAACTATCACTCCAATTAAAGTGCCCCCCAAATAATTATTCATAGAGCTATACGCAAACAAATCGTCGTTTTATACAGAATAAGTCCAGCGTTATTAATAAATCCATCTTGATCTGAGACTGATGGGCAGGCTTCTTGCTATAGCGGCATCTGTGCTCCTGCACCGTCAGTCACTTCCTGTTACCTTAAGGTACAATGCAGCTCCTCCTAGAGGAGACCGGTGCGTACAGCACAGGCGCACAGATGTCTCTAAGGCAAGATGTCTGCACTGATGCCTGCCTGTTCGTCTTGGATCAAGCTGGTTATATTAATAACTCTGGATTTATTCAGGATAATACTAGTATTTCTACGCATGTCTAGTTATTTGGGGGGCACTTTAATTGGAATGATAGTTCCACTTTAATTGTAAAGAGAAATATATATACTGCCTATATGTTGTGCAAGTGATATGATTTAATATAAACATTTTTGTGGAAATTAACCTTTACTTCCTGGTGGCACATATTGGCACTTTATGCTAATGAGGTTTATATGCTGCACCAATAATATCCCACACACAGTGCTATGAATGGATTTAGGCAGAGCCCACACACACACTGGGAGGATTTCTAACAGAACAGCAAAGGGTAAGAACAGAACCAGTAAACATACTTACCAGGGAAATAACATAAAGTGCCACATTGTGGTGCCACCAAAATATAAAGTAGTGCTTCCCAACCCTATCTCCAGGGCCCCTAATATAGATTTTATTTATTTTTATTCAGAAGTCTTTTACCAGAAAAATACATTGAGATGTCTCTCATTTTCAAGTATGTCTTAGCCAGGTCATTAGGGTTTCCTTACTTGTGCACAACCTTAGAATACCAGAACATAACTTATAGCTTAGCAAGTTGATAATAAAGGGATAGTAATACTTTGTTTTATCTTTATTTTATTTTGTAGGCATTAAAAAAAACATGAAGAACGATATAAGTCTTATCTCTCAGACCTTTATGGTTTGAGAGATATTCACAAGCAAAGTTTCCCCTCCCGTCCCTTTTACCTAGTGTAAGCCATCTCTTCTCAGATGTGGAATGCAGTCCATAGACCAGACAGATAACAGAAGGGGACAATCTTCTTCCTATGAGAACAATGAAAGCTCTGCCCCCCTTGACAGTTTTTCAGGTTTTTCCCTTATCTTAATTGAAGATTGTCCCTCTCTGCAATCTACCTGGGCACCTCCCTTCTGATCTGGCTGAGCAGTGTTACATCAGTAAAAGGGGAGGGAGGGGGATACTTTGTCATTCAATTACTCTTGTACTACAACTCTGACAGTATTGAAATAACACTCTCCAAAGTCCAAATACTATGATGATTAATTAGAGCTGCTTTTATTATGAAACATTACTATCCCTTTAAGTGGAAACAAAGCATGGTAATCTGGCAGGTTAATGGAGATCAACGTGTTTCACCCACATTGCTTACTCATGAACAGAATCATATTTATCTCTGTATCTGTAAAGGATGCCCTCCCTTACACTTTGCCAGCAGTTTGACAACCCTGAAGTTTGAGCGCATCCTCCCTGATCCCCCACCCCGACTGGGGGAGTGGAGAGGATCACTACAACTTCAGCACTACAGACAGAATCACCTCTTAACCCTTCCAGTGCTGTAAGGATGTGGATTGCACAAGACTGTGGCACTGAAAGGGTTCCAAACTAAGAGAATGACAGGGAAGCTATATATCACAATTTCTCTGTCCTTCTGTAATGACTGAGCCAGCTATCTGTCGATCAGCTGATTTAGGTAAACAAAGGACTTGCAAGGCACTCCAATCAGCTGATTCATGTAAACATCGGGCTTGTAAGGCACTTAGCCGATCACCTGACTCAGGTAAACATAAGACTCCAAGGCATTCTGCTGATCAGCTGATTCAGGTAAACATAGGACTCACAAGGCACTTCGTTGAGGAATGCCTTTTGAGTCCTGTGTTTACCTGAATCAGCAGATCAGCGGATAGCCTGCTCAGCTGGTTCGGCCAGTAGAGAAGGGCAGAGAAGCTGTGATAAGAAGATTTTAGTCTTACCCGTTAAATCCTTTTCTCTTAGTCCATATAGCTTAACGGTGACTCTGGGAAAGTGACAGCCTCTTTAAGTAGGCAGGAACAATTCTTGGAAAAAATGAAGGGTGGAGCCTTCCTCTCCTCCTTAGCTGGTGAGTAGCTAGTGCCATCCCAGTTATATTTGAGAAACTAACCTATTTGGCTAGACAGCAAGAAGGAAAAGAGAAAAGACTTCTGTGAGTATGAACCTAAAAGGCCTCCCACATCCAGCCACAGGAGAACCAAGCATGGTCCCTTGACAATGAACTAATAAGGACATAGAATACCCCAACTGACAAAGTGTCAACGGACACTGAACCATTACACAGCACACCAGTAACTGTAAACACAACACACTGAACAAGAGCCAACAGGGCTCAACTGGTAAAATCTCTATGACACAGGAAAGAAAGTCCTAGACAGGCAGCGCTGCTTCCAGGACTTTCCTGCCAAAGCTGGCTTCAGCCGAAGCCAGAACATCAACATGGTAGTGTTTGGCAAAGATGTGCACAGACGACCAAGTGGCCGCCTTGCACAGCTGATCAGCAGAAGCCGTATTCTTATAGGCCCAGGAGGCCCCAACAGACCTGGTGGGATGAGCTGTAACACAAATAGGAACAGGTTTCTTCCTGAGTTCTTAGGCCTTGCAAATGGTAGACTTGATCCAAGACGCAATAGTCACATTGGACGCAGCCTTACCCACCCTGGGACCCTCAGGGATGACAAAAAGTGCATCACTCTGATGGACAGACTCAGTGCGGTGCACATAGGAAGTCAGGCTGTGCACCACATCCAACATGTGGAGATCCCTCTCCTTGTCAGATTTGGGGTCAGTGCAAAATGAAGGCACAACAATCTCCTGATTGATGTGGAACTCAGACACCACCTTAGGAAGAAATTCCTGGGAGGTACTGAGAACCGCCTTGTCCTTGTGAAACACCAGGGACGGCAGTTTACAGGACAAGGCCTGCAGTTCAGCGACTCTGCGAACAGAGATGATTGCCAAGAGAAAAGCCATCTTCCAGGTCAGGAGATGAAGAGGAATGGCAGCCAAGGACTTGAAGGGAGGCCGCTGCAAAACCACCAGAACCAGATTAAGGTCCCTTTGAGGAGTGTGATGCTTAAAAGCAGAGCATGAGCGACACCTTGAAAGAAAACCTTGACATCCAGAATAACGGCAATGCGCCTCTGAAAAAAGAAAGGGCTGAAGTCTGGACCTTCAAGGAATTCAGGCTAAGGCCCTTGTTCACTCCATCCTGTAAAAAGGACAGGACAGTAGGCAGATCACACTCCTGTGAGGACAGATCCCTGTCCACACACCAAGAGTGGAAGATAGACCAAATCCTGTTGTAAGCTTTAGATGAAACAGGCTTCCGAGCCTGAATCATAGTCTCCACACCTCAGGAGAATAGCCTTTCTTTCTCAGAATAGAGGACTGAATCGCCAGGCCGTCAAACCCAGATACTCCACATTCTCCTTCCACAGGTAACCCTGCAGGAGGAGATCCGGTCTACGTGGAAGCAGAAAAGGTTCACACACAGACAGGTCCAGAAGCTCTGGAAACCAAGGTTGCTGGGTCCAGTATGGAGCCACTAGGACGACTGGAGTCTTCTCCATTCATAGCTTCCTCAGCACCCTGGTGAGCAGTGGAAAAGGAGGGAATATGTAGGCTAGAGGAAACTGGCAAGGAATTCATAGAGCATCCATTGCTACAGCCAGAGGATCTGACCAGTGAGAACAAAACATAGGGACCTTCCTGCTGTGTCTGGTGGCCATCAGATCGATCCATGGAAGTTCCTATCTCTGAACAATGAGACCGAACACCTCCCGGTGAAGCTCCCATTCGCTGTTGTCCACAGTGTGCAGATTCAGAAAGTTAGCTAAGACGTTGTCTACGCCAGGGATATGTACTACAGCGATGGCAGGAACATGTTCTTTGGCCCAGGTTAAAATAGCCTTGACCCCCAACCAAGCTGTGTGATATTTCTTGTGCCGCCTTATTTGTTGATGTAAGCAACGGCCATGGTGTTGTCGGACTGGAAGCAAACTGGATGAGATGACCAGTACCTCAGAGCTTGGAATATCACCCGGAGTTCCAGGAAACTCCTCCGCTGACCAACGACCCTGGACATTCAGGTGACCCAGGACTGCACCCCAGCTAGCAGGCTGGCATCCATCGTCACCTTGGTCCAGAACGGGATCACAAACGGTCTTCCCTTCTGCAGGTTGGAAAGATTCAGCCAACAAGGAAGACTCAGCTCCACATGCCTGGGAACAGAAACTGACAGCTTCAAGAGATATGGGTTCCCCTTGCAAACCTGGATCACAAACAACTGTAGTTCCCTCGTGAGAGCGATCGCAAATGGTACCGCCTCTATGATGGATCTCAACTTCCCCACCAGAGAGGTCAGTTTCTTGGCTTGAATGGACTCACAAGCCAGAACTAAGGAAACCTTGTTGGTAATCTGTTGAACAACATCCTCCGTCAGAAAGACCATGCCTTGCAGGATGTTGAATAGAAGAAGACCAATCTCTGAGATGGAATCAGGTCCAACTTGTCCATTTTTAGAACCCAAGTGTGACGGGTGAGAGTGTGAAAGCAGCCTGCACCTGCTGCTGGAAGAGTTCTCTGGATGGGACCTTCAAAAGCAAGTCGTCCATGTATGGAGTTACTCAAATTCCCCTCTCATGCATGACAGAAATCAAAGCACCCAAGACATGAATAATCACCTGTGAGGCTGTGGTCAGTCCAAAGGGGAGAGCCGAGAACTGGAAGTGCCCTTTGTGGCAAGCGAACCTGAGGTACTGCAGACTCTCCAGATGAATAGCTATGTGCAGGTAGGCATCCTGATTATCCAAGGAAGCCAAAAATTCCCCTGGACACATCGCCGCAATGACTGACTGTAAGGATTCCTGGTGGTAATGAGTCTTGACCACAAAGTAGTTGAGATCCTTGAGGTCCAGAATAGGATGGTAGCCGCCATCCTTCTTGGAGACCACAAATAGGTTGTCATAGAAGCCCAAACCTATTTCTGGTTTGGGAACCCGTCCCAGAATTTCCTTGTCCAAGAGAGTCTGCACAGCCCCATTGAAAAGACAAAGCTTTTCTGGTTCCTGAGGGGAGTGAGAAGGGAAGAACCGGAAGGGAGGAAGAGATGTGAAAGGAATCCTGTACCCTTCGGAAACCACCTGCAAAACTGATAGATCCGCAACAGTGTCTGTCCAAACACTGAGAAAGTGCCACAAACGACTACCCACAGGTGCGTGCGGTCTGGGGTTCGGCGAATCATGTCAGAGTAGGTTTGGCAGGTTTGGGCTTGGTGGAGGACTGCTTGGGCCTCCATTGCTGTTTGGGCTTGGAGGAGGAACGCAGGGCCTGAGGAACCACTGGGTTTGCTCCGCGCGTCTCACCCTAATAGGCATGAAAAACATGGTGCCTGCGAAGTTGAGGTTTCTTCTTGGAAATCAAAGGTAACAAAGTGCTCTTGCCCCCAGTGGCCTCACTAATGAAAGACTTCAACTCAGGGCCAAATAGGGACGTGTCCAGAAAGGGAAGGGAAACCAAGGATTTCTTGGAAACCAAGTCATCAGACCATATCTTAAGCCAAAGGGAACGACTGGCAACCACAAACAGGGCAGAGCCCTTGGCCTCAAGCCAGATAGTATCAAAGCTAGCATCAGTAGCGTAATGCTGAGCCTCTGAAATGTTAGCCAAAAGATGTAAAAGGTCAGCTGTAGGGGCACCCTGACGGACAGCCACAGTAAGCTGCTCCGTCCATACTGCAATGGCGCGCAGCATAACTGCAGCCTCAGCATTCCCTGTAGTTATGGCCCTTGATCAGCAATTGACCTTTTGGCAAGAGCGGCTTCACCAGCACACCATAGCTGCATTTATGCCACAAGTGTGGAAAAGGCATACTACCTCTACTATAGTTCTATTTTATAGATAAGGGTGTTTTCTGTGCCTGGCTGCAGTGAATATTGTTGGGGGTGCACAGTGGCTCAGTGGTTAGCACTGTTGCCTTGCAGCGCTGGGGTCCTGGGTTCATATCCCACCAAGGACAACATTTGCAATGAGTTTGTATGTTCTCACTGTGTTTGCGTGGGTTTCCTCCGGGTACTCCGGTTTCCTCCCACACTCCAAAAACATACTGATAGGTGAATTTAGATTGTGAGCCCCAATGGGGACAGGAACCAATATGAGTGTAAAGCGCTGCGGAATCTGTGTGCGCTATATAAATAAAGGATTATTATTATAGGGTGTGACTATGTGGTGAATGGAGGTGTGGTTATGGGAGGAGTCTAATGACACCTTAGAAGTAAACACGACACTTTATATCGGAACTAGTGCTTTACAATAAAGCTTTAAAATCATCTCTATTTGTGATTCACACTTGCTATTTAAAACTATAGGAGATATTCAGCATTATTCTTTTGTCAGTCTATTCAAAATAAACAATTCAGGCTGGCACAGCATGGAGTGTCACATACAAACCCTCAACTCTCCCTTCAAAATACCTCTACCTACCAGGCAAATGCTAACATTCCACTCTCCCACCCAACTACCACCTCCTATCAGACAGTAACATTCCACTCCCCTCCCATCTGTCACTTCATACCAGCCAGATACTAACATTCCACTCACCCTCCTAAATGCCATTTCGTACCAGCTAGATACTAAAATTCCACTCTCCCTCCCAGCTGCCACTTCCTACCAGACAGATACCAAGATTCCAATATTCCTCCCAAATGCCATTCCCAACCAGCAGATACTAACACTCCACTCCGCTCCGATCTGTCACTCACTACTACTCAGTATTAGCTTATTTGCATAAAACATCAAATAAACACAGCTAAATATCTTTTAAATTATCTGTTTAAATAAATAATGGCTAACATGACTAAAGATGATTTGGAGAGCCCTTTTTAAATGTTAGTTCCACTTTAAAAGTGGTCTGTGTGGAATCTGTAGAGAAAACCGAACCTGCCACCCAGATCATGTGAAGGGAGTTCTGCCAGATGGCTTGGTTTCTGCCCTCGTATATGTCGTGTCTGTTCTCCATGATCAAGGATTCCCCCAGCAGGAAGATGAGGAACCACAAGTAAGAGGCAGAATGAAGAAGGAACTTTATCACCGGGATCTTCAGGGTTTTTCCGACCTGGGTAAGACACAAAGTTAGAGTGTAAGTCCTGCTGCTAATCTGTGTGTATATTCCATGTGATTCTGAGATGAAGACCCCTGTCTATTCCACTGTGTGCCAGGCAGATATATTCCCTATGATACCCTTTTTACCAACAGGGCAAAAGTGTGTGCCTGCTCACAGTGAGGAACCCTCAGGATATCCCTCTCATTGATGATCGGGAACACACAATATTAAGGCTTATGTACTTAGACCACCTGGAAGTTTATGAACTAAGATGTATGTTATTTTATGGGAGAGATTTAGTTATAGACTACAGGGGAGATGTACTAAGGTGTGATAAAGAGGAGATAACTTCTCCAGTGACATAAACTCTCAAGTCCCTATGTTATCCTATGGACAGCTTTAGTTATAAACTACAGGGGAGATGTACTAAGGTGTGATAAAGAGGAGATAACTTTTCCAGTGAGATAAACTCTCCAGTTTCTATTTTATTCTATGGGAGATCTTTAGTTACAGGGAGATGTACTAAGGTGTGATAAAGAGGAGATAACTTCTCCAGTGAGATAAACTCTCCAGTTCCTATGTTATTCTATGGGAGTGCTTTAGTTATAGACTACAGGGGAGATGTACTAAGTTGTGATAAAGAGGAGATAACTTCTCCAGTGAGATAAACTCTCCAGTTCCTATGTTATTATATATGAGAGTTTTAGTTATAGACTACAGGAGAGATGTACTAAGGTGTGATAAAGAGGAGATAACTTCTCCAGTGAGATAAACTCTCCAGTTCCTATGTTATTCTATGGGAGAGATTTAGTTATAGACTACAGGGGGAGATGTACTAAGGTGTGATAAAGAGGAGATAACTTCTCCAGTGAGATAAATTGTCCAGTTCCTATGTTATTCAATGGGAGAGGTTTAGTTGTAGACTACAGGGGAGATGTACTAAGGTGTGATAAAGAGGAGATAACTTCTCCAGTGAGATAAACTCCCCAGTTCCTATGTTATTCTATGGGAGAGATTTAGTTATAGACTACAGGGGGAGATGTACTAAGGTGTGATAAAGAGGAGATAACTTCTCCAGTGAGATAAATTGTCCAGTTCCTATGTTATTCAATGGGAGAGGTTTAGTTGTAGACTACAGGGAGAGATGTACTAAGGTGTGATAAAGAGGAGATAACTTCTCCAGTGTGATAAACTCTCCAGTTACTATGTTATTCTATGGGAGATATTTAGTTATAGACTACAGGGGGAGATGTACTAAGGTGTGATAAAGAGGAGATAACTTCTCCAGTGAGATAAACTCTCCAGTTCCTATGTTATTCTATGGGAGAGCTTTAGTTATAGACTACAGGGGAGATGTACTAAGATGTGATAAAGAGGAGATAACTTCTCCAGTGAGATAAACTCTCCAGTTCCTATGTTATTATATCGGAGAGATTTAGTTATAGACTACAGGAGAGATGTACTAAGGTGTGATAAAGAGGAGATAACTTCTCCAGTGTGATAAACTCTCCAGTTCCTATGTTATTCTATGGGAGATCTTTAGTTATAGACTACAGGGGAGATGTACTAAGGTGTGATAAAGAGGAGATAACTTCTCCAGTGTGATAAACTCTGCAGTTCCTATGTTATTCTATGGGAGAGATTTAGTTATAGACTACAGGGGAGATGTACTAAGGTGTGATAAAGAGGAGATAACTTCTCCAGTGAGATAAACTCTCCAGTTCCTATGTTATTCTATGGGAGAGATTTAGTTATAGACTACAGGGGAGATGTACTAAGGTGTGATAAAGAGGAGATAACTTCTCCAGTGAGATAAACTCTCCAGTTCCTATGTTATTCTATGGGAGATCTTTAGTTATAGACTACAGGGGAGATGTACTAAGATGTGATAAAGAGGAGATAACTTCTCCAGTGAGATAAACTCTCCAGTTCCTATGTATTCTATGGGAGAGATTTAGTTATAGACTACAGGAGAGATGTACTAAGGTGTGATAAAGAGGAGATAACTTCTACAGTGAGATAAACTCTCCAGTTCCTATGTTATTCTATGGGAGAGATTTAGTTATAGACTACAGGGGAGATGTACTAAGGTGTGATAAAGAGGAGATAACTTCTCCAGTGAGATAAAATCTCCAGTTCCTCTGTTATTCTATGGACTTAATGCGCTAAGATATTTCAAGTTAGGGATATCTTAGTGCATTGGCTTCACAGAATAATATAGGAACTGGAGAGTTTATCACACTGGAGAAGTTATCTCCCCTTTATCACCTGTTTATCACACCTTAATGCATCCTCTCCACAGAAGCCATTTTGGTTCAAACCAACAGCATCATAAGGGCATATGAAAATTTCCGTTGATTACTTCCAGTTGACTGGCTGGGGATGAGTGGAATTGTGGTCCTGCACAGCTGCATGGCCTCAGATTTACCACCCTACTCTAGCGTTTAGAACTCTGTAGGGAAGCCATTTTCCTGTAGCCCTGCTTATTTTTTCCGTTGAGTGAGTTCCTTTACATACGACTGTACCTTGCAGGTCCAACCACCTTTTGTGGGACATTCTATTTACTCCAACCTGTTCCAAATATTTCTATCCTAGCCCCACCCACTTTCCAATCTTTGTCCTGCCCCTTTCCAGCCAACTCTGTTCTAACACCCACAACATGAAGTGAATAGAGATATATAGACCAGCCCATCCCACGTAGTTGGCAGGGCTCCGGGGAATGGACCCACCATTGTTCCCGGATATATAAATACCTTGGATTTGGGAGCCATCCAGTACACCAGACAGAGGAGGGGCATGGTGAGGAAGATGGTGCAGGCGATGAAGAGTTTCCAGATGGTATTACTACCCCTCCACCCTGACAGCTTCCCACTCCAGATGGAGGAGAGGACCTGCTGGCAGATGGGGTGCGCCACAAACTATCCAAAACAAAACAAAATTGTAGTTATTGTTCACATCTTTGTTTATCAAGGCCTAAACTAACAGAGCTGCTGAGTAGCTTCTCCGGTTCCACCCATTTTCCCCATATTTCTGACACTTAAAGGACCAGTAAACATTTTTTAGGAAAAAATATATATTGTAGGGATTTTCCTCTTCAGTAAAATAGGGGTATTCCCACTGCCGAGAGATTTATATTTCCAGAGTTATTACAGTTTAAACCCATGTTTTTTTACATTAGCAGTGCCCTCTAGTGGTTAAATTCTAATTAGATTTCCTGTCTTCAACACTTTGAGTACCAGAGAGGTATCCAGGCATTGCATGGCAATGCGTTGGATACCTCTCTGGCACGCAAAGGGTTAAACTTTATCTGCCACTTAAAGGAGCAGTAAACTTTTTTTATGAAAAAATATATATGTAGGGATTTTCCTACTGAGTAAAATAAGGGTATTCCCACTGCAGAGAGCTTTATATTGCCAGAGTTATTACAGTTTAAACCCATGTTTTTTTACATTAGCAGTGCCCTCTAGTGGTTAAATTCTAATTAGATTTCCTGTTAGATTCTAATGGAGAGGAAAGTCAGAAAAGTCAGTGACATACAGTTCTCCATAGAATGTGATAGAAACTGCCTGTCACTTCCTGTCAGTTAGAACTATCAGGAAGAAAACACAGTTAATTAACTTACTGTCAGTTAGAACTATCAGGAAGAAAACACAGTTAATTAACTTCCTGTCAGTTAGAACTATCAGGACGTAAACACAGTAAATTCACTTCCTGTCAGTTAGACCTATCAGGAAGTAAACACAGTAAATTCACTTCCTGGTTATTTAAACTGCTATAATTTTTGAATAAAACATCTGACAGCGATGGGAGTGACCTTGTTTTACTCAGCAGGAAAAGCTCTATAAAATATGTGTTTTCGTAAATAAAAGTTTACTGCTCCTTTAAAGGACAAACTGCTCATTTCTTAGATTCTATCCATCCATTTAAGACTTCCTAAGCAAAGTTGGTACTATATACACATGGGTGCTGCAATGCTGGCACAAAATAACCACTAGGGTTGCCACCTTTTCTTCAAAGAAGTACCAGCCATGGCATTCCCTCCATAGACTTAACATTGGACAGAAGCCAATTTTTTACCAGCCTGCCGGTAAAATACTGGCTAGGTGGCAACCCTAATAACCACAGGGTTCATGTGTAGCAAGATATACAGCAGACTCACCGCAATTCAATACGGGTGCTGTACCACTACGTCCCTCTGTCTCCAGAAATCTTCATACACAAAGGACGCGGCAGCACTCCAATCAGAAACGGATCCCAAGCTCGAGGCAAACAACTGACTAAAAACTTGACTTTACTGAAATAATTTAAAAACAAGGATAGGCATGGATGAAGCAGGACATACAAATGTGTACAGGAGCTACCGAATGTCTTACACGTTTCTCTCTTTGCAGCACTTCATTAAATCGCAAAACACCTAAGACTTATCCACAGCTCCCGATGTTTAATATTAGTTCAATAAAGTCAAGTTTTTATCCATTTGTTTGCCTCCAGCTTGGGATCCCTTTCTGCCTAGAGTGCTGATGTAACTTTTGTGTATGGAGACCTCTGAAAAGTAACATACTGTAGTTGATATGATTAAAGTAGAATTAATACCTCCTATTATTACCAAAAAATCTTAATGGCCCCTATGAATTTTGTCATGTCCATAAAGGCCACCATGACAATTGGTAGCAGGACCACAGGACCTCAAACGCCACCCACTCCACATTGTAATCTTAACCCTTTACTCACCAAATTTTGTGCGCAATCCATCGCTTCATAATACACTAATTTCCTGGTTCATAAAGGGTTAAAGGGATAGTAATGTTTCATAATAAAAGAAGCTCTAATTAATCATCATAGTATTTGGACTTTGGAGAGTGTTATTTCAATTCTGTCAGAGTTGTAGTTCAAGAGTAATTCAATGACAAAGTATCCCCCTCCCACCCCTTTTACTGATGTAACACTGCTCAGCCAGATCAGAAGGGAGGTGCCCAGGTAGATTGCAGAGAGGGACAATCTTCAATTAAGATAAGGGAAAAACCTGAAAAACTTGTCAAGGGGTGTAGGTCTTTCATTGTTCTCATAGGAAGAAGATTGTCCCCTGCTGTTATCTGTCTGGTCTATGGACTGCATTCCACATCTGAGAAGAGATGGCTTACACTAGGTAAAAGGGGCGGGAGGGGAAACTTTGCTTGTGAATATTTAGACTTTGCCAAGGCATTTGATACGGTTCCACACAAGAGGTTACTGTACAAACTGAATGTAATAGGCCTAGGGGAAAATGTTTGTGTGTGGATTAGAAATTGGCTGAAAGATAGAATGCAAAGAGTGCTAGTAAATGGCAAGTTCTCCAGTTGGATAAACGTGATAAGTGGAGTACCTCAGGGATCTGTCCTGGGTCCTTTTCTTTTTAATTTGTTTATTAATGACCTCCCAGAGGGCATAGGGAGTGATGTATCAGTGTTTGCCGATGACACAAAATTAAGTAGGGTAATAAAGTCTGAACTGGATGTGTCTTCATTACAAGAGGATTTGGACAAATTGAGTAACTGGGCAGGCAAATGGCAAATGAGATTCAATATAGACAAGTGTAAAGTTATGCATTTTGGGTATAATAATAAAAATGCAACATATAGTTTAAATGGTGTTTCTCTGGGGAGTAATGGTAGACAATAGACTTAGCAGTAGCATGCAGTGCCAGCTGGCAGCTGCAAAGGCCAATAAGATATTGGCATGTATTAAAAGGGGTATTGACTCAAGGGAGGAAGATATTATTATGCCTCTTTACAGGTCCATGGTAAGACCCCACCTAGAATATGCTGTTCAATTCTGGGCGCCCTTTCTGAAAAAGGACATTATGGAACTAGAGAGAGTGCAGAGGAGGGCTACAAAACTAGTAAGTTTTAGTTATGAGGAAAGGCTAGAAAAGTTAAACTTGTACACACTAGAGAGTCTTAGAGGGGATATGATAACACTATATAAATATGTTCAGGGCCCATATAAAGGGCTCTCCAAAGACCTGTTCATTAAAAGAACAGTACACAGGACAAGGGGCCACCCGCTTAGACTTGAGGAAAGGAGATTTAATCTACAACAGCGGAAGGGATTCTTTACTGTAAGGACAATAAAGGTATGGAATGCACTTCCTGAGGAGGTGGTGCTATCAAATACATTAGATGCCTTTAAAAAGGGCCTGGATACTTATTTAAAAGAGCATAACATAGAGGGCTATGTACGTTAGTATTAGGATTAATATTTTACTTAGGGCTTGTTGATCCAGGGAGAAATCTGATTGCCATTTGGAATCAGGAGGGAATTCTTCCCCCCCCCCCCATTCGGGGCAGAATTTGAAATTGCTGTATTGTTGTGGGGTTTTTTGCCTTCTTTTGGATCAACGATGGTAAACAGGAATAGGAAAAGGGTTGAACTAGATGGACGCAAGTCTTTTTTCAACCGAAATTACTATGTTACTAATATCTCTCAAACCATAAAGGTCTGAGAGATAAGACTTACATCGTTCTTCATGTTTTTTTAATGCCTACAAAATAAAATAAAGATAAAACAAAGTATTACTATCCCTTTAAGTAGTCTAAAGCAATCTACTTCAGTTTGAGGGAAACAAAAAACAGTAAGTGTCATTTCGTCCTCCATGGACATGAAATCAGAAATGATTGAAGTTTTTATCTACTGAATAAAGGCTCAAGAACATTCATCAAGTTCAACTGAGACCGTATCATCCTAGGTTTTGTTGATCCAGATGAAGAAATCAAAAAATGAAGACATTTTCAGTTAAGCCCCAGGAGGGTAACAAAAATCCTTCCCGTCTCTATAAGGCGGTCCGATGTCAACCTATCTGCATTGTAAACAACTGTCATAATTCTTTATATTCTTCTGAGCCAGAAATGTATCTGGTATTTTTGAAGATATCTACAGAATCAGTCAGCACAACACCCCAAGACAAAAAATGTTACATCCTTAGTAGTGATGAGCGAGCACCCCAATGCTCGGGTGTTCGGGTGCTCTGACCGAGCGCCCCCGGAGGCTCGAGTGCTCGGCCGAGCACCCGAGCCCCATTGAAGTCAATGGGAGGACTCGAGCATTACACCAGGCACCCCCTGCTCTGATGAGGGTAGGGTGCCTGGTCCATAGGAAAAGGGAAGAAAAGGATGGAAACACCACAGGAATGGTTCAGGGACAGCATAGGGAGGATGTCTGGATGCATCTTGGACTCCAACATCGCTACTGGGAACGATCTTTCGCCCGTAGTACGCCATTTTTACAGACTGACCATAAAACACACAAAAAGGAAAATAAAAACGACTTTAGGCGAAAAATTGTTACCAAACAATATTTGCTGTATATTTACTTGTATATCATCTGCAAATTCTCCCAAAAATTTCCTTGATTTTCTGAAGTGAGGCCATGATTAAGAGGGAAACGTGCGCAGAGGCAAATTATCCCAAAAATTTCCTTGATTTTCTGAAGTGAGGCCATGATTAAGAGGGAAACGTGCGCAGAGGCAAATTCTCCCAAAAATTTCCTTGATTTTCTGAAGTGAGGCCATGATTAAGAGGGAAACGTGCGCAGAGGCAAATTCTCCCAAAAATTTCCTTGATTTTATTGAACTGAGGCCATGATTAAGAGGGAAACATGCGCTGAGCTGACCATCTAAAACATTATGGGTGAGGGTCTGCTGCAGAGCTGACCATCCTAAACATTATATGCGAAGGCCCGCTAGTGAGCTGACGCTATAAAACATTATATGAGAGGGCCCGCTAGAGAGCTGACCCAATAAAACATTATATGAGAAGGCCCGTTGGTGAGCTGACCTATATAAAAATTGTCAAACAGGGCCCGCTGGTGAGCTGGCCCTATATAAAAATTATATCACAGGGCCCGCTGGTGAGCTGGCCCTATATAAAAATTATAGCACAGGGCATATGGAAGAGGAGGAGGAGGATGAGAAGATTAAGAGTCAACCATATACCCGTTTTTTGGGTGGTAGGGGTGAATGGGAATACAGAGTATTCCCATCATTGTAAATAATATATGTAAAGTGAGTTTATGTTCCCCCGGGGCTTTCCTCCAGTGGAGTGGAGAAGTCAGGGGAAATCCAGGCCTTGTTCATTTTTATAAGTGTCAACCTATCAGCATTGTCGGTGGAAAGGCGGATACGCTTATCTGTTATGATGCCACCAGCAGCACTAAATACCCGCTCAGACAGAACGCTGGCGGCAGGGCAGGCCAGCACCTCCAAGGCGTAGAGTGCCAGTTCATACCACGTGTCCAGCTTGGACACCCTGTAGTTGTAAGGCACAGAGGGATCATTGAGGACGCTGACACGGTCTGCTACGTACTCCTTCACCATCTTCCAAAACTTTTCCCTCCTTGTGACACTAGGCTGCGCATCAGGGTGAGGGTGCTGGCGGGGTGTCATGAAGGTGTCCCACGCCTTGGAGAGTGTTGCCCTGCCTTTGTCGGAACTGCTGTGTGCTCCCCTTTTCTCCCCTTCTCGGTTGGCCAAGGTAGCACGTACTCTGCCGCCAGCGGTGTCAGATGGAAAATTTTGGAGCAATTTTTCAACAAGAACCTTCTGGTATTGCACCATTTTGCTTGTCCTCTCCACCGGAGGAATGAGAGATGAGAAATTCTCTTTGTAGCGGGGGTCCAGAAGGGTGAACACCCAGTAATCCGTGTTGTCTAAAATGCGTACAACGCGTGGGTCACGGGAAAGGCAGCCTAACATAAAGTCAGCCATGTGTGCCAGAGTACCAACAGTCAAGATTTCGCTGTCCTCACTAGGAGGATGACTCTCAATCTCCTCATCCTCTTCCTCCTCTTCTGCCCACCCACGCTGAAGAGATGGAACTAAAGTTCCATGGCTACCCTCTGTAGCGGAGGCAACCGTGTCTTCCTCCTCCTCCTCCTCCTCCTCCTCCTCCAATTGTCGCTGAGAAGACGAAGTGAGGGTGCTCTGGCTATCACCTTGTGTAAGCTCTTCCTCCCCCATTTCCACCTCTTCCACATGCAAAGCGTCGGTTTTAATTGTGAGCAGCGAGCGTTTCAGTAGACACAGAAGTGGGATGGTTACACTGATAATAGCGTTATCGCCGCTCACCATCTGTGTCGATTCCTCAAAATTGCGTAAAACCTCGCAGAGGTCTGACATCCATTCCCACTCCTCACTTCTGATTACAGGAAGTTGAACGGAGAGGCGACGACCGTGTAACAGCTGGTACTCCACTACTGCCCTCTGCTGCTCACAAAGCCGGGCCAACATGTGGAAGGTGGAGTTCCAGCGCGTGCTCACGTCACACAGCAGCCGGTGAGCTGGCAATTGTAAGCGCTGCTGCAGCTTCAACAGGCCGGCCGAAGCTGTAGATGACTTACGGAAATGTGCACACACGCGGCGCACCTTGGTCAAGAGATCATGCACATTGGGGTAGGTTTTTAGAAATCGCTGAACCACTAAATTAAATACATGCGCTAGGCATGGTACGTGTGTGAGCTTGCCGAGCTCCAAAGCCGCCACCAAGTTACGCCCATTATCACACACAACCATGCCTGGTTGCAGGTTGAGTGGCGAGAGCCACTGCTCGGTCTGGTGACTAATCCCCTGCAACAGCTCTGAGGCCGTGTGCCTCAGTGCCGTGTCCCCAAGGCAGATCAGCTTCAGCACGGCCTGTTGACGCTTCCCCACTGCAGTGCTACACTGCTTCCAGCTACTGGCTGATGGGGGAGTGGCGCTGCGTGTAGAGAATTCGGAGGTGGAAACGGAGGAGGAGGAGCCAATAACGTAGGTGCTGACGGAAACCCTGATGGAGGTAGGGCCCGCAATCCTCGGCGTGGGTAGCACCCGTGCCATCCCAGGGTCCGAGTCGCTCCCAGCCTCCATGACATTCACCCAGTGTGCCGTCAGGGAAATGTAGCGTCCCTGGCCACAAGCACTTGTCCATGTGTCAGTCGTTAAGTGGACCTTCCCAGTAACTGCGTTGGTCAGGGCACGGGTGATGTTACGGGACACATGGTGGTGTAATGCGGGGATGGCACACCGGGAAAAGTAGTGGCGGCTGGGGACCGCGTACCGAGGGACAGCTGCTGCCATCAGGCTGCGGAAGGACTCAGTGTCCACAAGCCTAAATGGCAGCATTTCGATGGCCAGTAATTTGGAAAGGTGTGAGGTTAGTGCTATGGCCTGTGGGTGGGTGGCTGGGTATTTTCTCTTGCGCTCAAATGCCTGGGGTAACGACATTTGGACGCTGTGCTGGGACAGGGAAGTGGATGTGGTCGCTGATGGTGCTTCAGATGGTACAGGTGCAGGGCGGGAGGTATGCGGGCCTGCGCCTTCGACAGGCGATTGGCCGGCACCGAAAACAGGGGAAGAGGAGGCAGTGGTGTGGCCTGCAGACACAGATGGGCGATCCAGGCGTTCCTCCCACTTATTACGGTGCTTGGATGCCATGTGTCGGATCATGCTGGTGGTGGTGAGGTTTCTAGTGTTCATGCCTCGGCTCATTCTGGTGTGGCACAGGTTGCAAACTACAATTCTTTTGTCGTCCGCACTTTCCTTAAAAAAACGCCATACCGCGGAACACCTACCCCTTGGCAAGGGAGATTTACGCAAGGGGGTGCTCCGTGGAACATTTGCGGGCCGGTTTGGTGCGGTCCGCCTTCTTTCTGTAGCCACACCACTGCCTCTTCCAGCCTGTTGCGGTGCTGCAGATGGCTCACCCTCAGGACTGCTGTCATCGCTCGGCTCTACACCTTCCCAGGTGGGGTCAGTCACCTCATCGTCCACCAAGTCCTCCTCCACTTCCTCACTCTGATCATCCTCCTCATGTCTTGATCCCACCACATACTCAGTCATTGACAATTGTATAACATTCTCCTCAACAAGGTCTTGAGACAGTAATAGTGGTTGATTTAATGGCAACTGTGTCTCATCATCATCATCATCATCCACTACTTCCTTTGACCTTAAATGCCGTTCACATCTGTCATCTTCTTGTGATTGGGTACCCTCTAGAGGTTGTGAATCAGGGCACAAGATGTCATGTTCCTCTGCAAGCGTGCTTGGAGAGAGGGTCAAATGAAGGATTGGTGATGAGACGAGCTCCTCACTATATCCCAGTGTGGGATCACTTCTTTGACCAGACCGTGTATGGTGGGAGGAAGGATGATCAGAGTGAGGATTATGTTGACCAGACTCTTGGCTACTGAGAGTGGACTTGGTGGAAGACAGGGTGGTGCTTAACCGACTGGAAGCAGTATCAGCTGACATCCAACCGACCACCTGTTCACAGTGGTCGGACCTCGAGAGTGATGTCCTGCAACGCCCTGTAAAATGAGACATGAAGCTAGGTATGGTGGATGTCTTTCTTTCTTGTGCTCTGGCACCAGGCACAGTTTCTCCGCGTCCTGACCCGCGCCCTGAACTATCAGGATCACGTCCACTTCCCCGTCCCTTTTTACCCGCCTTCTTCATCTTACACGGAATATGTGACTTTGATATTTTAGTTTGAAAACTTAACAGTATTTCTTCCTATTCTGCAACTGTGCACAGTACACAGAATAGGCTGCTAAACTGCGGTGACGCACACTGAATGGAATATGTGACTTTGATATTTTAGTTTGAAAACTTAACAGTATTTCTTCCTATTCTGCAACTGTGCAGAGTACACAGAATAGGCTGCTAAACTGCGGTGACGCACACTGAATATAATATGTGACTTTGATATTTTAGTTTGAAAACTTAACAGTATTTCTTCCTATTCTGCAACTGTGCAGAGTACACAGAATAGGCTGCTAAACTGCGGTGACGCACACTGAATGGAATATGTGACTTTGATATTTGAGTTTGAAAACTTAACAGTATTTCTTCCTATTCTGCAACTGTGCAGAGTACACAGAATAGGCTGCTAAACTGCGGTGACGCACACTGAATGGAATATGTGACTTTGATATTTTAGTTTGAAAACTTAACAGTATTTCTTCCTATTCTGCAACTGTGCAGAGTACACAGAATAGGCTGCTAAACTGCGGTGACGCACACTGAATATAATATGTGACTTTGATATTTTAGTTTGAAAACTTAACAGTATTTCTTCCTATTCTGCAACTGTGCAGAGTACACAGAATAGGCTGCTAAACTGCGGTGACGCACACTGAATGGAATATGTGACTTTGATATTTTAGTTTGAAAACTTAACAGTATTTCTTCCTATTCTGCAACTGTGCAGAGTACACAGAATAGGCTGCTAAACTGCGGTGACGCACACTGAATGGAATATGTGACTTTGATATTTTAGTTTGAAAACTTAACAGTATTTCTTCCTATTCTGCAACTGTGCAGAGTACACAGAATAGGCTGCTAAACTGCGGTGACGCACACTGAATATAATATGTGACTTTGATATTTTAGTTTGAAAACTTAACAGTATTTCTTCCTATTCTGCAACTGTGCAGAGTACACAGAATAGGCTGCTAAACTGCGGTGACGCACACTGAATGGAATATGTGACTTTGATATTTTAGTTTGAAAACTTAACAGTATTTCTTCCTATTCTGCAACTGTGCAGAGTACACAGAATAGGCTGCTAAACTGCGGTGACGCACACTGAATATAATATGTGACTTTGATATTTTAGTTTGAAAACTTAACAGTATTTCTTCCTATTTTGCAACTGTGCAGAGTACACAGAATAGGCTGCTAAACTGCGGTGACGCACACTGAATGGAATATGTGACTTTGATATTTTAGTTTGAAAACTTAACAGTATTTCTTCCTATTCTGCAACTGTGCAGAGTACACAGAATAGGCTGCTAAACTGCGGTGACGCACACTGAATATAATATGTGACTTTGATATTTTAGTTTGAAAACTTAACAGTATTTCTTCCTATTCTGCAACTGTGCAGAGTACACAGAATAGGCTGCTAAACTGCGGTGACGCACACTGAATGGAATATGTGACTTTGATATTTGAGTTTGAAAACTTAACAGTATTTCTTCCTATTCTGCAACTGTGCAGAGTACACAGAATAGGCTGCTAAACTGCGGTGACGCACACTGAATGGAATATGTGACTTTGATATTTTAGTTTGAAGACTTTACAGTATTTCTTCCTATTCTGCAACTGTGCAGAGTACACAGAATAGGCTGCTAAACTGCGGTGACGCACACTGAATATAATATGTGACTTTGATATTTTAGTTTGAAAACTTAACAGTATTTCTTCCTATTCTGCAACTGTGCAGAGTACACAGAATAGGCTGCTAAACTGCGGCGAAGCACACTGAATGGAATATGTGACTTTGATATTTTAGTTTGAAAACTTAACAGTATTTCTTCCTATTCTGCAACTGTGCACAGTACACAGAATGTGCTGCTAAACTGCGGCGACGCACACTGAATGGAATATGTGACTTTGATATTTTAGTTTGAAGACTTAACAGAATGTGCTCTAATCTGCAACTTTGCACACTAAACAGAATGTGCTCTAATCTGCAACTTTGCACACTAAACAGAATGTGCTCTAATCTGCAACTTTGCACACTAAACAGAATGTGCTCTAATCTGCAACTTTGCACACTAAACAGAATATATGTTTTTTTTTTTTTTTTTTTTTTCCCCCCCACACAAAATAAACTGCTGCCCCCACACACAGTAGTCCTAAAAAGGACTTTTGGTTCTTTTTTTTTGTTCAACAAGACTTTTCTTCTCCCTACACTGACTTTCCCTTCCTATCCTCATCTCTCCCTGGCTAAGACTGAGCCGAACTCGCTGGTCAGGTGCTATACAGCACCCGACCACGGGTTCTGGCCAGCCAATCAGTGTAATGCCAGCAGCCAACATGGCTGCTGGCATTACACTGATGTCAGAGCCTCCCTGCACGTTTATTGGCTGCGCAGCAGCCGCGAAACGTGCGGGGAGGAGACCCGAACATGGCGGGCGAGCACATGCGGTACTCGTACGAGTACCGCCATGTGCCGAGCAGAGCGATGCTCGAGCCGATCCGAGCATCGGCCGAGCATGCTCGCTCAACACTAATCCTTAGTGTTCTCACTACAAAAAAAACATATTTAAGTCAATGACTCCTTTCTAGTGTTGAGCGAGCACCCCGATGCTCGGGTGCTCGGGTGCTCTGACCGAGCACCCCCTGAGGCTCGTGTGCTCGGCCGAGCACCCGAGCCCCATTGGAATGAATGGGGCGACACCAGGCACCCCCTGCTCTGATGAGGGGAGGGTGCCTGGTCAATGCCCCCTTCATCTCCGCTATGCCCCCTTCATCTCCGAATGCCCCCTTCAGCTCCGCAATGTCCCCCTTCAGCTCCGCTATGCCCGTCTTCCATAATGTGCCCCTTCATCTCCGCTATGCCCCTCTTCCACAATGTGCCCCTTCATCTCCGCTATGCCCCTCTTCCACAATGTCCCCCTTCATCTCCTCTATGCCATAGAGGAGATGAAGGGGGACATTGTGGAAGAGGGGCATAGCGGAGATGAAGGGGCACATTGTGGAAGAGGGGCATAGCGGAGATGAAGGGGCACATTGTGGAAGACGGGCTTAGCGGAGATGAAGGGGGACATTGTGGAAGAGGGGCATAGAGTCTATGCCCCTCTTCCACAATGTCCCCCTTCATCTCCGCAATGCCCCCGTACCTCCAGTCCCTGGTGGTCCAGCGGAGCGTCTTGTGATCTGTGCCTCTTCCGGCACAGATCCCCGCCACCCGAACATGGCGGGAGAGCACATGGCGGTACTCGACGAGTACCGCCATGTGCCGAGCAGAGCGATGCTCGAGCCGATCCGAGCATCGGCCGAGCACGCTCGCTCATCACTACTCCTTTCCTCTAGACGTCCCCCTGCCATCTCTGAGTAAATAATTCCCCAGAAAGATCTTTGTATTGACCGCTAATATGTGTAAGTTATGTAAAACATATCACCCCTTAGACGTCTCTTTTCTCATGTAAACAAACCCAGTTTGGCTAGTCTCTCTTTATAACTCAGATCCTCCAATCCTTTTATCAGTTTTGTTGCACGTCTCGGCACCTTTTTCAGTTCAGTAAAGTCTTTTTTTAAGAACTGGCGCCCAAAATTGTACTCCATATTCTAGATGAGGCCTAACCAAGGATTTATACACATGTAGGATAATATTCCCATCCCTTGCATCAACACCTCTTTTTATGCAGGCTAGTACCTTATTTGCTCTTGCAGCAGCTGAGTGACTGCACACTGCTGTGAAGTCTATTGTCTATCAGTTCTCCTAAATCTTTCTCTAAATCTTTCTGATTTAGAGTATATGTAGCATGTTTGCTTCTACAGCCCAAATGCATAAACTTACAACTATTTTATTTTTATCTCCCTGGGTCTGTTTTCAGAGAGTTTACTGTCAGGGACAGTGAAAGCAGAAATAGTAAAACAACATATAAAAAATAAAAAAAATGAAACAATGTAAAAACAGATTGGATACAGAATACAGAACATTCAGTGCTGCAGTGTATCACTGTACTGCTTTGATGGTCACTGACTGGAAAACTCTGGAAACACAGATCCAGGAAGCTTACTGTCAGGAACATTAAAAAGAAAAAAAAAATAGGTGAAAGGTAATAAAAATAAACACGTATCGTCAACTTGACTTACATATTATACGCTTACATAACATCAAAGTCAAAATAAAGGGTCACAATCTCTTCAACACTTTGAGTACCAGAGAGGTATCCAGGCATTGCATGGCAATGCGTTGGATACCTCTCTGGCACGCAAAGGGTTAAACTTTATCTGCCACTTAAAGGAGCAGTAAACTTTTTTTATGAAAATATATATATTGTAGGGATTTTCCTACTGAGTAAAAAAAGGGTATTCCCACTGCCGACACATTTATATTGCCAGAGTTATTACAGTTTAAACTCATGTTTTTTTACATTAGCAGTGCCCTCTAGTGGTCAAATTCTAATTAGATTTCCTGTTAGATTCTAATGGAAAGGAAAGTCAGAAAAGTCAGAGACATACAGTTCTTCATAGAATGTGATAGAAACTGCTGAGTCACTTCCTGTCAGTTAGAACTATCAGGAAGTAATCACAGTAAATTCACTTCCTGTCAGTTAGAACTATCAGGAAGTAATCACAGTAAATTCACTTCCTGTCAGTTAGAACTATCAGGAAGTAATCACAATAAATTCACTTCCTGATTATTTCAACTGTTATAATGTTTGAATAAAACATCTGACAGCGATGGAAGTGACCTGGTTTTATTCAGCAGGAAAAGCTCTATAAAACGTGTTTTCATAAAAAAAAGTTTACTGCTCCTTTAAGGTCACATTAATTCTATACTGCACAAACCCATGCCAGTCCTTCCTAGTTCTCCGGGGGCATGGGATCTATTTCCTGGTGTGTCCCTCCCATGCGTTACCTGTTTCTGGTTATGGTGCACAGCGAGCCGGAGTCTGGCCAGGTTAGGAATCCCCTCCTCGAAGGCCTGATTGTCCAGCTGCTCCTCATCACTGTCGTCCCCACAATCGTTGAGCACCGCTGTCACTTCGCTCTGGTTACGGCACATACCCAGCAGTTCCACCGCAAACTCCTGGCACAGCTTCTCCAAGCTCAGATATTCCGGCTGCGGGGACCACAGTGCCCGTTATATACCTATGTCTGTATCCAGCATTTCATTCATTACCCTGGGCCATATGCACAAAGTAGGAGAACTGCAATTCTGGGTTAAAATAACTGAAATATCTTTAAGAATGCAGTTTTCATGATGACCACCAGGTGTCGCTACATGTACACTAACCATTCCCAGTATCAGATTTGGGAGCTGTAATCAGGAAGATAGGGAGGAAGAACTCTGCTGCAAACCAGCTGCCCCATTGGTAAAACATAAATATCCCCCAAATCCCCATTCATTTCACTGGAGCTTTTAATCCATTGACTGGTGGTGAGATCTCTAATTACCCTTGGTAGCTGTATTTCTGTGGGTTAACGTTACAGCAGGCTCCATTTACCATGCTACTGAGGTTGCCACCCACAGAAATACAGCTACTAAGGGAAGCGTGAACGCACTCCCTGGGGCAGCTGGGAAGTCCTGAGGCATCATGCGGGAATACAGGTGCCATAGAACACGGAAGTACCTGATTTGAAGTCTTCATATCTCCACTAGTAGGTGAGTTAAAAAAAAAAAAAGCGCTAATCTTGTTTTAATGATTAAAGCCCATGATGAAATTTTTATTTTTTATTTAGGTGAATGTTCCACTTTAAGGACCCCTGACAGTCCTGGAATGTCACATATTTTTTACTTACAATTAAAAACGGGCCTGAAATTGACCTCTTCGAGACCAGATCGGTCTTTCTCAGAACCCCGCCTGGCGCATCGGTACATGTAAGAGGTCACGTGTACCGGCGTGTCGGCAGGGATCAAACCAGTCTTTAAGAGAAGGTAACTTCCCTGGACCGCTGTCGTTAAAGGGATAGTAATACTTACGATGTAAAAAAATATATGATGTAGGGTTTATGTCCCCGAATAAAACAAGAGTACTCCCACTGCTGAGAGATATTTTATAAAAAAATTATAACAGCTCAAACTTTAATTTTCTAGGTGGAATATCACAGCGGCCTTAAAATTTACAGTGGTGCTGTAGTTACACCATCCTATGAAGATTTATGGTCTACAGACCAGAGCTGTCCATAGGATGGTGTAGCAACAGCTCCACTGTAAATTTTCAGGCCACTGTGATATTGCTCCTAAAAAATTAAAGTTTGAGCTGTTATAATTTTTTAATAAAATATCTCTCAGCAGTGGGAGTACCTTTGTTTTATTCGGGGACATAAACCCTACAACATATTTTTTTTACATTTTAAGCATTACTATCCCTTTAAGGGGTTAAATATAGTTGTTTCTGAGTTATTTGAGGCTGATTTACTAAAGAGAACTGGGGCAGTTCTGAAGCAAACCAACTGCACCATTGGGGGCAAATAAAAATGTCCCAAAGTTATACTGATTTAAATGGAGCTGTTAGCTCTCTGAAAGGATCCATTTAAATCAATGTGCATGTTTGTTACAAATGGCAAAGAATTGCTCCACCTTTCTTAAAGCGGAACTTTCAGTTACTAATAAGTAGCCCTTGAATTATTAAACATATGGCGACTAGCATCCTAATACACAGGCACGTGCACACATAAACACCAAGGGGGGCTTGAGCACCTGCCTTTTTTGTCCAAAGTGCCCTTGTGCCCTTTTAACAAAAAAAAAAAAGTTGCCTCGCCGCCCACACTAACCCCCCACACCGCCCAGTCAGGTGTGTGCCTCCTTCAGGACAGACCTGTAGATGGTGCGCTCCCTCGTCAGCTCTTTAGTATTACAGAGCGCTGGAAGATGACATCATCTCCCAGCGCTCTGCATGAAGAGAAGACCATGCGGGAGCTCCAGCAGCTACAGGTCTGTGCCAAAGGAGGCACATACAGACCTCTCCTGCCGCTGGACCACCAGGGAAGCGGTAGGAAACGGACACTGGGGGGCAATGTGGAAACGACGGGGCAATATGGATCTGATGGGGGGAAAGATGGAGATGATGGCAATGTAGAGATGATGGGGTAATGTATGTGAGAGTAAGTTGGAGCTGATGGCAATATGGAGCTGATGGGGGCAATATGGATATGAAGGGGGCAATGTGAGAGTAAGTTGGAGCTGATGGGGCAATATGGAGATGATGGGGGCAATGTGAGGGTTAGTTGGAGCTGGTGGAGCAATATGGAGATGATGGGGCAATATGGAGATGATGGGGGCAATATGGAGATGATGGGGGCAATGTGGAGCTGACAGGGGACAATGTAAGGGCAATATGGAGATGATGGGGGCAATGTGGAGATTAGGAGCATTGTGGAGGTGTCCAGTGGAGATGGCCAATGGGGGGGCGGTGCTTCAGATTTCTGTGCCTACAGGCTCCTGAGATGTAAATTCTTTTCTTTTTTTAAATATATATTTTGAATAAATAATTATGAGACGTGCCCTTTTTTTCATTTGAGCCCCTGCCCCCCAAAATGTCTGTGCACATCCCTGCTAATACATGTATTACCTCTGTAAAGTGCCGCATTCTAAATAAATCTTTCATCTAAGGAGACCGGAAGCCAGACATCAGAGCAGACATCTTGTCTGCACGCCTGCGCTGTCAGTCCCGGTCTCCTGTAAGAAGCATTGCAGCGTATAACATGGTAACCAGAAGGACTGACGGCACAGGCACGCAGACTGCACTAACCTGCCCGCCGGTCTCTTAAGATGAAAGATTTCTTTAGAATGTGGCACTTTACAGAGGTAATACACATTTTAGGATGCTAGTCGTGTACCCCTCTGAAACTCAAAGGCATAAAACATTGATTCTTTTTTTTTTTTTTTATTAAACCGTTACAATTTTAACAGACCTTAAACTCTGGCTCCTTTCTTGAGAGTCGCTTAAGCTCCCTGCTCAGCTTGAATGCCCTCAACATGGCATCTTCGCTGGCGATAGACAAATAAGCCCGGCTAGCAATGCCCTTGTAGGTGTTGATGCGGGACAGTGAAAACTTCAGCAGGTCGTACTTGCGCCCATTGCTGCACTCCAAGCAGGCGCAAGAGATCTTATGTGGAGTCGTAATGACGTGACCTTTCTTCATCAGCATCTCCACAATCTCGTAGAGATCCTTCTCACAGGCCAAGGTGAGTGGGGTCACTCCAGGTGCAAATCGGGAGTTGTCAATAGAGTTGTCGAAAAAAGCCAACGAGAAGGACTTAATGTCCATTTTGATCCCTTTCTCCTGATCCAGTCGGTCCAGTAACATCTTGACCACATGTGGTTGGTTGGTGTCTACGGCCACTAAGAGAGCCTCATGGATCTGACGGAAGTCAAACTTGACACAATGAAGAAGGGTCTTCATGATTTCCTCATTTCCCGTCCGGATGGCGAGGTTCAGGGCCTCTCGCCATGACCGGTCTTCGCTATCATCCAACTGCCTTAAGATCCCATCGCTGACCTGCAGAAGTTGCTGCACTTGGATTAGATTCCCATCATGGATGGCATTGATGAGGGACACTGGAAATTTGAGCTTTTTGTTGACAATTTCTCTCCAGTTGGCTTGCTAAGGAAAGGAAGAAATTAAACCTGTAATACATACCATTCTAAGATTCACTTAAAGGATCAGTGACAGGGGCGGACTGACAGGACCCAGGGCCCCTGGTCCAAAAAGAGGTCTGGGCCCCCTGCAGAAATCTCCACGATGCCCCTTCCACCTCCACAATGCCCCCATCATCTCATCGCCACAATGCCCCCTTCTCTCCACAATGCCCCCTTGATCTCATCTCCACAATGCCCCCTTCTCTCCACATTGCCCCCTTGATCTCATCTCCACAATGCCCCCTTCTCTCCACATTGCCCCTTCATCTCCACAATGCCCCCTTCTCTCCACAATGCCCCCTTGATCTCATCTCCACAATATTGCCCCCTTCATCTCCACATTGCCCCCTTCTCTCCACAATGCCCCCTTGATCTCATCTCCACAATGCCCCCTTCTCTCCACATTGCCCCCTTCATCTCCACAATGCCCCCTTCTCTCCACAATGTCCCCTTGATCTCATCTCCACAATATTGCCACCTTCATCTCCACAATGCCCCTTCCACAATGCCCCCTTCCACAATCCCCTCTTCATCTCCACATTTCCCCTTCCATAATACGCCCTTCATCTCCAAAATGCCCCCTTCCACAATCCCCCCTTCATCTCCACAATGCCCCCTTCCACAATCCCCCCTTCATCTCCAAAATGCCCCCTTCCACAATACCCCCTTCATCTCCACATTGCCCCTTCCTCAATGCCCCCATCTCCACAATGCACCCGTCTCCACATTGCTCCTTCATCTCCACAATACCCCCCTTCATCTCCACCATGCCCCTACCTGCAGTCCCTGGTGGTCTAGCGGCGTGGGGCGCGCCTCTAGTAATGCAGAGGCTGGGAGATGATGTCATCTCCCAGCGCTCTGTATTACTAGAACGGCGCGCCGGCGGCCATTGTAGGAGAGCTGCTGAGCAGCTCTGGAAGTGGCGGCGGGCCCCCTTCGGTCACGGGCCCTCGGTCCGTGACCGAATGCCCGATGGTCAGTCCGCCCCTGATCATTCAGATCTGATTTCAGCTAGGTCATTCCAGGTCGATGACCCTGTACAGTTTTACCTGTTATTACATATGACCAGCAGGACTGTACACCATTTCAATCCACTAACAAGACAATACACTAGTATAGAAGTAGGTGACCTGGTACCTAACATATCAGAAAATTCGTCTTGATTTCATTATGAGAAAAAAATGTATATTTTAAGGATTTCTTTACTGACTAAAATACATCCACTGGGGTTCATATACCAAGTACATGCGGACTGAGCTTGAGCTCATTTGAGGAGAATCAATCAACCTATTCCTTGGTTTATGGACCTTCTTACACCTATTTACTAAAGCTCCATTGGAATCTTTGCAAATAGGTGGATTATTATCGGAAAGGCTGGCCGCACCTCGCCGCTGGAGGCTCAGCCAGCCCTTCCATAGAGAATTAGTGCAAGGGAAGCAGCCGGAATCAGGCAGGGATCTTATGTGTTGTAGTCTCCCTAACTATAAGGGTATCCCAGACACAGGTCTTTGCCATACCTTGGAACTCCATCGTCTTGAGCACCCGGAGAGGGCTCATATGTTGGGGCCAGGCGTATGCCAATGTCACCGTTCACGTCACAAAGGGAGCAGAACTTAATTGGGTGGGTGGGGCTTTCTGTCATTATGTTGGGAAGTGGGATGAATATGGTTGGAAGGATGAGAAGTGGGAGGGAAGTGGGAGGAACAAGGTGAGAAGAAGGAGAAGTGGGTGGGAAATGGGAGCACCAGGGTGGGAAGGAGAAGAAGTGGGAGGAACAAGGTGGGAAGGAGGATAAGTGGGTGGGGGATGGGAAGAAGTGGGTGGGAAGTGGGAGGAACAAGGAGGGAAGGAGGAAAAGTGAGTGGGAAGTGGACGGATCAGGATGGGAAGGAGGAGAACTGGGTGCGAAATGGGAGGAACAGGGCAGAAGGAGAAGTGGGAAGAGCAGGGTGGGAAGGAGAAGTAGTTGGAGGAACAGGGTGGGGAGATGGAGAAGTAGGTAGAAAATGGGAGGAACAGGGTGAGAAGGAGAAGTGGAAGGAAAATGTGTGGAACAGGGTGGGAAGGAGGAGAAGTGGGTGTGAATTGGGAGAAAGGGGGTGGGCAGGAGAAGAAGTGGGTGAGAAGTGGGAGGAACAGGGTGAGAAGAAGGAGAAGTGGGTGGGAAGTGGGAGGAACAGGGTGAGAAGGAGGAGAAATGGGTGGGAAGTGGGAGGAACAGGGTGAGAAGGAGGAGAAGTGAGCGGGAAGTGGGAGGAACAGGGTGGAAAGGAGGAGAAGTGGGAGGGAAGAGGGAGGAACAGAGTTGGAAGGAGGAGAAGTGGGTGGGAAGTGGGAGGAACAGGGTGAGAAGGAGGAGAAATGGGAGGGAAGTGGGAGGAACAGGGTGGGAAGGAGGAGAAGTGGCTGGGAAGTGGGAGGAACAGGGTGAGAAGGAGGAGAAATGGGAGGGAAGTGGGAGGAACAGGGTGGGAAGGAGGAGAAGTGGGTGGGAAGTGGGAGGAACAGGGTGGGAAGGAGAAGAAATGGGTGGGAAGTGGGAGGAAAAGGGTGGGAAGGAGGAGAAATGAGTGGGAAGTGGGAGGAACAGGGTGGGAAGGAGGAAAAATGAGTGGGAAGTGGGAGGAACAGGGTGGGAAGGATAAGAAATGGGTAGGAAGTGGGAGGAACAGGGTGGGAAGGAGAAGAAATGGGTGGGAAGTGGGAGGAACAGGTTAGTAAGGCGGAGAAGTGGGTGTAAAGTGGTAGGAACAGGGTGGGAAGGAGGAGGACTGGGAGGGAAGTGGGAGGAACAGGGTGGGAAGGAGGAGAAGTGGGTGGGAAGTGGGAGGAACAGGGTAGTAAGGCGGAGAAGTGGGAGGGAAGAGGGAAGAACAGGGTGGGAAGGAGGAGAAGTGGGTGTGAAGTGAGAGGAACAGGGTGGGAAGGAGGAGAAGTGGGAGGAACAGGGTGGGAAGGAGGAGAAGTGGGTGGGAAGTGGGAGGAACAGGGTAGTAAGGCGGAGAAGTGGGTGTGAAGTTGGCAGATTTTCCCAAGAAACCCACCACCATCAGCCTCTGTCCCCGGAGACCTGGTTATTAACTCTAAAAACTGGGGTCTCCGGGGTCAGATCCTGAGAGTTCCCAGACACGGGCCCTTGCTCTTCAGGTGCTTACAGGGAATAATCTGCACCCCACTGACTAAAGGCCAAAATATACATCTGGGGTTGTGCCGTTTGTCTTGTGCAGAGAAGATCAGTTAGACATGACATCTGTCTGACATTTTGCTGCTGGACTGTCCATGGGTTTAATCATAGAGATGTGAGTATAAAAAGAACCAACAGTAGGAGTTAATCCCACCCACAAAGTGACAACTCAATCACAGGTTGTGATATTATAACATAGTGTACAAAGTGGAAGAAATCATAGTGTATAGGTTCCATAGAATAACATAGGAACTGGACAATTTATCTCCACTTTATCTCCACTTATCACTTCTTTATCACTGCCTAGTGGATCCCCCCCCAATGAGTTAAGGCCCTGTGGTCAAAGGGAAATTGCAGCAATTCTGGGGCAAAGCAATTGCATGACAGGGGGACAAGCACAAATTTCCATTGGTTTAAACTGGGCTTCCAAAGGTTCCCACCGTATTTCAAAGCAATGAGTTGGAAATCTCTCTAGTATTCAAGAAGTTAACCCTCTGAGTGCAAGAGTGGTACGCAACACTATGGCACTCAAAGGGTTGAATGCACCATTTAAATCAATGCACATTTTTGGGATTTGTATCTGACACCTACTGTACATTTGGTCGGCCCCAGAATTTATCCAGCTTGCGTTTGAACACAGGGACCGTTTGTCTTAAAGGGATAGTGATACTTAAAATGTAAAAAACAATATGTTATAGGGTTTATCCCCCTGAGTAAAACAAGAGTACTCCCACTTCTGAAGGGTGTTTCATTCAAAAGATATTACATTTCAAAGTTGAATTTTATAGGTGCAATATCACAGTGGCCTGAAATTGTACAGTGGCGCTGTTGCTACACCATCCTATGGACAGCTCTGATCCCGGGACCATAAATCTCCATAGGATGGTGTAGCAACAGCGCCACTGTACAATGTCAGGCCACTGTAATATTGCACCTAAAAAAATTCAACTTTGAAAATTAATAAGTTTTGAATGAAACACCTTTCAGCAGTGGGAGTGCTCTTGTTTTACTCAGGGGGATAAACCCTACAACATATTTTTTTTTTACATTTTAAGTATTACTATCCCTTTAATTCATTCTGAAACCTGTATTATCTTATTGCTCTGTATACATTTTAGATGTGCAGATGCAATGCTCCGACTTCTCATCAGCAAAGAAAGGAGAGGGGCCCGAACTGACGTTTATTACAATTTGTTCCTATATTGCACAGTTATTAGGAAAACACATCACCAAAGAGAAATTAATTTAAGGTCAAATTCAGAAATAGATTTGAAGAGACTCAATAATCTGTATAAAACATGGGGTTATATTAAATAAACCAACTAGTACCTTAAAGGGAGAATAATGTTTCACAATATAATCAGCTCCAAGTAATCTTCATAGTATTTGGGCCATAGAGAGTGTTATTTCACTACTGTCAGAGTTGTAGTACAAGAGTAATTGAATGATAAAGTATCCCCCTCCTGCCCCTTTTACTGATGTAACACTGCTCACCTCAGAGCAGCAAGACTGTCCGGATGGATCGCAGAGAGGGATAATTTTCAATTAGCATAAAGGAAAAACCTGTCAAGGGGGCAGGGATTTCATTGTTCTCACAATAAGAAGATTGTCCCTTGATGTGATCTCTCTGGTCTTAAAACCAGATTACACATCTGATGGGAGGCGGCTTACACTAAGTAAAAGGAGCGGGAGGGGGATACTTTATCATTCAATTAATCTTGTACTACAACTCTGACAGTACTGAAATAACACTCTCCATGGCCCAAATACTATGAAGATTAATTGGAGCTGCTTTTATTTTGAAACATTATTATCCCTTTAAGATACTCAGAATACAACAAGCAGAGTCCCACATAATAATGAGAATATGTGTATGTGTTTTTGTGTGTGTCTGTGTGTGTGTGTGTTTCTATATATATAAAAGAGAATGGCTCATTGCATAATTTATGTCTCCTCAGGAGACACACATACCCAGGGGTTGCAATAAGGAGGAGTTACTGCTCCCATTGGGTAATTCAATGGGGTCGTGATTTTCACAGGAGTTGCAGTACTGCAGGGAGTTGGCCCGCCCCCACTCTCCAGCCCGCCCATCACTATTCAACTGAGGAAAAAAACAAAATGGCTGCCACTTGCTCTTACACCACCCTAATACACACACATGCCCCACTCACACAGCACCACACACACACACACAGCACTAAACACACACACACCCACATACAGCACCAAACACGCACAGAACCAAACACACACACCACAAAACACAAACAGCACCAAACACACAAACAGCACCAAACACACACACAGCATCAAACACACACACACCAAACACAGCACAGCACCAAACACACGCAGTATCAAACACACACACACAGCATCAAACACACACACACACACACCCCGGATACACACAGCATCACGCACACAAAACACCAAACACACACACAGCACCAAATGCACACAGCATCAAACACACACACAGCATCAAGCACACACACACACCCCAAATACACACACCCCAAATACAAACTGCACCAAACACACACACACACAGCACCAAACACACACACAGCAAACACACACAGCACCAAACACATACACAGCACCAAACACAGCATCAAACACACACCAAACACACACACAGCACCAAACACACACAGCATCAAACACACACACCAAACACACACAGCATCAAACACACACACCAAACACACACACACAGAACCAAACACACACACACACACACACACACACACACCCCAAACACACACACAGTATCGAACACACAGTGCCATAAAGGGATCCCACACATTGCAACCCAGTGCATGGGATTCCTTTCTGGCAATCAAAGGGTTAAGGCTGTCACTGTATTTCTGCTTCCCTACTGACACACTGCTGCACTCCTACTAATGACTACAGGTTTACACCACACAGTGTGATCTTCTCCAACAAAATAACAGCCAAATAACTTACTTCACTCGATTCCCCTCCCTACAACCTTTCCTACCTGCACAGAGCCATGTCTGCTGGTTGCCTAGCAACCATCCCACCTCCCCCACTATACAGGAAGTTGTGCTGCTGGGAGAAATACCCTGACCTGCTGTGTGTGTCATCACATAGGACTCAAGACCACTGTTGTGTATGTATGTCTCACACTATGGGGACACTGTGTAAGTCTCAGTATGGAATGTGTATGTGTGTGTGTCACTATGGATTGTGTATATGTGTCTAAGTATGACATGTGTATGTGTGTGTGTGTCTCACTATGAGATCTGTATGTGTGTGTGTCTCACTATGACATCTGTATGTGTGTCTCAGTATGGAATGTGTGTGTGTCTCAGTATAAGATCTGTATGTGTGTCTCAGTATGGAATGTGTGTGTGTCTCAGTATAAGATCTGTATGTGTGTCTCAGTATGGAATGTGTGTGTGTGTCTCACTATGAGATCTGTATGTGTGTCTCAGTATGGAATATATGTGTGTGTCACTATGGAATATGTGTGTGTGTGTGTCTCTCACTATGACATCTGTAGGTGTGTCTCAGTATGGAATGTGTGTGTGTCTCACTATGAGATCTGTATGTGCGTTAGGTGTGTGTGTTTCACTATGAGATCTGTATGTGTATCTAAGTATCGATTGTTTATGTGTGTGTCTCACTATGAGATCTGAATGTGTATCTAAGTATCGATTGTGTATGTGTGTGTCTCACTATGAGATCTGAATGTGTATCTAAGAATCGATTGTGTATGTGTGTGTCTCACTATGAGATCTGTATGTTTGTCTTATTATGGAATGTGTGTATCTCACTATGGGATATGTGTGTCTCACTACGGCGTGCGTCTGTCTCACTATGGGATGTGGATGTGTAGTATATGTGTGTGTCTCACTATGGGATGTGTATGTATGTATGTATGTGTGTATGTGTGTGGCTGTGTGTGTGTATCACTATGGCCATAGCTGGGAACTTTTGAAATACCATCACTCACAGATCTGATATTAACCCTTGAAGCCCAGTGGGGGGGAAAAAAAGAGTATATTTCATTAACTGTTTCACTGCCAGAGGGGTAGGCAATGCATTGCAAATTAATAACAAATATACACTTATGGATGGTTATATGTGTGTATGTCTCACTATGAGATGTGTATATGTGTGTATCACTATGGGATGTGTGTGTGTGTATCACTATGGGATGTGTGTGTGTGTATCACTATGCCATGTGTATGGGTGTGTGTCTGCATGGGATGTGTATCTCTCTGTATCACTATAGGGTGTGCATGTGTGTCTCTCACTATGGGATGTGTGTGTCTGTGTATGGGATGTGTATATGTGTGTGTCTCACTATGGTGGGGGGGGTGTCTGTATGGGATGTGTATATGTGTGTATCTCACTATGGGATGTGTGTGTGTGTATCACTATGCCATGTGTATGTGTGTGTGTCTGTATGGGATGTGTATATGTGTGTGTGTCACTATGGGATGTGTGTGTGTATCACTATGCCATGTGTATGTGTGTGTGTCTGTATGGGATGTGTATCTCTCTGTCTCACTATAGGGTGTGCGTGTGTGTCTCTCACTATAGGATGTGTGTCTGTGTATGGGATGTGTATATGTGTGTGTATCACTATGGTGTGTGTGTGTGTGTATCTGTATGGGATGTGTATATGTGTGTCTCACTATGGGACAGGGGCGGACTGACCATTCGGGCATTCGGTCACGGACCGAGGGCCCGCGACCGAGGGGGGCCCGCCACCACCAGTTACACAGTGTTAACTTAATGCGTGTAATGCCTGTAAGGGCCCTATTTAATGCAGCCGCCGGCTGCACTGTGCTCTGCGAGGCACTGAGGCCTCAGTAATATACTGCCATCCTGTCATGCTGCCTGTCATCATGCGGCAGCGTAATAAGTATAAGTCCATCCAGTGCTGCAATCCACATTGCCCCAACACAAGATCGGAAGATCTTATTCACCGGCTCTGTGCTAATTGCTCACTGCCAGAGTCCAGACTTACAGCTTGAGTTGTTAGTCTGGCAGCAAGCGCATCGGCTTCTCTGAGCGGCATGTGCATTGATCTCATCACGGCCCGCGCGGGACTATGGACTCAGTCAGCAGCAGAGTCCGCCACATGACAGGAGATCATGAGAGCCTGCTGGAGCCAAGGAGGATGGTGGGCCACAGCCACAGCCTTCCTCTAACTCTCACTGGCTGCTGGCCCTCAACTGGTGGCTATATATATATATTTTTTTTTTTTCCATTTTTTGGGCCTGGGCTGCCATCAATGTGGGACTGGACAGAAGAAGGTAAATGTGACTGGAGAGATCCTACTGTGCGGCGAGCAGTGCAAGTTACAACCCATGGGTAGAGGGAAAGGAAAATCACACAGAAGGTAGCTGGCTGCGTGGCTTCTGTACACAGCGGAGGGGCAGTGAGTGGTGCCAGGAGAGCACAAGGTAATAATATGGCCATATGAAGTCTGTTAATCTGTACCTATGTGTATGCATCTGTGTGAGTGTGTGTGCTAGTGTATGCATCTGTGTGAGTGTGTGTGCTAGTGTATGCATCTG